>OX456527.1:63421283-63488783 GCA_949748255.1 Eustalomyia histrio | reverse complement strand
ATAAAAAAATTTTCATGCTCGATAAAAAAATAAATTTGAAATTTTGTACTAATATTAATAATATCTAGTATTTTTTTTCTGATTTTAACAAACAGATTTTTAATTCCACTTTACAAAAAGTTTACTAAAATTTAGTAGCGGTAGCTAATTTTTTTCTACAAATTTCATTGTACTACACGTCAGCAGAAATGTGTTTCTAAGATTAGCAAAAAATACTGCTGGGCTCAAATTAGCAAAATTTTCCGTAATAACAGCAACCTTTTCAGTTGCCATTACAGACTTATTTTGGAGAGTGTACTGTATGCAGTTTCTAAACGAATTTTATTCGTAAAGTTGATTGAAAATATCAATAATTGGATAATAGTATCCTTTTTTGGTTCCTTTTTCCTCTTTTTATTTTCCAATGCCATATTTTTGGTATAATAACGGATTATAGGTTATTCCAAATATAATAAAATCCTTACAAATGTTAATGGTTTTAGTTTAATTGCAACCAATCTTTTCTCTGGGTGTTGGAACGTTTTACGGATGTAGTTCTAATGGAATCGGTTCTAGAGCAACCAGTTGTAGAATTGGGGTGGATGGGAAACTGATTGTAAATAATTTTCCTGTATTATTTATTAATTATTTTTTATCAAAGTTTTTATATATTTTTTTTTTGTATTATGCACTGCCTTCAACTTGTTTGATTACACTTGCATTTTACACGTATTAAGATTAGTCATATCCACACCTTAATTAATGCAAATTATTATTATAGTTTTTATCATTAATATTAAGTCAACTTGATCAAGTTCTTGCTGACAATTATTTTTTTTTTACATTTTGTTTATAGAATTTAAGCAAAATGCTTTAATAGTGGTAACATTATTATTATACATTATAATTAAAGTAATATTTATTTTGTTTCAAGTACAGATCACTCACATGAACAACATACTGTAATTTTTTAACACACTAAGTTCATTGCAAACCTTAAATCGCACACAGTTTACTGCAATGTCTAAACTTTAATTCCATACAACGGTTTTTCTTGTTACGAAATAAACGCGTTATTCAAATCAAGAGTTTTTTAAACGATTTCGTCGACATAATCGCTTTTTATGTATTTTTAAAATTTTTCCCCAACTAGAAACGTGTTATTAATAAGTTCTAAAAAATACTCTCCGCGATATTAGAAGAATGCAAATATTTAAAAAACAGGGCAAACTCTCTATTTGTTAAATACGAGTACATAAACTTAAAAATAAAAACATCTAGAAAGGGAAAACAATTTTGTTTTCATTAAGCCATTTCCGGCCAGTAAAACCATATGCTGCACTCATAAAAAAGTTATTAAAAAAAATTGTCAACTGTTTTCAATTCCAGTTTTCTATTTTTGTACTGATTTTTAGTAAAAAAATTATTATATAGTAATTTTTTTGCTATTTACATTTAACAAATTACAGAACTTTTACAGACTGTTTGCCGTAAGTGCAGATTAAAGGTTCAAATAAAATAAAAAATACAAAAAGGTTTGTTTTAAATTAGAGAAAAGGTCTCTGTTTATTTGTAAAAATATATTACCAAAGTGCAAAGCGTTTTGCGTGTAGACAATTGACAAGTAAGATTGTACCTAGTGAAAAAAAGCAAAATGCTTCTAACAATGCAAAGAAAAGAGAGTACCGTTGACGTTTTTACCAGTTAGAATCTATGTAAATACTGCCACCAATGTTGTAAAAGAGGAAGACAGTTTACTCGATACAGCGCATACTACGGGGCCTTTTTTTTCTGTATATACAGATCTCTCCATAGTATGCGCAATACATACATATATACTATGCGCTAGATCAATGAACACTTTGAGGACAGTCCCCAAAGTATCAAAATGTCTTCATAGTATGCCAGTGTCTTCATAGTATGCGTATTATCACATACAGTATGCGTAAAGATTGGTTGAAAAGTTCCTGCGCTCACCAAGAGATGGCACTGCTAGCTCCAAACTTTTTTTTTCTCAAGTTGGTAACTGTCCTGAGAACACATGCAAAGTTGCAAGTCATTCTGTCAATTCTTTCTTTGTTTACAAGCCATTTGAAGTTGACGTGTCATTGATTTTTTTTAATATGGAAAAAATTTAATATCGTGCAGTCATTAGATTCTTTGTTTTGAAGGGTTTGAAATCAAAGGAAATTTGTGAACAATTGTTAGAAGTGTATAAGGAGTGCTCACCTTCAAAACGCACCGTTGAATTTTGGGCTGGTGAATTTAAACGTGGTCGTACCAGCCTTAAAGACGATCCACGCGAAGGACGACCAAAAACTGCAACCACAGCAGAAATCATTGAGCAGGTACATAATATGGTTAGTGAAGATCCAAGTTTGACTAAGCGTGAAATTGCTAATGCCATAGGCATCTCAGACGAACGAGTACTCCATATTTTACATGAAGAATTACGTATGAAAAAACTGTTTGGAAAGTTGAGTGCCGCACACATTAACAATTCAACAAAAACTGGATCGAAAACAAATATCTCAGCGTAATTTGGAGCTTTTTAAGCCGAATAAAACCGTCTTCTTGTGTCGTTTTATAACTATGGATGACACTTGGATTTACCACCATGATCCTAATTTGAAACAAGAACGTTTACAGTGGACTGAAGCTGGTTGTTCAGCTCCAAAGCAGGTGAAGTCACAACGATCAGCAAAGAAGGTTATGACATCAGTTTTTTGGGATGCAAAAGGAATTATGTTGATTGATTATCTTCAGAAAGGTAAAACAATCAACTCTGAATATTATTGCAGCCTTTTGGATCAGCTGGATGAAAAAATTCGTGAGAAAAGACCTGGTTTATAGAAGAAAAAAATCATTTTTCATCAAGACAATGCACCTGCTCACAAAAGTGTTTTGACGATGGCTAAATTCAAATGATTAAAGTACGAATTGCTTGAACATCCACCGTATTCACCAGATTTGGCTCCCTGTGACTACTATCTCTTCAGAAATCTCAAACAATTCCTTCGTGGAAAGCATTTTTCGTCGAATGAAGAGGCCATAGCAGCCGTAGACGGTTATTTTCAGAGCTTCCGGAAAACGATTATAAGGATGGGATAAAATCATTGGAAGATCATTGGAACAAGTGTATTGAGCTTCTAGGAGATTATATTAAATAAAAAAATATATTTCGTAACAAAAACAGTATTCTTTCATTTCGAGCGCAGGAACTTTTCAACCAACCTGTATATTCCCAGAATTAAAAAATTTGCCCTAACTTCAATATATTTTGTTAGTTTAAATTAATACATTATGCTACTAATAAATATAAAGCTAACCCAGATAAGACCTACCAAAATTCGGTGGGGCCAAAATAATAATGATAATTTTCCGTTGGGCGCCATCATGTGTTAGGGTTATACGATCTAACAAATATATATTTAATTTAAATGTTACAAATTTCAAATTCTAAATAAATCCGTGGGAAACCTTCTCTATTATAATAATCGATTATTTTACAATAACCACAAAATAGTAACAAGTAAAAAATGAAACATATCAAAATAAAATTTATTAAAAGTCAATTAAAATTGTAATAATGTTATGTAAAAAGATAATGTATGTACTCATGTATTAAATGGTATATTGATAATGTATTTTTTTGTGCGAATTAGTTTTTTTTTCAACATTTGACCATGTTAAGATTTTAAATTGCTACCGTTTCAATATAAAAAGGCGTGGCTCTTCTAATAACAAAACTAACTACATACTCCTATGAATGTGTCAAATGCATGTGTGTATGCGTAACGCATTTAAACTAATATTTTTTTTTTTTTACTTTTTAATTTTTTATTTTTTTTTTTTTTGCTAAAACTGTCAGTTGTAGCGGTTATTTGTTTTACTTCATTTTTTGTATCTTTGTTTTTACAGTAATAAAAATAATTTTAATTGCTATTTATGTTACAGACCATTTGTAGTTGTAATTTCATTTTTTATGCAATTTTTAATTGACTAGGCTTGTATGAAAACAAAAAAAAAAACTAAAATTCTCAATATTCGCATACAAGTTGTAGTTTAAGAAGAAAAAACCTACTAAAAAAAAAACCCATATAGTATACGAAAAATGCATTTTTATGGAGTCTTTTTGGCTAACATGGGTGGTTTATGTGAGTCTGTCACTATTTAAAGTTTTTGATAATTGCCAAATACACAGTTTGAAAAGGTAATAAAAAAACTTGAGAAAAAACTGTTTACTGCTAATATGAGAATTAAGAAAACAAAAATGTGGTTTGATTTTTTTTTTTATTATTAACAAAACATCAAGTAAGAAATAAAGACAAGTAGTTAAGTGCAATTGTTATAGTAAGAATTTATAAGAAAAAATTATGATAATTCCTAAAAAAACATACTTAAATATCCAGCCAACAAACGGGCTCAAAATTAAATAGAAACAACTAGGCTGCAAAAATATTACTAAAATTTCATATTTCCTTTTTGACTTCAAAATAACTCAGAAAAATTTGTGTGTCAAAAAAATTTTTTTTGTCCTTTTGAATAAGTCTTAGATCCGAAAAATGTTTAAAAATTTACCTCGTAATTTGGGTTTATATCGGCGGCTCCAACCAAACCATTCGGTTGGCAAAAATTTGGTTGGCACAATAAATCTGTTTTCTCAGTGTCTTTTCTGAGAGTTTTTAGATTTAATGTAAACAAAATTTTGTTTTAGTTTATTTATAACAAGCTTTTAACCGCCTCTACAAAAACAAAGAATATTAATTTTAATTATACTTTGATTCAAGTAATATTTTTTTACATTCGCATTAAAGAAAAATATAATAAAAATTAGAATCACAACATATGTCATATGTTCGCCATTATCATTCCAACATCTTGAAGTCCTTAGCACACCCATTATTTATGCATTTTCCAAAAGATGTTAGCGGCAAGTTTTAGGATGCGATTGTACAACCATATAATTCAATTTCAACCCAACAAAAACCCATCCTGTACGAATTTCCAAAAATCCCCTCTTAAAAGATGTTTACGCGTAAGGAGAAAGACACCTTTAGAATTGGGAACTGTGCCGTCATAGATGAAAACTGGACCGGTTCCAAAAATACTAATCACAAGATATGTGAAAATAGGATCCGTTTCTAAAGAACCTACCACGTGACCGGTTTAAAAGTTATGACATTTCTTTTAGCGTTGGTTCTGTGACATGTTCTTTTAGACCAGTCCTGTGACATGTCACACAGTTCCCCCTCCTAGGATAAGCCCATGTTAAAGTGACCGGTCACTATCACAATGAACCGGTCACTGTCCGAATCAAAATGAACCGGTTACTGTCCTGGGATAGTTCCTTTTCCCGCAGGGCATGTATCAAGTCTCAATTTTCTAGCTCTATAGATTTTGCCAGGCCGTCATGGGGGGAGAATTTTTCCCTCCATGCCGTCTTAGTTTTATGTTTTATACCAGAGGCATGGGCCGGCCGTCAAGGCGCAGGACTTTTGCCCCTTCTCGTAGGAATTTCCGAAAAATTCCCTTTGAGTGAATTTCAACTTTCTAGCTTCAGCGGTTTTGGCAGTTAAGCAGTAGACTTTTTGCCTTGACCCATACTCTAAGAAACAGAAATTTAATATTTCAGGTTTCTAGCTAAAGGGGTTTGGACAGGCCGTTAAGGGGAGACTATTAACCTTTTTGCCTCTGTCCGTACACTCAGAATATTATGTAGTTAACTGTTTTTAGTATAATAAAGAAGTTTTCCGTTCCATTTAAAAATAAAGGAACATACATTTATTTTTCCAACAAATATCTATATTAACTTTTTTATACATTTATTCGAAATAATTTACTATCATTTACCATTTTTTTTTCAGTTTCATTTGTTTGAAATTTAATAAAAATTTACCCACAAAACGGAAACTTGTGGTTTATTTGTGTTCGTAACAGTTAATACAAAATTAAATTTTGTTTGCTGTCTGTTTCAAAAACAATATTAAAAAAATTTCAATATGTTTTTTAATTAAATTGGTTGTATATATACAAAATTTTTCAATACAAATTACAAGAACTTCATATACACACATACCTACACAAACACATTCATACAAAAAGTGTTTATAGCTTCATATGCAAGTTACGAAGTTTATAATAAAAGACGTGGTGCTGTGGTGAATGTAGTAACAACTGATTCTTTATTTAATTCTTTTCCTTTTTATAAGCTCATTTTGCTTACGTTATAATTGACAACTTATTTTAACCTAATTTAGTATTTGTCTATTGCACAATTTATTTTAATAAAAGCTTAGTTTACAATAATATTTGTTTTAATATAATTTTAATTATTTGTTTGGTAATCGAATGTTGTAGTTGGTAACCTAATTTAGTATTTGCTTATTGTACAATTTATTTTAATAATATAAATTTAATTGAATATAATAGTTGGTTGAACTCTAGTGTGTTATTGTTGTTGTGAAAGAATAAGGTTCTTGTGTTAGCAGTTTTTTAAGTACGTGTGGTTTGTTGCATTATAATTTACTCTGGTGTGTTATTGTTGTTGTGAAGGTATAAAGTTCTTATGTTGTTAGTGGTATTTGCTGGATGTGTTAACTCCCCCCTTCTTAAGTATCAGTGACCCACTGATCAAGTAAAAGCTAAATTTTCATGGGTAATCCATTCTGAGTTCAGGAAAATTTACCGAAGGTGGAAATTGTACCGATCTTTGGCGATTCTTACATTTTGAATATACTTGAATAGTCAGGATTATTGAAAAACCAATTAGAAGCAAAATGTAATTGGAACCTATGGAAACTAGTCCTTTATATGAAAGGCTATCTAAGTGCTCAATGTTCTTGAGATGAAGATGGTGAAGGTATTGTAAATCCAATTTGATTTCCTTCTCCGTCAGGTTGCCCTGTAATACTGGTGGAAGAACTTGAAATGAAGTTGTTTGCCAATTTGAATACCTGGCATTATCAAGAGTGACTGTTTCATTAAGAAAATTTATCACAAAGGTGCCATTTAGAATTTGGGAGTTATTACCGTATGTAAGGTTCCCAATGTAATTGGTCAAAAATAGTGTACCCTCTGATATAAGTTCGATTATCGGTCGTTTCTCTATTTGGTATTCGCAAGTTGCATTTCCTTCATTAAGTATGTTAACAATACAATGACTCGAAGCAAGCATTTCTACTTGGTCCTCTTTACATATTACTACTTCCTCAATTACCATGCAGTTTCCTTTGATTCCATATTTCTCCGTCTGGGATACGAGTAGGTTGGTGAAACTAAGATATACCCTCTTGTTATTTCTAACTGTTGAACGAAGAACGACATTATTGAACAGAGTGTCCTTTGTTTGAGGTAATGAGATGATATATAGAAGAAGAGAGTCTTTAATAACCATAGAAGGTTCCGCGTATTGGAGGGCCTGCAATTCATTCTTGTATGGAAGTGTTTCGGTTTGGGATAATATGTTCGCAATGTCCCCTTTATTTAATATCTGGGAATGGACTATACCTTTCTTCGCAAGCTGACTTGCCATTACGAATTCGGCTATTTCATCTTTTATCAATCCAAGTCTATTAAAGAGCGTTTGTGCATGTCCGATGATGTCATTTGTATCCACTTCAGCAATTATTCTATTGTAGTTGTCCAATAAATTATTGGTTGTCTTTATGATGTATTCGTTGATGGTGTATTGTTTATTGTTGTTATTTATGACTTTATCCGTTTGACTGAGAATATTGTCCCAATCCGTAGCATCGGGATTACCTGCTATCCACTTCCAGGCGGATCCAATCCAATTAATAGATCTCCTATTTTTTGTTGAATTTCTAATGTGAAGTTGATCTAGCAAATTTCCTATCTTAGTGAGTTGATGCTCAATCTGTAATCCTAATGTTCCCGTGGTCCTTATTTCGTAATGAAGTGTTGATTTGGAAATAAAATTCTTGTTTGCCCCCGTATCCACCAAGAATTTTAGGATTCCGCCGTTTCCCAGGCGTAGCTCTAGGTATGGTACACTAGAGAGGCTCCTATCATAAAATTTAATTCGTCTTGTTCATTCTCAGGAGTTGGTTCATCGTAAAAGTCTTCCTCGCCCTCATGATCTTCGTTCTGCGTTTCATATTCCTGGCCAGGAGACTGTTCATAGGCTTCCATAGTCTCAGTATTGAAGAGGCGTTGCTGCTTTCGCGGAATGTTGGAAGAGTAAGTTCCAGAATTTGGAAGAGGAGACTCTTCAGGTCTATTCATGTAATTTATCTGCCGTGTTCTTATGGAAGGATCGATTTCCATTGGTATGGGTGGCTTTGGTTGAGTGGGCCTTGGAGGTGGATTATTTTGTACGTATTGTTGGTCCCGTCTTATTGGGATCGGCGCATTATAAATGCGAACTTGTTCAGCCGTATTCAGATTCCTGTAAGGAGTTACAGGTTTACTCCTATTCATCTGACCGTGTACTCGATTATTAGGTGAGATAACGACATTATGCCCACTATTGCGTGGGTGAATGGAGGTGTTCCTATAGTTCATATTTTGGAACTCGAGACAAGAAGTATATGCCTCTGGAAGCGTTGTTGGTTTTTGAATAGCCAACATCCTCGATATGTCACCATTTATCCCCCTGACAAATACATCCAAAGCTCTATTTCTGTGACTTGAGATTAAAGCTTCGACTGTCTCGGCCGAATAATTATCCGACTTAATTTTGTTTATAATCAGCGATAATTGGTGATTAATTTTCGCATAAAATTCATCAACCGTATTATTACGCTGTGACATAACGCTTAGTTCGTATTCCAAAGTTCTCACATCCCGTTTATCTGCATAATGCAAGGACAAACAATTTTTTATCCTCTCCCAACTCTCGTCGAATATGTTATAAGATATTAGGGCCGCATCGGCAGGACCTCTCACTTTGTATCTTATATGTTGTAGGATTGCCCTATATATCGGTTTATTCCTTACTATTGCATAATCTCTTAATATGGATTCCACGCTGTGGATCCAAGAAATATACTGGACGGGGTTACCGTCAAAGACTTGTAAATCCCTTACGCAATCGGGAAGTTTCCGTATTTCAACCAAATCAGCTTCGGTCTTTGGAACGGGGAGTGTTGTATCTTCCACAGGAGAAGGATTAGGTCTTTCCTCCAAGGCAGCTATTCTACCGGTGAGGAGTCTCATTTGCTCTATTTGTGCATTAAGGGCACCGGTAAGCTGTGTTATAGCATCCTGAACCCGGTCCATTTCAAATAATAAGAAAAGTTTGTTTTGTTCGAATAATTTATCTCTAAAGCCAAAAGGGTGTTGATTCGTTGAACCAACGATGTGTTTCCACTAAGAACTTATTTCAGAAATGGTTTTTAAGAAATATTACTTTCACTTTGTGTAGAAAGGTGTTTGTGTATTTTTGTTTTTTAAGCAGAGAAAAAAATTAAATTTACAACTTATTTAAAAAAATTTCGCTAAAAAAAAATTTTAATATTCACTTCCTTAATTTTTATAAAATGTTTGATTTAATTTAAAAAATTTTCCAAATTTATTTTAATATTTATACAAAAATTTGTTTGTTGGTTAAAAAAAAAAAAAAATTTTAAATTTGTTTTAATTCAAACGGTAAGAATAGTTTAAAATATTTTAAAAAATTTGTAATTTTTATTTTAATTACAAAAATTTATTTTAATTACAAAAACCTGTCCGATTAAAAT
Organism: Eustalomyia histrio; assembly: GCA_949748255.1. Taxonomy (NCBI): domain Eukaryota; kingdom Metazoa; phylum Arthropoda; class Insecta; order Diptera; family Anthomyiidae; genus Eustalomyia; species Eustalomyia histrio. Next base: position 63,479,100 of record OX456527.1, on the reverse strand, counting down.
ATTTTAAAAATTTTGTAATTTTCACTTAAATATTTTTACAAAAATTTATTTCGTTTTCGTTTATTAAAAATTTAAAAATTTGCTTTAATTTCCACGAAAAAGGTTATTTAAAATATTTTCTAAAAAATTTATAATTTCCACTTTAGTATTAAAAAAAATTATTTAATTTTGTTCGTTAAAAAAATTTAACATTTGTCTTAGTTTCCACCATAAGGATATAAAAAAAAATTTTTTAAAAAATTTGTAATTTTTACCTTAAAATTTATTTCGTTTTTTGTTCGTTAAAAAAATAATGTTCACTTCTTAATTAAAATTTTTATGACTTACAATAAAGTTTGAATGAAGATCCACATTGGAGAGTCCGCGGCGTCCTTTTTGAAGGTTTCAACCGTCTACTAGGGTACGGTAGTTCGTCACTGATGTGTTTCCTCTTGTTGTTTCCCTTTGGTATCGGTGGTGTGTCTCTTCTTGTTGAGCTTACTTCCACGTTCTTAGGGTGAGTTGTAGAGTGTTCCACAGTTACTGAAGGGCTTCTGGAATTTTCCTTTCCTCAATCGGTCTTTTTTCGATGTATTGTAAAGGTTTGACTTGGTTTCCACCCTTTTTTATTTCCACAATTGTTCTTTTATTCTTTTAAATCGTTTAGTTCGATTCAATTCTTCGTTTTTAGAGAGTTCTTTATTTTCTGTTAACCGTTAATCTTTGGGCTCTTTTTATTTTATTTTTGAACCTTTTTTTTTTTTTAATTGTCAACTTCCTCAAATCGTTAAGTTTATGTTTTTTTTATTTTTTAAAAAACTTAAGTTTATTCGACTTTTGTTTATAAAGAATTTTCACTTTTTTTTTTTTTTTTTTTTTTTTTTTTTTTTTTTTTTTTTTTTTTTTAACTGTTAGTTTTGGACTCTTTTTTTATTTTTCGAATCTTTTTCTATTTGTTAACCGTTATGCCGTTTGGGTTTCCTTTTTTTTATAGGACTTTTAGCATTCGCTCGGGCGCCAGTTACGAAGTTTATAATAAAAGACGTGGTGCTGTGGTGAATGTAGTAACAACTGATTCTTTATTTAATTCTTTTCCTTTTTATAAGCTCATTTTGCTTACGTTATAATTGACAACTTATTTTAACCTAATTTAGTATTTGTCTATTGCACAATTTATTTTAATAAAAGCTTAGTTTACAATAATATTTGTTTTAATATAATTTTAATTATTTGTTTGGTAATCGAATGTTGTAGTTGGTAACCTAATTTAGTATTTGCTTATTGTACAATTTATTTTAATAATATAAATTTAATTGAATATAATAGTTGGTTGAACTCTAGTGTGTTATTGTTGTTGTGAAAGAATAAGGTTCTTGTGTTAGCAGTTTTTTAAGTACGTGTGGTTTGTTGCATTATAATTTACTCTGGTGTGTTATTGTTGTTGTGAAGGTATAAAGTTCTTATGTTGTTAGTGGTATTTGCTGGATGTGTTAACTTGCATACATACATATTGTATTGTACGAGTATATTAAAAAAAAATACAAAAACGGAAATAATTTCAAATAAATGAAAGAAGCATTTATTTTTTAAGGATTGGTAGGTAAAATTTTGACATTTATTTTAATTGATTATATCATGTGTCAGTTGATTAATCAACATTTAAAAATAAATAACAAATGGCATTTAATTTAAATGAAAATTAAGTAGGCCGGGTTTTAAATGAAATATCATTTCTTTTAAATGATATTTTCAGTTATTTTAACTTAAAAACTTTTTTAAGTGTAGGAATTCTCAAAAATACCAGATGTCTGTGCCAGAGGAGGAAACTACATACCTAATTTCAACTTCCTAATCTCACCAGTTTTGCCAGGCCATATTATCTTAGCTGCTGCCTATGCTGGAGAAGGAATCTTCGTACCAAATTTCAACTTCTTAAGTTCAGAAGTTTGGGCAGGCTATTAAGAGCTACACTTTCCACTTTTGGTCCCTGGAAATTTCCAAAAAAAAAACCGTCTCAGCGAATGTGTACGCTGGGGGGTGGGGGCGGGCTACATACGAAATTTCAGCTTCCTAGTTCAAACGTCTGGGCTGGACGATGTTGAGTGAGTGATTGAGTGAGTCAGTGAGAGAGTAAATGAGTGAGTGAGTATCAGTTATGTTATTCATTTATTTATAGAAATAATGCCTGGCTAAGATCCTAAAGACGGTCTCTTTGGTAAGCTTGGTTTTCATTCTCAAACCTGGGAAGATTATACTTTGGCAAAGAATTTTTTGCCGATATTCTTTTTATTGAATAGTCACAAACGAATGATGGAAAAGTTCATTCAAACAGGGGTCTCAGACTTCCGGTGTTAAATCTCCAAAATGGTGGCATGTGGATTGCAACACAAGGCATAGTCTTATCGTTGAGAGCATAATGCTTTTAGATAATTTGTTGCCCAGTAGAGAATTCCATCTTTTTGAGTAGGCAGGATTGTTACTATGCAACTAAACTGCTTTTGGATTTTTCTATTCTACACCTTTAAAGGTACTAGGATGCGGCTGATATCTGAACGATGTGAACAATTACTCTTATTGAAATTTTTACTATTTTTGATGTGACGAATTCGATAATGGCAAACGGATGGGGAGACTGGAGTATCAGTGTCTGTACTGATAATTAGGATGCGCTTAAGGCACTTAAGTATTGGTTTGCAGTTTAGTTGTGCAGGCGCATACTCAACGAAGTTTTTACGGGCGAAAGAGTCTGTCTTTTATGGATGCCAAGTCATGTGGGTATTCCGGACAATAAAATGGCCGAGTCGTTGGCAAACATTCGATCAGTTTCGACTTGGATTAATTCGAAACCGCATTTCGGTATCAGCATGTAATGGTTACTACGTTCAATGGGCTTATGTTGTATATGAAATCTGTGTTCAGTCGGAACTACCTGTATTTTGTAAGTAAACCAGATAGGAATGTGGCAAGATATATTCTCAGTTTGAGTAGAGTTGACTGCCCCAGACTCATTTGCCTGATCATGTCACACCACGCGTATGGCGAAGATGGGCATTGTAAATGACCCATTATGTGAGTCATGTCTAAAAGATAAAGACACGACAGATCATTTTCTCTGTTATTGTCCAGTTTTTTTTTTTGAAACCTGACGGAGCAATTTCGTGGATTGTCTTCACAAACTATCCCTGCCTGATTTGTACAAGTTCATAAGAGGCACCGGTAAATTCTAATCGGGGATTCCTCTCTTCTTATTTTCTAATTTCTTCTTCTTCGGGTTCTTCCTTTATTTTTCCACTATACACTTAGAAAAAAAGTTAGTAGAAAAATTTGTAAACGGATTTCAATCCCACTCTACTATTTTTGTACTGATTTTTAATAAAAAAAAAATATTATTTAGCAAATCTTTTTGCTATTTTCATTTTACAAATTACAGAACACATACAAATTTTTGTTGCTAATTTCAGAAATCATTTTACACATTTTTGAAAACCGATTTGCTAAAATTAGCAAAAAAAAAAACTAACTAATTTTTAAAAAGTGGATATTGAAGGAAATGTTATTTCTAATTAAAACTTACACCTACAAACTTAAATTACCTTAAAATGTTACATAGATTACAAAAAGGGACCGGAAGTGAATATACCAACTCATGTCTACAAATATGATATCTACTTCAAATAGCACTAAAAAGTTTTTTTTTTTGGTTCTAAAAATCAGCCCTTGAAACAATTTAAATTTGACATAAAAAGTAAAAAACATTGCTTAAAATATTTTTCAAAAAATGAATTAAAACAAAATTATAAATTCGTTCATGATTTTACAATTTTTAAGCCTTTATTTTTTTTTTTAATTTTATCAAAAATATTTTTTGAAAAAAATTAATAAATAAAATAAAAAAATGTTGATGTTCGATAACAAATTTCTTTTTAACTTTGTACTAATATTAATAATATTTAGTAATTTTTTTTGCTGATTTTAGCAAACAGACTTTAAATTACACTCTACAAAAAGTTTACTAAAATTTAGTAGCGGCAGCTGATTTTTTCTACAAATTTCATTGTACACCTCAGCAGACATGTGTTGCTAAGATTGGTAAAAAAAATACCGCTGGGATCAAATAAGAAAAATTTCCCGGAATATCAGCAAACTTTTGAGTTGCCATTACAGACTTTTTTTGGTGAGTGTAGGGTGATCTGCAATGGATAATTTTGTGCGACGTAGACTTGCCTCTGTACTTGTCCAAGCTAGCTTAACTCAACAATAACTTACAATATTTAAGTTAATTTTTTGAAATTCTTCAAATATTAATTGGTTTTTTTTTTTTATTTTAAGTGTTTTAGTAAAATTGTAAAAATAACAATTTCAAAATATTTGTTGTAAAAACTCTTCCTTAATTTTGTACAATGACTCCAACAAAATTTAATTTTAGGCTTACAACTTTCACCATTTTCTTCAATAGTTTTTATTTAGTATTTCCAAAAGAAAAAAAATGCAGCATAAACCAGTAAGGGTAACATGCCAAATCTGCAAACATACAAATAATGAATTAATAAATAAAATATAATCACTATGACAATTAAATTTTCCTGAAATTACATAAGTTATGCATTAGAGACAAGAGCTACACAATATACATGGTAATTTTTTGGCTCATCTTTTTATATATGAATTTATTTATCTACTACTTTTTTAACATTTAATGTTGTCATGCAACCTCTAATGAAATTCATAAATTTTTTGCTTAAACACAAAAATGTTAATATTAAATATACAAATATTTTGTTTCCTTTTTTTTTCATCTACACATATTTATTTTTAACTACTTGCTAAACAAAGTGTACAAAGCTTCAAATGATGTATGAAACTTCCTGTAGTTCAAGTGAATTATTAGCATGATTTTCCTTAATGAATATAATAGAGAAAATAAAAAAAGTACAATAAAAGATGATACTCAGGTGTTGGTGGTGGTGTCATACATGATTATGCGTGTGTGTGTGATATTTATACATTTTTGTTATCAGTTGTTTGTCAATGATAAATATTTTTTTTTTTTTTTTTTTGTTTTTTGCTATGATAATTATCAGTTAAATACAAAAATAAATTTAAATATTTGTTAAAATAATGTACCGGAAAAACAAAAGACTTAAGACACAAACTTGTTATGTGATTAGGACATCATTACGCAGGTGTAAAATAACTTTACAAATATTTACAATATATATAAAAATTATCAACATTTTTTATGGGAAATAATATAAAAAATTTCTACAAATGTCAAATGGTATTTTAAAAAAGTTTTTTAGTCAAAGTTGTTTGGTCAAAATATAAATTTGAAAGATATTTTTTATCAAATAATATTTTACACTAAAAAGTATTTAATAGTATTCTTTTTAACATAAAAAATATATTTTATATTATAAATTTTTAAACGTAGTGAAAGGAAGATATCTGGCCTTGAAAAAACTGAAATATAATCAAACAAATATTTCAAAATTCATTTATAATGAACTCATGATCTCAGCATGTGTGTTTTTTTTTTTTTTTTTTTGGTTTGAAAATTTGTCATATTTTAACAAATAATGTTTTCATTTAAATTGAAACAAAAAAAAATCATTCAAATTTATAACACATTATTTTCAAGTTCAATAACTATGAAATCATGGCAATATTTTGTATTCTTTATTTCTACAATTCTCATTAATTTAAAAACCATACGTCTAAACAGATTCTTTCGCAACACCTACATACATTTTTAAATATTTTAACTGAAATTAAAAAAAAAAAACATCAAGATACCTCAAGCGGTAAATTGTTGATTTTTTTTTTAAATCCCCAGAGACAAAAACCACCTTACAAGAAATATTAAAAATTTAACATCATACATTAACATTCTTTAAAACAATACAATAAACAAAAATTTGCATTCAATTAAAAATAAGCAAAAAAAAACGCGGTAACATGTACTAAGGTTGTAAATTTGTTTTTGTGGAATAATAGTATTAAGAAGATAAAACAAAAAACAAGACTGTGGTGTTAACTTGATAGACAAATGTAGTTTTTGCTGTGATTGTATTTTATTTTTTTTTTTGTTTTCATCTTAATACAATTAAAGTTGGGTGTCTCAAAGAGGGATACAAACTTGAAAAATTGGAGGGCCAAAAGTAATCCATGAGAGAATGTGTTTTTGTAAATAGTAACCTAATCATATAAAAGAAATAAAAATAAGCTACAAAAAAACTGTAAAACTTTTAATACACAAAGCTTTAAAACAATTAACGGAAAGCGTTTTATAAAAGATATTAAAAATGCATATGAAAAAGCTTCCAAAACTATACTCAAAATTTGTTTACAGTAACTGACTGCAGTTAATTTAAAAAAGTTATCCGTACATTTGTTTTTAAATGATTAAATACACTCACAATATTATTTCGTTAAAAATAATCTAAAATACACATACACGAAAATACAATCAAAAAGAGGACTACTGATTTTTCATATATATTTAGCCCATTTTGTTGTTTATTTTCAATCATTGTTTAATAATCGACAAAAGTACTAAAAGCAATCGAAAGTCGTTTTAACCATCAATTTTTAACTGACAAAATGTAGAAAAAATCGATTTTTGTGGTTTGTTTTTCAAATTGAATTTTTGTTTATTTGTATGTAATTTTACAAAACACAACACACACACAGATGTATATATTTCTATTTTCTATGCGTGTATGTATATTTGAATAATTTCTTGTAATTTTTATTGAAATAACTTTGTATATAAACAAACTATTTTGGTAAAAAAAAACAAAAAGGAATTATACAATTTTAATTTTAACAGAAAATATCAACTCCTACTGAATGTCTGTAAATTTTTATAGCTTGTTTTTTTAATTGACCGATTCAAATCGTGAAAAAAATATTTTTCTATGAATTTCAATTGATTTTTCATTAAAAAAACAATACGTATTACTTTTAAAATAAGCTACAGTCGGTAACGGAAAATATATTGTGAGTGTAGTTAAAATACAAAAAAAAAATATATTTTTCAAGGTTTTTACCTTTATTACGGAATTTCTGTTACAGTTAATATTTTCATTTAAAATAATTTGTTTTTATTTTTTTTAAATTAATTATCTAATATTTAAAGTAAACCAAATAAATAAAAAACGATATAAATGATTATGTAACGTGACGTTACAAAGAACCTACATATTCATATACCTAATACAGTTACTGATGCCCATAACCAATATTCTATTCTAGTAATTCTCATTAAGTTGGTAAAATTTATTACATATATTGTCAAAGTTTAGAGGCAAAAAGGGTGAACTAGCAGCCGAAGTATAGCTTGTAAGCCAACCAGATACTCGTTCCTCGACCGTACCTGACACACCTGCTGATTATTCTTGTGAGTCACGTAAACACAGAAACCGTAGTTAGAACCGACTTAACCCGACTCTCCTTCCTATCATTCTCGTGAGTTACTTAGAATTATTAGTTAATAATTACGTAGAAATCTTTGCCTGATCTAATCCGACTCACCTGCCGATTATTCTCGTGTGTCACGTAAATGTAGTAAACGTAGTTAGAACCGATTTAACCCGACTCACCTGCCTATTACTCTCGTGAGTTACTTAGAATTATTAACTAACCTTAGAAACTCTTGACCGATTTACCCGACTCACCTGCCGATTATTCTCGTGAGTCACGTTAACACAGTAAACGTAGATATAACCGACTTAAGCCGACTCACCTGCCGATTATTCTCGTGAGATACTTAGAGTTATTAACTAACCGCAGAAACCCTTGCCCTACCTAACCCGACTCACCTGCCGATTATTCTCGTGAGTCACGTAAACACAGTAAACGTAGATATAACCGACTTAAGCCGACTCACCTGCCGATTATTCTCGTGAGATACTTAGAGTTATTAACTAACCGCAGAAACCCTTGCCCGCTTTAACCCGACTCACCTGTGAAAAAATGGAAAATCGTTTATTATTTACGGATACTGCAAGTTAATTTCATAACATTTTAATGGAAATTGAAAGTACTTTTGATTTAAATGAAAGTTATTAGACCGGTATTTAAGTGATTTTTCATTTATTTGAAATTACATTTAAGCCAAAAACAATTTTAAGTGTATATTGATATTTTAAGATATACTAAAAGCTTTTATGAGCTTGAAAAATCTCTAAAATATTAATTCTCTAAATACATTATTGTATAAAAATTTGTCATAAAAAGCTTTATAAAGCTTTAAGCTTCGCCTATCTCATCATTGAGCCTATTTGATGCAACTGGAAAACCGGAACAGGTAACGGTGCTATTTAAAAACTGTTTTCCAAAAATTTTATACCCGTGTTGCTAAATTTTTCTACACTCAAGTAAATATGTCTGTAAAAAGAGCAAAAAAGCTACTAAAAAGTAAAAAATTGTAAGTAAAAGTAAATTATTGAACTCTTTTAAATAATTATCGTCATATTTATAATAATCCAGCTGTTCACAAGTATTTCAGCCCTAGGTTTTATCTAATACATACATCGTAATGGAAAATAACCTAAAAAACAAAAAAAATATCAAATAAAATTAAAAAAGTATAGTTTCATTAAACAATCATTTACATATTTTTCTTCCGTCTTCAATAATTATACATATAAAATATACATATTATAATAAAATACCGCTTTCATTACTCTGTTTAAAATAAAAACATTATTTAAATCATTACATTTACACAAACAATTAAAACTCAATTACTCAAGCGAAAATTCAACTACTTATGTACTTGTATTTGTTATGCTGAAAATTACATTTAGAATAGATATTTTTTTACTTATTTATTATTAATTACATTTTAAACAACTGAATAATAAATGTTAAAATTAAATTCTAAATTTAACACAGTTTAGAAAAATTTGTTTATTAAGAGTCAAAAATCAACACCAGGCAACCTGCTGGTTTATATTGTAGTTGATGAAAATTTAGCAAAATATTTAGTTAAAACTAGTAAAAAATATTCCAAAAATATTTGTCGCTAAATCTACAAAAAAAAACCCCTAAAAACATTTTGCTAAAATCTTAATATGAATTAAAAAATAATGCTAAAAATTTTAAAGATTTTGCTAATTTCTATGAGTGTAGATAAAAATTTATTTAATTAATTATAGAGCTTATTCGTTCTAAGTAACAATTAACAAACATTTTTTTAACAATATTCTGATTGTTACTTTTAATACACTTTTACAAATGTTTTGATTTTTGTTTATTTAAATTAAAGTCTTGTTTATTTAAATTAAAGTTGGCCAAATTAATTCTTAGCTAAATATGAATTCATAAAAGAGATTAAAAATGTTTTTCAAAATTTTTTGAACAATTTCATACACATTTACAGTTCATAAAACCAAAGAAATGTTCAACTCTTAAAATTACAGAAACCTATAACTCTTATGCCTGCTAACTTATCTCAAATAACGAGAGCTTAGAGATTAACAATTATTCTGAAAGTTGAATGTATACTGAGTTAACCATGGTTTGTGTTTAGCTCTTATTTTTGTAGGTAAATTTTAGCTCTAATGCAGCATTAAACAAAATATTTTGAGCCAAAAAAATTTAAAAAATTTAATAGCTTAGTGCTTATTTGAAAACCTTTTCCAAATATCTATAGACATTTATATCACTTTTATCTTTTCTTCTTTTTACAAAATTTATGACACAATAATAATTCATATAACAAAACACATTTTTCTAAATATTCTAAAGCTTTTTCATAAACAGTAAAAAGCACACAACATAACTAACATGTCTAAATTTTCTAAAGCTTTTTCAAAGGTTTTTAAATAATTAAAAAATAAGCTTTATATTTATTTATAACATCGAATATAAAGACAATTTCAGTTTAATAATAGTTATCGGCATCTTTAAGACTGTTTTGTGTCTAAACAATTTTAAAATAGTTTATAAAATCTCTGAGATTCTTTAGCACTTAAAAGCTTTTTCTATGAGAAGCTTTTTAGCAGTCTAAACATACAAAAATTAATTAATTTTTATTATTATAAAGGCTTTTTTGAAAAAACTTTATATCAAATACAGCAAAACTTCTATTTCTAAGTCTTCTAAAGCTTTTCTTTAAAAAAAAAATAAAAAATAACTCAAATAAGAATATTAAATCTTGAATTTGCTTTGTTTTTGTAAATATACGGAGATTAAAAGCTCGCTATAAACTAGCAGGAATATTTTTAATTTTTATATCAAACTTACGGTGTCTTAAAGATTGTTTGAAGTTCAAAAGCTTTTTTAAGGCCAAAATGTACAAAAAGCTTTAATTTCCTCATTGTAAAATACATTTGTATCCTAATAATAATACAACAAAACTAATATAACCAAGTTTTCTTAAGCTTTTATATAAAAATACAATTAGTAAACTTTTTATTTTATAGTTAATCTTTTGAATACTTATATGTGTATTTTTAGTCTGGTTCGAGATCATAGAAAAAAATAATATTTTTTTTTTCAAATAAAAAAAATTGTCTTATTTTTTATTTAGTAATCATGGAGAATACAGAGAAAAATTTATTTAAACACAAGCCGAATGAAATGCATTTTCCGGTCAGCTACGACCTTCATCAACATTTTTCGTGCCCTTGAAAGTGCTAATTGTAAATATCTCTATTAAACTCACAAATCAAAGGAAAAAGCTATTTATGCTAACATCCAGTTGACTTTTTTTATTGAGTTTAGATGAAATTTTCTTACTATTTTTTGTGTTTTTTTAATATTAGCAATTAGCTAATATTAAAGACATGTATTTAAATTGTTTTTACATATGTTCAAAAAATTCTTTTTACCGTACCAAGTTCTATTTAATAGTGAAGATTTTATTTTATAGTTGATCTTTTGATAGTTATGTATTTTTAGTCTGGTTCGAGATCATAGAAAATTTTCGAGATCATAAGAAAAGTTTTTCATTTGGAGAAAAAAATTTTCTATGATCTCGAACCAGACTAAAAATACATTTTTATACGTAGAAACACAATTTTTATAATTTTATTTTTTTAATTATAAAGCATTATCATTTTAATGTTATATAAAATATATAAAATTATACAACTTCACTTTACAACAACAGAATTAGCATTTATGGTGAGGGTATACATCAGTTTCTTATAACGTTTGTAACATGTCGAAATATAGGTTTAAGACCCCATATAGTATATATATTTGTGGTCCTTATAAAATTTTAAGCCAATCTGGGGATGCCTGTCTGTCCGTTAAAATTGCGATCAAGGTGCTAAGATGCAAGTGAGGGTGCTTTTTTTTGTCTAGATTAATGTACATACATTCCCCCGAGCAGGTACCTCTTAATTTTCCATACAAATAGGGTGCATTTTAGTACAATTTCGTAGTAGCGACTGGCAAGTAAAATATTTTCTATTGTCTTAAAATTGATTAATATTTTTTACTCACCTCAAAAAATTTATTTCATCTCTTAACATTTTTTTTACCACAAAATTTTTTTTTTCACATCAAAAAATTTTTTTCACACCTAAAAAAGTCTTTCAGCTCTAAATATTTTTTCACCTTCATAATTACAATTCTAAAGTTTTTTACATTATTTGTTTCATAAACTGTGAGAACATTCTTTTAGGACATTGGGAGAGGGTATTCAAAGATTCGGCACAACCGAATTTAAGTCTTTTTTTTTACTTGTTTTTATCTGAAAACGTTTTTATGTTAAACGCTTTTTAGAAGACAAAACATACAAAAAGCTTAAATTTTGCATATAAATAAAAGCTTTTGTATTCAAAATGTAATATAACAGTAATAATGTCACAATAATACTAACATTCCAAATCTTTAAAAAAAAAAAAATCATCTTTTTAGTTAAACCGAAATTACAGAACTCCTCAGTTTTAATTTTTTTTTAGAGATTATTAACTAATTATATGCGCCTGAAAACTTTTTTTATAAAATGCTTTTCGGAAGTCAATACTTAAACTTTTAAGAACAAATTTTGAGGAAGTTTTTTTTTCATGTGTTACCTTGTAATGATAGCTCGTTACCTTTTTCATTTTATGCAAGCATAAAGTAATAAGTTACTCATTATTGATTACATAATATATAATTTATAAATGTAAAGTAATAATTAAAATATTTTTGAAAATCTATTTTTAGATAAATTACTTTGTGTTTTTTTGTAAGCAAAAGGGTAATGTATGTTTGTTTTGACAATACTAGCGAAAAAACGAAGCGCAATAATTCATTTTAGTTTAAAGTAATCAAATACTATATGCATCGATAGTTCAGTGGGTAGAGTTCTTGGCTGGCAACCAGAGTTCCCTGGTTCGATTCCCATCATGACCACATTATTTTTAATAACGTTTAAAATATTTGTAATCATTTTTTTTTAATAAAAATTCCTCTTTTTAAAAATTTATTTTTAGACACATTACTTTTTCCATTCTCGTAACCATATAAGTTACCCCTTACATTATCACCTCTAAAGTAATGGGTATATACATCGCCTGTAAAATTCATCAATGAAGTAAGGTGTAAAGTAATCCATGGCTACACATTACTTTACACATTATTTGGTAATGTGTGGTTTTGATGGGTTCCACAGTTTTCGAACCTTATTTTACAAAAAAATATCAACTATGAGAAGAGTCTTAAATTTAGGGATTTTATTTAAAGCGTATTCAATTTTTAGGATAAATTTGAAATTTTGAAAATTCTAATTCTGTTGTACCGCTCATATTTTCTAGACAAAAAGGTTGGTCATATTTCCCACAAATCATAACAATAGTCAGAAAGTTTTCAACACAAATTTTCTTATGTTACAAGGTTATTGAAAAAGTCGGCTTTTGTATTTTATTTTTTTTTTAATCAAATTTAACAAATCAGTAGATGTCATACAATTGCTAAACAAATTTTCAAATATTTATTTTAATACTATTTTGATTTTATATTTCAACTACTAGATCATGTAACAAATAGACATAAACCAATTCAAATCAATAAATATTTAACTGAATATTAAATGCAAAGAAAAAGCAAACAAAAACTGTTTTAAATAGCTAATGATCGAACAAGGTCAGTCAGTTTTACAAGTAATATGTATAATGCCCTTAAGATATAAAAATTTTACAATTTAATGCAATTAAATCAACATAAATAAAATTAGTTTTTATCTATTATTTTAAGCAAATTGTTATTCTTAAAGACAAATTGGAGGTAGTATTGTCGATCATTTTTATTTGCATGTGAGTTTAATATTTTCAAATAATTGTTGTAAAATTATGATTGTAAAGAAAAGAGTAAAGGCGTTTTAATCATGAGAATAATATTAAAATGAGGTTAATTATTGTTAAATATGAACAAAGTTGTCATAATTATGATATAGATTTACAAAGAAGCCTAAGTCTTTAAATGCATTTTATTTTTTTTAATTTAAGGTTTATTTTAAATTTATACTGTTGAACTACGACATTTTTTTGTTTTTCTTTAGAATAATGGATTCATTTGATGATGGGGAAAATTCTTCCCTTTAAGGGCCTATCCAAATCCTTTTGACTATGTGTCTCTTGGGGTATGGACAAATTTAACTAAGTAAGATTTTTGGAAATTTCGAAAAGACGGGTGCAAAAAAATGGATTAAAAAGGAAAATTTGCCAGCTTAATCACCAATCCTAATCCACTGCAGCTAGCAACTTGATATTTGGCACGAAAGTCTTTATCAAGCGACAATGCAAATAGTTTATAGCTTAAATTACCTGTAAATGTAATTTAAAATGAATTAAAATTCACTTAAAACCGGTCTACCAAAAAGAACTTTTCATTTATATTTATAAATGTTAATAAATTTACTTACAATATCCGTAAATAATAAACGATTTTTTATTTATTTTAACTGTTTACAAACTAAACAAAAAAAATGTAGTATCAAATGATATTTTCTTTTTTTATTTATTTTAACTGTCAACGAAATCTGTAAAAAGTAATAATTTTTTTTTTTTAATTCGTTTGGAATCTTTAAAAAAAATCCGTAAAAATAAATAATATTTCGTTTATTTCATTTTTTTAAATGTCATAAAAATAATTTTCAAAGTCTGTTAAAATAAATGACTTAAGTTGAATTTTTGAATTTCTAACGGTACTAGAAACCAAAAACTCAAAATATGTGCTTTATGTATTATAAAAAGGTAGATTTTGAATTTTTGTCAAACGTGGTCGAAATTCTCCCACTTGACATTTTGCCTAAAACTTTTGGAATAACATTTTAAAATTCAAAATATGTACCCTTCGAGGTAAGGTCTATACTAAAGATATACTTTTTTACTTTTGATAAAACCGGTCAAATGCACTCAAAATATTTTGAAGTTTACTGTTTGTTGTTTAAAAAAAAGTTTTCAATTCAGTTAAAAATAAAAGATTATACATTTATTTAAAAAAAAATATTTGTTTTAACTTTTTTTTACATTTGTTCAAAATGATTTACTGTCATTTACCGATTTCTTTTTTCAGTTTCATTTATTTTTTTAATTTGTTTTAAAATTTAATAAAAATTTACCAACAAAACGGAAATTTGTGGCTTATTTGTTTCCGTTACAGTTATTACAAATTTAAATTTTGTTTACTGTCAATTTTGTTTTTTATTTAAATTATTTTTTTATTTACAAAATTATTTCAATTCAAATTACAAGAACTTCATAAACACACACACACATATGGTCATTCACACAAAATGTGTTTATAGAATGTGTGAGTATACATTTTGTAGATAAAAAAAAATACAAAACACTGAAACAATTTCAAATAAATTTATAATCAGTTACTTTTTACGGAATGGGTAGGTAAAATTTTAACATTTATTTTTAACTGATTAATAATTTATTTTTTACTGATATCTCAGTTTTTAAACAACATTTAAAAACAAACAACCATTGATTTAAATGAAGACTAATTGGAACCGTTTTTAAATTAAATATCACATCTTTTAAATGGTGTTTTCTGTTATTTTAACTTTCAAACTGTTTTAAAAGGCAGAAAGTGTCCCCTTTTTAAACGCTTTAAGCTAGAAATGTGTAAAGAAAAAGCTTCCAAAAACAAGAAGGTTAAGCAAATTTGATAAGTGACAAAAAAAGACTTAAAAAATAACTTAATTTTCTTTTAAATTGATGAATCACTAAATGCAATTCCAGGTAAAACAAATTGCTAGAGATCATTCTGTTTTCGAATTTAGTGATAGAAAATGTTCCTAACATACCAGCATTTGTTACTAATCGTACACAACAGGTAAGAGGTGTTTTTAAACAACCTACTATTGGTACAAATCAGGATGACTGGTGTATAGCAAACAGTGTATAGTAAGTAATTATTATTTCATTATTGCACATTGCTATTTTATAACATGGTGTGGTATCAAAAATTCTGACTTTAAAAAATAATAATTATGGAAAATCCTGACAATAATCAATAATTATTTTAAATCAAATAAAACATGATTGACATTTACAGTCATAATACTGCTTTGATTAACAAAAAATAAAATTTTATCAGTTCAGTTACCATGTAAAAATGATAATATATGATCATTTTATTCTGGGGGTTTTTTCAAAAATTTTTTATATGTATAACATTATAATTTACAGTAATCAATTCCTTGTCGATCAAATTCATTGTCAAAAAGATTCCATATACACTCAAAAAAAAAGACATGAACTAAAATGTAATAAAAAATTTCCTTCAAAATAGTTTATGAATTGTCCTCAATTTAAGTTAAATTTTATTAAAACTTAGGAAAATGTTCTTAAAAAGAATAAAAATTCCTAAGTTTGAGGAAAAACGAAATAGTTTATATATGCACTCAGAAATAGTTCATATTTGTCCTAAGTAATATTTCTTGATTTTAGGAAAAAACAAGTCAATTAAATAAAAATTTATTAATTAAAAAAAAAACATCTTAGTTTTAAGAAAATTGCATACTCAAATGTAATAAAAATAAGTTTAGTTAAAAAAAAATGTACTTCCATTTGTCTAACTTAAATCGCGAAAGTACTTGAAACTAATGTGTGTTAATTTTTTGTTCGCGAGTAGTTAAATTAACTAAATTTTAGAAAGCCATTTCCAAATTCAGTTTTTAAGTATTCAGTATTGCTAATTTTGAAGAATTGTTTTCTAAAAATTAGTTCAGACAATTAAAAACAAAAAGTAATAAATTTTTTCCTATGTAATAATACAAATTTACTTGATTTTAGAAACTGATGAACTATTTCTAAGGAAAATTTTAATGCACTTTGTTCAGATAAATTTAAAAAAAAAATATTCTTTTTTCATGCAAAAGCTTTCTAATTTTTAAAAAATAATAAAATTTGGGATAGGATTTTTTTTTTTTGTTGGAAAACGTTTAAATTATTTTTAATAATATTTAATAATATTAATTAAAGTAACCATAATAAAAAAATGTTTGGTTCATGATCGTGCGTGAGCGTGAGTCAAAAATCTCTCACGTGCCCATCTCTAATCTTAACAGTCTTAAATATTGAACTTAAAGTAGCTTAAAATATTTTTTTTTAAATTTTGTTAGTAAAAAGTTAAAAATTTCGAATTTGCGCTTTTATGTCCCTCTTTTAAGTTCTCTTAAGCAACATTTCCTAACTAACAGTCAAATTTTAGATAATGTATGAACTAATAAGAAGGAAATTTTAAGTTTTCTAATAAAAATTTACTTCTCAGTAGTAAAATTTGTTTCTTAATTTCAAGGAAAGTTTTATTAAATATGGGTAAAAAGTGTCTTGGGCGCCGTTTTCATTTCAATTTTTCCTCTAAATAAGTTAATTTTTCTTAATTCTAGTTCATTTTTTTTGAGTGTAAAGATTTTATATTTTTTTAATTCTTTCAATAAAAACAATAATCAATTTTTTTTAAATATTTTTATTAATTCATTCCTTGTAAAATAACGACTTTCTAATGAAGAAAGTACACGCAGAGAAAAAACATGGTTGCAACATGATCACTGATACTATATTGTGCTTGCTGCAATCGGGTATGGTTGTCAAAACCATATTATTGGTTGTCTAACCATCAACATGGTCGCTACCATCATTATTATAGTAAATATTTCACTATTTTATGATTGACACCTTGTATTTTATAACATGATTGGCTGTAAGCATACTGTGGTAACAAAAATTCTGACTATGAAAAAATTATGATAATTATGTAACCATAAAATGCTGTCAACAATCAATGAATAATTATACATCAAATAAAACATGACTTTGACATTTACAGTCCTAATACGAGTATTGTCTTGTTTTCATAAAAACCAAAATGTCTTAAAAAACAATCAAATATTATATACTAAAACTGGAAAAAAAATTACTTTCCAGTTTATTTTTTTTTAACTTTAGAAGGTTTTTTTGAGGGTTTTTTCGA
Source organism: Eustalomyia histrio (assembly GCA_949748255.1). Taxonomy (NCBI): domain Eukaryota; kingdom Metazoa; phylum Arthropoda; class Insecta; order Diptera; family Anthomyiidae; genus Eustalomyia; species Eustalomyia histrio. Next base: position 63,461,694 of record OX456527.1, on the reverse strand, counting down.
AAATTCCTTATACATGTAATATTATTTACAATAATCAATTCATTGTCAAAGAGATTCTATATAAAGACTTTATATGGATCATATTATGATAATCCAGAAATCATAAAATAGTTATGGGGACCATAATGTAATAACATTTTGAGCATACTATGAGTACATGCAATCATATTATGACAAATTTAACATCATAATATGTTTATACAGAATCATAATATTGTAATATTTGAATCATAATATAACTGTAGGGACCATATTATGGTAAACTTATGGATATTTTATATGATAACCATAATATAGTACGACTATTAATGGCACAATCATAAACCCAAAAATATATGATGCTCTTCGAATATGGTTTTCCCAACCATGTTTTTTCTTTGCGTGTAGTTAAAATAATAATATTTATTTATTTATTTATTTATTTATTTATTTATTTATTTATTTATTTATTTATTTATTTATTCATTTACTTATTTATTTATTTATTTATTTGTTTATTTATTAATTTTATTTATTAATCATATAATTACAAATTATATGTTAATACCCTAACCGAGCCTCTGGTGGGAATTGAACCCACGACCCCCGCACTGATAAGCTAGCACGCTACCAACTAGCCTACCGGGGCACTCAAAATAATAATAAAATAAATTATTTATAAGAAAAAGTCCGTAGAACCCAAGAGTTTTTTTGTACGAAAAGGTTTCTTGTACAAAATACTAAATTTTTAGAAATTTTTCTTGTAGAAACTTTTCCAAAAAGTAAAATTCTCTGATTCTGCAATCTGTTTCTTAGATAAAAATTTACATATCCTAAAAAATAGATAAAATTTTACATATAATAAAAAATTGCTAGTTTCTGATTTTAAGGACTTTTTCTAAAAGAAAAATTCTGAGACTATCTAAAAACAAAATATTAAAAATGTCCTTAGAATCCAAAAATTTTTCTATTACAAAAAGTCCACATAGTTTACGTTTTTTATTAAAAATGACCTTAGAATTTAATAAATATTTTAAGTATTTTTCTTTAAAAAAAGTCTATATAATCAAAGAAGTGCTCTTGAAAAAGTCCTTAATATAAAATATTTTCTTAAGGAAGAACATGTTTTAAAAAAATAATCTTAAATTTAAAGAACTATTTCATAGTTTCAAATAATAATAGAACTGTAGGATCCATGTTATGCTAAAAAAACGGTTATTTTATTATCATAATATGGTTGGCACAAGCATAATCCCACAAAAAATATATGTTGCTCTTCGAATATGATTGCCCCAACCAGGTTTTTTCTGTGCGTGTACAGGATGTCCTCAAGGGGGTGTACTCTATCCACTGCTGTGGTATTTCGACTCACTTTTACAAAAGATTTGTTGGAAAATACAAGCTGTTACGGACTTGACATCTGCTATGCGATGCAACAGGCATGTGTATCTATTAATGCTAACAAATCAACGCATGTGTATCTGTTAATCCAAACAAAACAACGCTTGCGTTGTGGGTTCTTCGACTTCCGATGTCAAAGGGTGTTGCTCTCGAACCGTCTACTGAGTTTAAGTATCTAAAGGGGACTTTAGCCTGTTAGGTAGCCCTTACCCTTAACCGATGTTCTCAAGTTAATTGGGAAACTAAGAAATTTTAGTCTGGTACTTCTCTGTTCTTCGCTAACTGCCTAATTTCTATGGACTGGAGTACAATAAAAAGTTTTTACTCTCAGCGCCATGGACTTGCCTCAGTGCTTGTCTAAACAACCCCAAGTTAACTGTCCGGTTTGCTAATTCCTAGTTTTCATGATATGGGCCATTTTCCAAAAAAAAAATTTGACATTTTTCTATGAAATGAAAGTTAGAAAACAAGATCCAAAAAAATTTGCTGAAAAGTTTCATGATAAAGAATTGATGACAAACGATTTTTGAATTCATTTCATCAGTTAGATGAAACTATTACGCTGAAATATATAAAATAAAATTATCGAGTGTAAGAATCGACAAGTTAAGAACCTATTGAACCTATTTTACGAGCTAATACAAAACCGGTCCCCTAATTTGTTTATTAATTTCCAAAATATTCAAAATTTTCTTTCCATATATAAACATTAGCATACTATATCATGTTAGATCTAAAAAGCTTGTTGATATGTCACCCTGTCACTCACACACCAAAAAAAAAAACAAAAATATATAAAAAAAAACTTTTTTGTGGTTGTTGTTTCTAGTCACATGCCTCGGGCGGGTGTTTACGGCTTGTTAACATGATTTAAACAGCTGTGTGTAGTTTTTTTTCTAATTTTTTTTTTTACCAATTTTCAAAGTTTTTTTGTATTGTCAACGATTGTCCAAACGTCCTAAACTAGTGCATTACATGAGTGTGTGTGTGTGTTTGTGTGCATTTTGGTTTTGCGGTCATTGAGCTCTGATTTTTTTTTTTTGTGTGTTTAATATTATTAAACTTGGTTAAGCCAAAGAACGGTTCTTTAAGATCAAAGTTGTTTTATTTGTTTTTTGGCCAAAGACCCAATTCATACGACCATAAATATTTGCTGACGTTTTATTTAAACTCATTTTCAAATTGCGAATGGATTTATTGTTTTTAACTAATTTTATTTTTTATTTGTCTTGTTTATTTCTATTTTTTTTATTGATTTCCAATTCGCAATGTTTGTTTGTTATTGTTCAAAAGTGTCACATTAATTTAATTTTTATATTTTATTATTGAACTGTGAAGGTAACGTTATTATTATTTGTATTATTTTTGAGGTTTAATATTTGACATTTTATTTTTTTTATTTTTCAATTCCCTTATTAGCGCACACATAACACAATGGGTGGTATTAGGTTTATTATTAGATGAACAATTTACTTGAAACAAAGGGTATATCCAATTTTCTTTGAAAATATTTATAGTGTCATATAATTAGATTAAAGCTTTCTTGTTAAAATAAAGATTTAAGTTTGATGATGTAATTTTGTTTGCAAATAATTTTTAGAAAAAATATATTGAATTACTTTCATAAACAATCAGTACAGAAATCAAAATTTAAATTTCTTTATTTTCATTTAAAAATTATTTAAAAATAAAAATTAAAGTTACAAAAAACTAACAAAAAGTTTTTTGTATCTACAAATTTAATTTTTTTGGTGCCTTTTTAATTTTATTATTTTTTTGTAAAGGGTGGTTAAGTTTTAAGGGCCGACGTTGATTTTGAATAAAACACAAATTATTTAGGAAATTATTGTCATTTCTTTTTATTATGATAATATGGTATGGTTCAATTATGTATGGAACAAAATATCGGCCAAATGGCCACCGCGACCTCGTCGGCACACCTCCATCGAAGACGCTGAGGCATAATTGAGGTTATATGCCGTTAATGTGCCGAATTATGTCATCCTTTATCTCTTGAATTGTTGCTGGCTTATCGACGTACACCTTATCTTTCAAATAATTCCAAAGAAAGAAGTCCAACGGTGTCAAATCACATGATCTTGGCGGCCAATTGACATCGCCACCACGTGAGATAACACGGCCATTAAATTTGTCGCGCAAAAGAGCCATTGTTTCGTTAGCTGTGTGGCAAGTGGCACCGTCTTGTTGAAACCACATATCGTTCAGGGTCATATCCTCAATTCCTGTCCACAATAAGTTCGTTATCATCTCGCGATAGCGAACACCATTCACGGTAAATGCTTGGCCAACCTCATGACACACTATAGCGAACAACAGCTATGTTTTCCGCAGAACGAACTGGGCGAGCATGCACAGGTATCTCCACAGAACCGGTTTGCTGAAATTTGCCCACAATTCTCCCGATTGTGGACACATTTGATCGATTATACTGACCAAAAAAAATCACGAAGTACACGAAATGCATTTTGATTTGAACGCCCATTTTCATAATCAGCCTGAATAACTTTAACGCATTGCTCGATTGTGTATCTTTCCATGGTTCAGATTGAGTTAGTCTGAAACTGAGAAATGTCAAATGAAATACAGAAAAAAGCTTGGCGTTTAGGTGTGGTTCACATTCAACATCGGCCCTTACAATTTAACCACCCTTTATTTACAAAAATATTCAATAAAATATAATTAATATTACTATTTATTATATTATTATTTAGTTATAACAGCAGATATACTAACAATCAGACAATTAAAATAATAATATTCAATCACCAAATAAAAAATCAATTTAAATTTTAGTCTTTAATATAATATGGCAGAAATATACATATACACTCAGAATATTATGTAGTTAACTGTTTGTAGTTTAATAAAAAAAGTTTTCCGTTCCATTTAAAAATAAAGGAACATACATTTAGTTTTCAGAGAAATATCTAAATTAACATTTTTGTACATTTATTCGAAATGATTTACTACACTCAGAAAAAAAAGTTAGTAGAAAAATTTGTAAACGGTTTTCAATCCCAATTTACTATTTTTGTACTGATTTTTAGTAAAAAAATTATTATTAGCAAATCTTTTTGCTATTTACATTTTACAAATTACAGAGTTTTTACAGAATATCTACAAATTTTCGTTGCTAATTTCAAAAATCATTTTACAAATTTTTGAAAACCGATTTGCTAAAATTAGCAAAAAAAATTACTAATTTTAAAAAAGTCGATATTGATGGAAATGTTATTTCTAATAATTTAAACTTATACATACAAACTTAAATGTTACATAGGATTAAAAAAGGGATCGGAACTGAAGATACCGACTCATGTCTAAAAATAGGACATCCACTTAAAATAGCACTAAAAAGTTTTTTTATTTCTAAAAATCAGCCCTAACAACAATTTAAATTTCATCTTAAAAGTAAAAAAAAAATTGACTAAAATATTTTTCAAAACAGAAATTACCAAATTAAAACAAAATGATAAATTCGTTTGTGTTTTAAGAATTTTTAAGATTTTTAAGCCTTTGATTTTTTTATTTTGTATAAAACATCTTTTAAAAAATATAATTAAAATTTTTAATGCTCGATAAAAAAAATAAATCTAAAACTTTGTACTAATATTAATAGTATTAAGTAATTTTTTTGCTGATTTGAGCAGACGGATTTTAAATTCCACTTTACAAAAAGTCTACTAAAATTTAGTAGCGCCTTCTAATTTTTTCTACAAATTTCATTGTACTACACGTCAGCAGACATGTGTTGCTTAGATTAGCAAAAAATACCGCTGGGCTCAAATTAGCAGAATTTCCCGTAATAACAGCAAAATTTTCAGTTGCCATTAAAGACTTTTTTTGGTGAGTGTATCATTTACCGATCTTTTCAGTTTCATTTATTTTTTTCATTTGTTTGAAATTTAATAAAAATTTACCTACAAAATGGAAATATGTGGTTTATTTGTGTGCGTATATTTAAATTTTGTTTGCTGTCTGTTTCAAAAAAAAAAAAATAAAATATGCAAAAAATTACAAATTGTTTTTTATTTAAATTGGTTTTTTTATACGAAATTATTTTAGTTCAAATTACAAGAACTGCATTAACACACTTACAAACACATTCACACAAAAAGTGTCTACAGACATAAATACATTTTGTAGATTGAAAAAAAAAATACAAAAACGGAAACAATTTTAAATAAATAATTAAATCATTTATATTTTTAAGGAATTGGTAGGTCAAATTTTAACATTTATTTTAACTGATTAATCATTTGTTTCTAAGGAATGTGTCAGTTATTTAAACAACATTTAAAAATAAATAACAAAAGCCATTTGATTTAAATGAATATTAAGTAGATCGTCTTTTAAATGAAATATCATTTCTTGTAAATGGCATTTTCTGTTATTTTAATTTAAAAACTATTTGAACTTTCTATACTTATAACCAATTCAACATATATTGTAAACAGTGTCTCATTAGTAATTGTAATATATAATTTAAAATATCCTGGTGGCATATAGTTGGGAAAATTATCTGTCTGTACAAGACATTTCTCAAATTCTAATTGAATTTTTTTCAATGGTGCTTGAAATGTCTCAAATTGTGGTGAATCGGTGGCACAATCTTTTGCGGCCGCCATAAAATGCGTCTTATAGTGGGTATTCATAACTTCCTCAAGATGTTCATTATCGATAGCAAATGGAGTTATTTGATAATCCTTTTCATAGCCTGTTGAACTGCGATAAACTTTAACATTAGCCACAGCATCATATACATCCTGTTTAATATCAACAAAACCGCTAAGACCATAAACACCTCGTGATATACGATCCAGTTTTATGTCTAAATCAAAGGTGTTAGCATTGCTAGTGTTACTGTAAATACTGACAATATCAAACTTCCAGTTTTGCTTTAAAAAGTGTAAGATAATTTTATTATTATTTTAAATTAAATATTGTTTTAAATTTTAAAAATCATTTTTATACCTTGGCGGATATTATTATAAAAAATTCAAAAATTACAATTAGCAATCTTGTTATGAATTGCATTTTCGATATGTTTAATTTTTCTGTTATTATTATTATATTGTTTGATAATACGTTAGTTTATATACAACAACGAAATAGATGATTTAGAATATTGATAAAAAAAATTACCACACAATATAATTAATCTAATTACTTTTTAAAAATGTAATACAATTTGTTTAATATTTTTATTGTAATGTCAAAATGTAGTCTTAACATTTTTTTTAAATTATTTTAACAATTATTGTATCATTATTGTTCTGTAATGCATGTAAAATAAATAACAAAAAAATAATACTTGCTAATAATTAGCAATTTTCAATTTAGAATTATTGCTAAAAAAAAATAAATCGGACATTTTTCGCAAACCAGAAATTGTTAAATCGGTTAGTAGCGCAGCTAATTTTTCTAAAAATTTCATTGTATTACATGCCAGCAAACATGTGTTGCTGCTAGGCTCAAATTAGCAAAGTTTCCCGTAATAACAGCAAAATTTTCTGTTGCCATTACCGACTTTTTTGGTGAGTGTAGTACAGCACATCGGTTTGTAGTTGACTGTTCAATAGATCGCATAACGCATTCGGGAAAATATATTTATAAGTCATACAAGTCGTATGTGAAATAAAAACTCCCTACACACTCAAAAAAAAAATGTTAATAAAGTCAGCAAAAAAAATGTTGCTGAGACAGCTAAATTTTAGTGAGGAGGAGCTTGCAGAAAAATTTATAATGTCAGCGATCAGATATTTAGCAAAACCAAATTTTTTGCAAATAAAAAATCCTTGATAAAACTAATAAAAATTTTTTGCTGAATATTAGCAGACTGAAAAAAATTTGTAGAAAAATTATATTTTAGTTGTGATTCCTACGAATATGTGATTCCAAATTATTGTGATTCCTACACAGACAATATTATTTCGTTAATAACAATCTAAAATACATATTAAATTAATCGAAACTACAATCAAAAAGAGCACCACTGTTTTTTTTTCATTTTATTCAGCCAATCAATTTTCAATCATTGTTTGATAATCGACAAAAGTAGTAAAAGTAATCGAAAGTCGTTTAATATAACCATCAATTTTTAACTGACAAAACGTTAGAAAAAACAATTTTTGTGGTTTATTTTTTAAATTGGATTTTTTTTTTATTTGTATGTAATTTAAAAACACAACACACACAGATGTAATATTTTCATTTTCTATGTGTGTATATGTATATTTAAATAATTACTTGTAATTTTTTATTGCAACAATTTTGTATTTAAACAAATTATTTTGAACGCCCCGGTAGGCTAGTTGGTAGCGTGCTAGCTTATCAGTGCGAGGGTCGTGGGTTCGATACCCACCAGAGGCTCTGGTCTGTTTTCGCTACAACGCGCCAAAAGCCTTTGTTGCTAGTGCTCGGTTAGGGTATTAAGATATAATTTGTAATTAAATTTGTAATTGAATTTAAAAAAAGAAAACAAAAAGGAATTATTTGAATTTATATTTTTAGAAACAAAAAAAATAAAATTTTACGTTTAACTAAAAATATAATCTCCTACTGAAAGTCTGTATTTTGTATTAATTTGTTTTTTGAATGACTGATTTAAATAGTAAAAAAAATATATTTCTTTGAATTTCAATTGATTCTTCTTTAAAAACAAACTCTACGTATTATTTTTTAAATAAAATACAGGTTAGTTGAAAAGTTCCTGCGCCATAAGTGAAAGAATACTGTTTTTGTTACGAAATATATTTTTTTTCTCAATATAATCTCCTAGAAGCTCAATATACTTGTTCCAATGATCTTCCAATAATTTTATCCCATCTTTATAATGGTTTTCCGGAAGCTCTGCAACATAACCGTCTACGGCTGCTATGGCCTCTTCATTTGACGAAAAATGCTTTCCACGAAGGAATTGTTTGTGATTTCCGATGAGATAGTAGTCACTGGGAGCCAAATCTGATGAATACGGTGAATGTTCAAGCAATTCGTACTTTAATTCTTTGAATTAAGCCATCGTCAAAACACTTTTGTGAGCAGGTGCATTGTCTTGATGAAAAATGATTTTTTTTCTTCTTTAAACCAGGTCTTTTCTCACAAATTTTTTCATCCAGCTGATCCAAAAGGCTGCAATAATATTCAGAGTTGATTGTTTTACCTTTCTGAAGATAATCAATCAACAAAATTCCTTTTGCATCCCAAAAAACTGATGCCATAACCTTCTTTGCTGATCGTTGTGACTTCACCTGCTTTGGAGCTGAACAACCAGCTTCAGTCCACTGTAAACGTTCTTGTTTCAATTTAGGATCATGGTGGTAGATCCACGTCTCATCCATAGTTATAAAACGACGCAAGAAGTCGGTTTTATTCGGCTTAAAACGCTCCAAATTACGCTGAGAAATTTGTTTTCGATCCAGTTTTTGTTGAATTGTTAATGTGTGCAGCACTAACTTTCCAAACAGTTTTTTGATACGTAATTCTTCATATAAAATATGGAGTACTCGTTCGTCTGAGGTGCCTATGGCATTAGCAATTTCACGCTTAGTCAAACTTGGATCTTCACTAACCATATTATGTACCTGCTCAATGATTTCTGCTGTGGTTGCAGTTTTTGGTCGTCCTTCGCGTGGATCGTCTTCAAGGCTGGTACGACCACGCTTAAATTCACCAGCCCAAAATTTAATGGTGCGTTTTGAAGGTGAGGACTCCTTATACACTTCTAATAATTGTTCATAAATTTCCTTTGCTTTTAAACCCTTCAAAACAAAGAATCTAATGACTGCACGATATTAAATTTTTTCCATATTAAAAAAAATCAATGACACGTCAACTTCAAATGGCTTGTAAACAAAGAAAGAATTGACAGAATGACTTGCAACTTTGCATGTGTTCTCAGGACAGTTATACCAACTTGAGAAAAAAAAGTTTGGAGCTAGCAGTGCCATCTCTTGGTGAGCGCAGGAACTTTTCAACCAACCTGTACAGTCTGTAACGGAAAATATATTATTATTGTGCTTCTGCTGGGAATAGGGCTAACCGAATTTATTGGTTACAGCAGCGGTTGGTACTTTAGTTTTTTTTTGTGTGCAGAATTAATTTCTATTAAATTATTGAATTCTTAAATTATTAAATTCCTAAATTATTGAATTTATGAAACGTTTCAAACTACTATTTATGTAGTTTATTTTAAGTATCAAAAACTTTTAATTTCATAAATATAAAAACAACATCTAGAATCTGCACAATGTTAGCAATTTGGATTTTTTTTTATAAATAATATGTTTCGCTTTCTATGCATTGACCCAGATTTTACGTCAAATATTCCATTTAATTTTTTGTTGTTGTTTAAGCCTTTTTTTTTGTAAGATTTAATATCGTGTGTTTCGCTTAGTTTAGTTGCTGGTGTGCTAGAAAATTTACAAAACAATTCCATAATAAAAAGAATTAACAGAAAATTGTGTTTGAGTGAATACAAACACTGTTTTAAAGTTGTATTTTGTTGACTTTTGAGAATAGACTATTTAGTGCACTACTTCTTTTCTACGTTTACATTTATTTGCAGCTTGCAGTTAGACACGCCATCATTTAGTTTTTGTTTTTTTTTTTTTTTTTTTTCTTCAATATTTTAAATTTTTTATCTACTACAGTTCTTTTTTTTTTTTTTTTTGTTTTCAAATCACTGCCACTCACTTTTCATTAGCAATTATTACGTTTATTAGACTCTGCTGTTCATAATTCATGATTTTGTTTTAACACTGTTGTTATTACAGCTTATCATGTCTCTATAGAGTTAGAAACCACAAAATAATGTTGGTTTATTAGATGTTGTTGTGGTTGTTTTAGTTGTTGCTTCTACTAGTAGATATTTGTTGCTATTTGATGTTTATTATGTTTGGCACGGAAATGAAAAATCTTTGAAAAATTATTGCAAATCATTATTTTTATAATTATTTAATTCCGTTTACAATTTATTTTGTTTTTTTTTTAATAATTTCGTTATTGAGCCAATTTTTGTAAATTAATATGCTGCGCTTATTTACTAAGAATGGTTTTTAAATGAAATTGTTATTTTATGTTGCAAACACAAACTGTTACAGTGATTATACAAATAAATGCTTTAAAAGTGAAACTGTTTATTATCTTTATTTTGTTTTATATGATAAAGAGAAACTGAGAAATTAATATAAAAAAAAAACAATGTAGAAATTGATAGTTTATGATTTAAATAATAAACTAATAAGATTAATTTGTAAAATAATACAAAGTTTTCTGCGAAATAAATGCTTCTCCTTATGCACTCTATCTGCTAAACTCAAAAACCGATTCAATATTTTTTTATTTCTTTCGCTTAGATTGTTACCTAATAAAGAAAACAGTACAAAGACCTTCTTTTGCAATACTTAATTTTTATACTTTAAAAAATTTTCCTACCAGAGGGTCAATTCTCGTTCTGTGATAATGTGAAGTGAAAAAAAACTTTTCATTTTCGTTTTCATAAGCACTTTTCACTCGAACTTTTCACAAATACATAAATTGCGATTCTCATATGTATTATGAAAAAAATGTTTCATTCGCACAGTACCCATGAAACTTTTGTAACTGTGTTATCCAAAATTTAAAGCAAATGTCAAAACAGAGAAAAACGTAAACAAAAGTGAATTAAGTTCGTAAAATTTATTTTGAATAATTATATAAAAATATCTGGATTAATTGTATTATTGGATATTACTCAAAGAATTCCTGATGAACAAAGGTAAGACAATGATGTTACAAGCATTTCATTGCAGTAAATAATTTAATAATTTATAGGAATTTTTTGAGAGTGCTGAGACGCATACTTCGTGCTGACCACAATCCATTCAAGATGACAACCGACAAGCACTTCATGTATTTATATCGGCTTACTTTAAGTGAACTATATTTGGTGCGCGTATGAAGTCTACTTAAAAAAAAATTTCATAAAGAATATAAATAAACTATAAATAAATATGCCATACTTTTGCCATTTTTCACTGTCCTTTTGGGTCCCACTAAAACTGTTAAGGCTCGCCACCAATTTGTTACACTTTTCGTCTCTAAATTTGGCACCATCTGCAGTTACAAATCTGTAAATATGGGATTAATAATAGTGTGATTATGGTTATTAAGCTACTTACTTATCGTTTGCAATGTCCACATGCTTTTCTTAATAATTAATTAAATACTCCATTTGGCTTTCGCTGGCACGCTTTCCTCTTACAATCTTCTCCATGTTTATTTCACTTATAAATAGTCTGTGTAAACAATTTTTTCATATGAAAATATTTTGACAGTTGTTTGCACTGTTACACAAAACAAGAATCGCCAGTGCTGTGCAATCGTAAAAAAAATCTTGTTTCGTTCCACTTTTTTTTTTCATATGAAAACGTTTTGATATTTCTTTACATTTTTTCACAGAACGCGAATTAAAAGTACTATGAAAACATGAAAAAACTTTTCATTTCACCGTTTCACAGAACGAGAATTGACCCTCAGAAATCGAACCAGCGCACTGTGGTTGCGCCCATACGACAAAAATAAAAAAAAATTGTCTTAATATATTGGCGTTTTAGCAAATTAAATAGGCTCTAATGTCATCCAATTTCCCTCTTCTTAAAATGTTTTGATAATTTCTAACGGTAGTTTTGAAATATAAACAACTAAAGGGTGAATATTAATAGAAGTAAAAAGTTGATTAAAAGAACAAAGAAAACAAAGTGAAATTTCAATTGTTAATATAAAGTTTATTAAAGTGCTTACTAAAATTATTAAAAATGTAAATTAATGTAAATGGTATTGGCATTGTTTTTAAGAAAAAATAAGTTTAAAAATTGTGTTGGTGTTTTAGTAAAATACAGATTTTGAAGAAGTACTTTTTTCTACATGGTTTGCTAATTTACGTAAAAGTTACTTAGAGTTTTATATAGTTTCAGACTCCCTCTGACTAACCAAATTATTTTGTAAATGTTAACAGATGTATTCAGTTTAAGATTATGTTTTATTCAGGTGCCTGAATTTGCCTCTTTTTTTATACCCTTCACCATAGGTGGAAGGGTATATATAAGTTTGTCATTCCGTTTGTAATTTCTACAATATTGATCTTAGACCCTATAAAGTATATATATTCTGGGTCCTTATGAAGAGCGAAGTTGATTTAACGATGTCCGTCTGTCCGTCTGTCCGTCTGTGTGTTGAAATGGGTTTTCCGAAGAACCCAGACATGATGAGGACTTGATTCTTTTTTATTTCTGTTACATGTGATCCATTTCTGTTTGCTATTAAAAATCAGACAGATCGGTTAATAAATGGCTGAGATATTAGCAAAAAACCAGGACTACCTCTAATTTTTCCAGTAAAATCCCTTTGTTTAATATGTATGTAGAATTTTGAGCATAACAACACATCCATGTGTTAAAATTCAATACAAAAACAACACACATACAAAGATTTGTCATTTAAATAAAAACCAAACAAATCTCTAATCAACGAAGACTTTTATATATGTACCTCTATTGACGATGATTTTGTGTGAGCTTCAATAGCTCAGTTGTCTAGACGCTATGTCACAAATACTTTTTTTTTTCTCTAAGGCCGTGGGGTTCGAGTTTCAAATCTCGGTGAGGTCAATTCACTTTTTTTTTTGTACATTTTTTTTATTATTTTCTTAAGACTTTTTTTTTGCTTATTTTTGTTTTTTTTTTTTTAACATTTAATAATTAATTTATATAAAATTTTATATTAATAATTAAATAATCCATAAATAGGCTAAAAACATCAACATTTTTATAAAAACCCTCTGATACAAACAAAATACAAACGTTTTTATACCTTTCACCACAGGTGGAAGGGTCGCGGGTTCGTTAAGATTTTTTTTTGTTTATTTTTTGTTTTTTTTTACATTTAATAATTAATTTAAATAAAATTTTATATTAATAATTAAATAATCCATAAATAGGCTAAAAACATCAAAATTTGTATAAAAACCCTCTGATACAAACAAAATACAAACGGTTTTATTTCTATTTTTTGCTCCGATTTAAAAGAATTTATAAAAACATTTTTAAACCATTTTATTTCTCACATATTAAGAAAATTTTATACATAATTTAGCTTTGAGGGCAACTATTTTAGGTCATAACTTATAATAATTTATAAAAAAAATTATAAACAATTTTCCTTCAAATTTTTAAAATTAAGCTAAAGAAATTACAAATATTTCTAATAAAAAAGCGAAATAAAATCCTAAATGCAAATTTGCCAGCTAAATCAAACTATTTTGTAGAAATAAAACACATGCAGTTGTAGTGATTTCTTTTAACGATTTGTTGAAATTCTTTTCTTTCACCTCTTAACCTTTTATACACAAACAACAAACACTATTCTAGAGCTGTATTATGACCTATGGATACGTCTTATATAGCAAAAGATCTTTAGTATAACATATTTGCTGAAAAACTCGGAAATATCGGTTCAGATACAAAAAAAGTTATGCCCAAAACATACATTTTTTTAAAATACATATTTTCTGGAACCATAAATCTTCCCGAGTCCAAGTTTTATCTCCAAACTAAATGGTTAATTTCCTCTTAAAGGCGTCCGTATATAAATCTGTCCATTTCATATATGTCCATATATAAACTTCAGTTTTTTCCCAACCATGGTGAAGGGTATATAAGATTCGGCATAGCCGAATTTAGCCGCTCTTACTTGTTTTTATATAGAAACATCCCGCCAATGCATATTTTCTCGCCTGTCAGTTTTTGAGATTTGGTGCTCTAAAAAAGGTTCGAATTCGGTGAAAGCCCAGCAAGTGTTCGACGAAGTTGTCAAATACATTGATTTTGAATGCGAGGAAGGTGCGTTTTCTGAATTATTGAAACGTATACAATATTTATGCGACAGAATTGTTAATATTTGGAAAAAAAAATAATCGTACAAAATCACTGGTTTTAAAAAATCAGCCAGACTGGCTGACTACCAAAGAAAGCGTTTCTTTAAGACTGAACACCATATCTTCCTCACCTAAAGAAGATCTACAATGTGAAGTATGGAAAGACATATCTGATGTTCATGTTAACAACCTTGTGTTGATAGCAAAATGAGGATTTGATGGTAGCTCTGGTTATAATGAGTATAAACAACGTTTTAATAACAACACTCTTCATGACAATTGCTTATTTGTAACATCTTACATGCCCCTTCAAGTAGTGACAAAATCCGCAAAACCTGAAGATGCAAAAATAATATGGAAAAATCCTCGGCCATCGTCTACTCGGTACTGCAGACCAATTCTATTTCAATTTAAAAAAGAAACATCTCAAGTTTGTATTGCAGAGAGAGATTATTTCAAGCAGAAAATTGATATGCTGAAATACACAAGAGTATTTTAAATCGGATCAGAAAATATATGTTGAAAACAAATTGCAACTGACTATGGTTGATGGTAAAGTATGCAACGCATTAAGTCAAACGTCATCTGCTAAATGTTACATATGTAAAGCAAAACCGAAAGAGATGAATGATATAGAAACATGTCTAGAAAAAGTGGTGTACAAAGAACATTATGAGTTTGGGTTGTCACCCTTACATTCATATATTCGCTTTTTCGAGTATTTCATTCACGTTGCTTATAGAATAGGTCTAAATAAATGGGAAATTAGGTCAAAAGATGAAAAGAATAAATTTATGGAAAGAAAAAGAGAAATTCAAAGCAAGCTTAGATCTGAGATGGGTTTGTTATTTGACAAGCCTAAACCAGGAGGAAGTGAGTCGTCAAATGACGGCAACACCGCAAGACGATTTTTTAGTAATCCTGGTTTGGCTGCTGAAATAACTGGCGTTGATGAAGACCTCATAACCAGATGTGCAACATTACTGCAAGCAATGTCATCAGGCTACAAAATAAACACTGCTAAAGGGCTTGTAGAGAAATACCCTTGGTTATATCTCCCACCTTCAGTACACAAGATGCTACTGCACGCTTCTGAAGTAATTGACGACGCTATAGTATCAATTGAGGAGCTTTCAGAGGAAGTTGCGGAGGCCAAAAATAAAGATGTTAAAAGGTATAGGCTCCAACACACTCGGAAAATTTCTAGAATTGCAACAAACATTTATTTATTAAACATATTGTTTAATTATTGAGTTCAGATCCATTCATTTCAGGTCAGCCAAAATTGCCATGTAAAAAGAAAAGTACGTTATTAAAATCTGCAATTGAATTGCTGCAAGAGTAGCAAATTTAAAAACAAAATGTTTTTAAATACATATGAAATATTTTTTTTTATATTTTTAAACATTTTTGAAATATATATTTGTTATCTCTAATTTTATAACAATAAAGTGCTTAATTGCTTATGCCGAAAAACATACATACATTTTAATGAATATCTTATTAACAGAAATATAAAAAATTGGCGGTGGGAGCAAGCGACCACGCCCATTTAATCAGGATGTCGTTTTTATATCATCAGAAATATACTGTGAAAATTTCAAGATGATATCTTAATTCTAACTATTTTTGTCGCTCTCCTTCATACAAGTGCAACCAGTGTGCAGCGCACAGTGGGTTCGATGGTACCCAGAGTGGCGATTAATTCATAGAAGCCGTAGTTTTATAATATTATATTTTTTTTATTGATTAGTTATTATAAGCACATAAAACACAGCATTTTAGAAATAAACAACTTAAAAAAAAAATTTTAACCCTCTAAGCGCATTATTGTTTTTTTTTAAAAAAAAGACTAGTTCACAATTTATGCTGTAACTTTGAAACAAAAAACGAAAAACTAATGAATAAAATTGGAAATTAAAGCATACTTAATGTGCTATTAAAAAATTCAAATAATAAATTTATTATATGTATTTATATTAGTATAAATTTAATTTAAAATCCAATTTTTATTTTTTACAAAATTTTATAAATGTACAAATTTTTTCAAAAAAGTCACAGAAGAAAATATTGTAATTTCTTAGTAATGAATAATCATAAATTCATAAAAACACAGCTTTAAAAAAAGAATGGAAGAAACATTTTTTTTAACCTGTTAGTCGTTTTTTGTTTTACGGAAGAAACATGATCTACAACTTACAACTTTGAAATCAAAATAAATTTAAAGAATAAGTTAATAATATGTATTCCTTTTAGTATAAATTTGTATCCAGTTTTTGCTTTCACTAAATTCAGTTAATGTAAAAATTAATTTGAAAAAAATAAAAAATTTACAAGTTCTTGGGGAATCTTTGTTTTCGTTTAACCCTTTTAATAAAAAAATATGTTAAAATTTTTGTATTATTCTGCATTTGCAAATTCATCACAAATATCCTAATTATCATACTAATCTTCATTATCATCATTATTACAATCTTTTTCATCATCATTGTTATAATCTTCATTATTATCATCATCACTATCTTCATCTTTATCACCATCTTCATTACCATCATCTTTATCATAATTTTCATTACAAATATCTGACAAAACTAACTCTAATTTCGAAGTTCATATTTCTTGCTCATGCTAGATATAAATGGGTCAGAACTTAGCTGAAACCTATTGAAAATATCTTCATTGGAATTTTTCCTGCTGCCTTTGCGAGCAATGTGCTTTTTATAATTTTAAAAACTTTGTTTCTTGCTTCCTGAGCTTCCTCCGATAATTCTCCTATTGGTAAAAGTGCTTGCTGTATAATCTCCGGCCCGTGAATAAAAACTTTATGCAAAGTGGGAGGCATACAAAACCAGGGATATTTTTCAACAAAATATTAAGCTGTATTGTGAGCAAATTTACGAAAATGTTCCAAATGAATCTCATGACCACAAGAAACAACAATTAGTATTATACGCATTTTTTTTATCAGTGTTAAGTCCATTTTTGTAATTTCAGCAGAAACTTCCACGTTCTGAAAAAGAAACGTCTGGCGGTGTTTCCGTCATTCGAATTACCAAAGCGGGGTTTTGGCTGATCAACAATCAAACCAGTTCTTTCTCAAAACTCATTTTGGATACGTAATTTTGTCTCAGCAACAATTTGTTTATCTTCCTCTGATCTTTTCTGCCATTTTTTTATAGGAATTTTATATGATAAGTGAAGAAAACATTCGAAAAATCGAATCTAGCCATGAAGTATAGACAACCCAAATTCCAAAGAATCTGTTGTTACTTATCTTTTTTCTCCAACCAAAACTATTGAATAAATTAGATGTTCTTTTTTATATTCTCTACTCTATCTTTTTCTAGATTTAGTACGTGAGAATAAGTTCGTGAGCATGCGTAAACCATTTGTGATCGTTATTAAATTAAAATTTAATCACTTAAATTTAGCAAAAAGTATTATAATTATGTTTACTTCCTGTAAATTGTGCGTGATACAATTTTTTGTACGTGAGCTTAAGTGACCAAAATCACTCACACACTCATTGCTAAAAACCAAAATGCATCAACAAAAACAAAAACAATAAAATATCAAAAATAAAGAGAATGACAATATTAAAACACAAAAACACACTTGCTCAATAAATGACAACCAGAGTTTTTACACAAAAATGGAAATAAAAAAAAAACGGACGGGCATTGTCTGGACTTTTTTTTTAAATATAAGCTGATATCTTATACTTTTCGGGAATTTATAAAACTAATTCCAATTCTTACTAACTTAATACTTGTGGCCCATTAAATGCGGAAATTATACCAATTTTGGACCTTTTTTAAAGAAATTATTAAAAATATTTACAAACACAAAAAATTTTACTATATACTTTAATACCTGATCTTAAAGGTTCCATTATAAAAGATTTACTTTTAATAGATTTAACACTAATAATAATCGCTTGAATTGTAAAAATTTCCAATTTTTCCAATTTTTTTTAAACTCGAATAATTTGCTAACTTTGGCCGCTCACTGAGAAAAAAAGTAAAAAACTTAGTTCATTCATATTGACAGCTAGTGATAAAAAATTTTAGCTTCTTTTACCCTATACCAAAATTTATTATAAAAACTTTATTTCTAAATTTCAATTAATCGCCACTTTGATACCATTTGAACCCAATGTGCAGCGATCATCTGCTTCAAAGTAAGGATCACTTTTACTCCAATAGTTCTTTAGAAGCAATAATTAAGTGATCTTTTGGAGTTTCTTCAGACTAACTTCTAACAAAGTTGTAATTTTTTAAAGTTTCTCAGGATTACTTCTCCTAGCAAAAATAAATGGAAGTGATTTTTTCTTAAGGAATTAATTTTTCATTGATCGTTTAGTTCTGATTTTCCTCTTCACAACTTCCAAAAATGTGATTTTTTAAAAGAAATTAAACATGGGCAGTGGCGTGCCAATGGGGTGGCGGGCCTCCTGCCCCCCCCCCTAAATTTTGTCCAAAATAAAACATTTTTACTATGTATGTTTAGTATAAATATATATATTATATGATTTTTTTGCAATTCCAATTGGGTTTTACCAAATTTTAGGTAAATTTGCTAAAATTTGTGCAGGAATAAGAAAAAATTTGCTTTGAAATTAGGTAAATTTTCTCCATTTTCTCTAAGTCACCGAACCTTGTAATATGTACAAAAGTTTATATTGCCGCTGCTTACGATAAAATCTCTGTACTTATCCTTTCACTATTATTAACTATTTCCATTCTCGTAATATTTTTGGGAAAAAAAACAACCAAAAATACACTTTTAAGTTTTTAAAGGTTGTTTTACACGTCGACTACGATTATCTGCTATTACTCAGTATTGGGTTTAAAAATCAGCAAAACAACAAAATAATACAAACTTTAGAAAAAATATATATGTAGTTAATTATTTTTAAATGTTGTATTTTGAATGGATGTGAGCCGGCTAAATAAAATCTAAACTAAATTTAGATTTCCAAATTTCTTATGAAAAATTTTTCAAAGAAATTTCAAAATCTTTGTCAATTTGTATTTAGTTTACCTCGCACAGGTCCTAAATGATATTATTAAATATGTATATTTTCTATTAAAACAAAAAAAAAAAACCTGATTCCAATTCTTTAGTAAAAAATTTGAGATTCAAATACCACATTAATTTCAGAATTATGAGTTTTTTTATATCAATACATATGTAAATACGAGGGCGGTTAAAAAATTCCGTGACTTTTCGAACTTCCCTCGTAGTAATATGAAATGCAACGCTGCTCCCATCAAGTACCGCCTGTTAATAGACTACTGTCAAATTTTGAGCAAGTTCTGTCATTTACTTTGCGTTTAACAGTAGGATTTTTCGAGTTCCATAAAATAAGTATTTGTTTAATCAATAATTTCATCGTTGGAGCTAAATTTCTTTCCACCGAGCCATTTCTTTGGGTTTGGAAATAGGACATAGTCACTGGAGGCTAAATCCGGAGAATAAGGTGAATGAGGGGGCAATTCGTAGTCTACTTCATGGATTTTTGCCATGAAAACTAAGCTTTCCCACGATTCCGTTGGCGGTCGATTGTGAGCAAACGCGGCAGCCATCTTGCCGAAAGCTTTATCATACCCAAGTGATCGTTCAAAATTTAAACCACTGAGCCATGTGAGATAGCTATGCCTTCCACAATCTATCGCACATTCAATCTCCGATCGGCCAACACCATATCGTGAATTTTTTCAATTGTTTTGGTTGTAGAGACCTTAACTGGGCGTCCAGAACGTCCGGCTTTTTCTGTGCTTGTAATAAGCACTCGAAATTCACATTTTTCCATTTTTAAAAAAATTCATGAGGTTGTATGTTTTGAACAGCTGTTAAAGGCAAAGTAAATGACGCAACTTGCTCAAAATTGCTCAAACAGTAGTCTATTAACAGGTGGTACTTGATGGAAGCAGTGTTGCTTTTTATATAACTACAAGGAAAGTTCGAAAAGTCACGGACTTTTTGATCCGCCCTCGATTATAAAATCTCACCGATCAGTTCCAAAACATACAGAAATGTGGATATTTTTTGTTATTATTAAACATTTTAGAATGTTTTCTGTAAAATAGTATTACTGCTCTCCGTCCATGAGTGTGTCATAACCAGTTTTTATTAAATTTGCCATCAATTCCCGATATATGGTTCTTGCATCATCCGACGATCTTATAAAATTTTAGATATTGTGTTTTAGGGCTCGGCATTTTTGAAACTTGTTAAAAATTATAATATAAAAAAACAAAATGAAAATTTTTTAACAAAAATCATGCGACAAGCCGAGTATTTGACGTTTCGTCAAAAGAATTTTGTAGCATAATAGATTTTTATTAAAATGATCTAAAAGCGAGGAGAACCATTACAACACAAAAACAAACAAAATCTACTTAATATTAAACGTATACATAAGATCCCAGTCAATGTAATAAATAAGTTTTAAATAAAAATTGTTTATGAATTAAAAAGCTATAAATTTTGTTTGAAATGCTGCAAAAAAGTCAAAAAACTTATGTTTAGACATATTAGAAAATATTTGAATCTAGTCCCCATATAAACCCGCCCTCCCAGTATTTATCTCCATCTTTCCGCCCTGTTCATAAACAAAGAATCAAGACGCTTTCTGGAACTCGGAACGCTTCGCAAAATTTTATCCAAAATATTATTGGTGTAGGGTATTACATTTACATCCCAGCAAAACCACACATTACCGAATAATGTGTACCAATAAATGTGTAGCCATAGGGGCTCATGGATTACATTACACCTTACTTCACTGATGAATTTTACAGGCGATGAGCCTCAAAGTAATGTATATACCCATTACTTTAGAGGTGATAATGTAAGGGGTTACTTATATGGTTACGAGAATGGAAAAAGTAATGTGTCTAAAAATAGATTTTTAAAAAAGAGGAATTTTTATTAAAAAAAATTATTACAAATATTTTATTTAAAATATTTGTAATTAAAAATAATGTTGTCAAGATGGGAATCGAACCAGGGAGTCAAGAAGTCTACCCACTGAGCTGTCAACACATATAGTATTTGATTGCTTTAAACTTAAATGAATTGTTGCGCTTCTTTTTTTCGTTAGTGTTGCCAAAACATGCATACATTACCCTTTTGCTTATAAGAAAACACAAAGTAATGTATCTAAAAATAGATTTTCAAAAATATTTCAATTATTACTTTACATTTATAAATCATATATTACGTAATCAATAATGAGTGACTTATTACTTTATGCTTGCAAATAATGAAAAAGGTAACGAGCTATCATTGCAAGGTAACGCATGAGAATATCGCACCCATTACCAAAGTTTTGCTGGGATATATAGAACAAACAATAGGAAATATTTGTACTATTCGCTTTTTAAGAAACTTTAACATGCGATAGAAAAAACACAAACTGCAAAGGAGAAGTGACACATAAATTGTAATAGAATTTCGAATGTAGTGCACGATAAAAAAAGCAAGTTATTATGATTTGTCGCGTCCAAATCTAAATTTGCTAAAATTTATATAATTTGTACATATCTTGCGACATATCATCTATATATAATTTTGATATACTCATCACGAAAATATTAAAAGTCGGTCCAAGGAGTTTCGTATTGTTGCCATTTAATTTTCACTAAAAACTCTTTTTTCCCTACTATTAGAAAATGTTTCGAAAAATAGTACAACATTTTTTCTTCTATGCTATTTTAGTCAGTTGAAACTAGTCAAACATTCGTCTGAATTATATAGAAACGATATGTCGCATGTATATGTATACAAATTATTTATAATTTTCAAAAACTCTGGAACTTTTGGCACAATTTAAATTCGTTCATTTGAGACCAAGAAATATCAGAATTAAAAATCAAATTCTGGCTTCAATGCGCAAAGGGACTGTGAAAAGGGGGTAATAAAAATTCACTACATCAATCAATCGTTGTGCCATTAAAAAAAACTTTACGAATTTTCTTTACAACTCTTTCTTAGTTCATAAGAAATATAAGTATTAATTTGAAATAAATAATTCTTTAATATATACTTACATCAATAAACCGAATCATAATATCAGATTTACTTTTCAATAAAGTTAAATTAATCTGACATGAACAAATTGAAAACTAACATACAAATTTGATTACAATTACAAAGAAAAAAAAAAAAGCTAATCCTGCTGTTAACGCAATAGGACTTAATTTCATTAAAAATGATTAAAATAAAAAAACAAAACTTCACACTACAGTTATTAATGCAAATGTATGATCGTATGTACATTTTTTTTTTTATTTCATAAATTTTAATTAATAAAAACTAATTTCATATCCTAACAAAAAATCTAAACTCACCTGACTACGTTAGTAAATTGACAGATTTTACTTAAAAAACCAGTGGGAGATCACAAACAACAGAGCAGAAAAAAAACAGCCTTCAATTTATCAAAACGTGCATCATGATTAAATATTTGTTACATGCATACCTTTCATTTTATATCAAATATATTAACTAATTCAGACTATAACATAAAATCCTTTTTTGCGCATACATTTTTGGTTTTCCAAATTAGCAAGGAAGGTATTACACAGCGATTGTGCTCAAATTTAGACATATAATGGAGGAGTTAAAATAAAAGATCAGCCCAACAATCTCACATTAAGGGGGAGTAAAAAGGGAGTAATGAAAATGCAATTTTTTGCATCTTGTCTTCTAATACTTTTTAAAATTAATGCTGTGGACTTATTTAAAAAAAAAATCCTAAAAGCCAAACACACATTTACTTCATTAGAACATTCTAATTTTTAAAACTTTGTGTTTTGCATGAAAAAAAAATTCTCAAGCAAAATGTGTAATTTCAAAAAGAAATTAATAAAATTTTCAAATACGTTAAGCTGAGGAGGTCTCAAATATTTAAGTGTATAAGGTATGAAATAATTAAGACCAAATATAAACCCAGCAAAAATGTAGCTGCCAAAGAAGCAATAAAAGCATCACTTCTTTTCTAATTGTTTCATCGATGAATTTAACATTAGCGTGTCATAGGATGGAAGTATTCAAATGTAGCTACTATCATTACTCATACTTTACTCTATGGAAGCAATGATAATAAAGGGTGTCCCAAGAAGAACGCAATTTTTAAATTTTAAATAAAACACAGATATTTAAAAAAAAAAAATCGTGAAACTTTATTATATCGTAAAGTAGACAGAATGAGGTTATGTATGGAACAATATATCGTGCAGATGGCCGCCGCGGCTTTGCTGGCATGCACGCGATCTTTTAATGAAATTTTCAATGACCGTTTTGCATGAATGCTGCGGTATTTCATTAATGCAGCGTCCAATTTCCTCTTTTAAGGCTTGAGTCGTCGTCGGCTTATTCGCGTAAACCATCGACTTCAAAAAACCCCAAAGAAAAAAATCTAATGGTGTTAAATCGCACGATCTAGGCGGCCAATTCTGATCTCCAAAACGCGAAATAACACGACCGGGAAATGACTGATGCAGCAATTGAATTGTTTCTCTGGCTGTATGACATGTGGCGCCGTCCTGTTGGAACCACATGCCCTCCACATTCATTTCTTCAATTCTAGGCAAGAAAAAACTGGTTATCATTTCACGATACCGAACACCATTGACTGTTTGCGCTTGACCTGCCTCATTTTCATAAAAAAAGGTCCAATGATTCCTCCAGCCCAAAAACCACACCACACAGTGACACGTTGAGGATGCATTTGCTTCTCGTGAATCACTCGAGGATTTTCCTCACCCCAAATGCGACAATTCTGCCTATTGACGAAGCCATCAAGATGAAAATGGGCCTCGTCACTGAAGATGATTTTATCGGCAAAATCAGCATTTTCATGTTGTCTCTCCAATACCCAATTAACGAACTCCCTTCGCTGTCCATGGTCAGCTGGCTTCAGTTCCTGAGTCAATTGAACTTTGTATGCATGAAGATGCAAATCTTTCGTCAAAATTCGCTGCAAAGTGGATTTGGAGACACCAATTTGCTGAGCTCGGTGTCGAATTGAGGTGGATGGAGTTTGAGCGACATCATCACGTACAGCTGCGACATTTTCGGTCGATCGACCTGGTCGATGGCGCGTTGTTGTCTTTACATCACTAACAGACCCAGTTTCGGCAAATTTATCCATTAATCTCTTTACAGTTGACTCTTTTGGAGCATTATTGTGACCCCAAATTGATCGCAATTTGCGAACTGTAGCCCCAAAACTTTCACCATTTTGGTAAAACAATTTCACAATGAGAATGCGTTGTTCATTCGTGTAGCGCTCCATTTTTACTAACCTCGTACCTTCTACTAGCAAACAATAACAATTGTTCAAATGTCAAACAATGACACTTCGAATGTTGCCAGATTTAAAAATTGCGTTCTTCTTGGGACACCCTTTACAATGATTAGATATTCTGATGCATGAGTGAAAAATGTTCCTATACTTTGTAGTATTTAAGCTTTAATGAAATTTTAATTCATAAGAACGCAGAAAAATAAGTTTAAAAAGTGAAATTTATGCATTGATATACAAATACTCTTTATTAAAACAAATAAATAATTCTGCAAATTTTAAAATATTTTTGGATAATTTAAAAACTGGTTGAAAAATTTTGAAACATTTTTAGACAATTTTAAAATATTTTTGAAAAATTTTAAATAATTTTTGCACAATTTTAAAACATTTTTCAGCAATTAGAAATAATTTTTAAACAATTTTAAAATTATTTTAATAAATTCTGAATTAAAACTGGAAATGGTGTAGTATTAAATAATAAACATAATGCAAAAATGCACAGATTGCGTCGTCAAAAAATATTTAAGGCTGAAAAATTGCAAATGACAGGCCAGCTAGTTTCAATTAAAGTTTAAAAAAAAATTTGTTTTTCTTGATATTTTAAAACTTTTATAAAAGTTGCAAAACTGCATAAATTCTAACCCTCATGAAATTTTAAACTAAAATATAAAAAAATGATTTAATAAAAAAATATCATCAGAACTACTTTTTCAATTTTAATAAATGCTTTAGATTTAAAAATGATACGATATACTATAACTTATGCTTTAGAAGTAATGAAGAGGGATATTTTAAGATAAACATAGGGTTTATATCCAGATCACTGCATTTGAAATATAAACACATGAATTCTTTTGGAAGTGCCTTAGAATAACACCAAAAAATCATTAAAGAATGTCAACTGAAGTTTAGGAAGCAATGAAAGAAGTTATAATCACAATTCAAAATTTTTTTGACTACAAAAATATTGGCAGTTGTTCTTAAGTCTACTTAAGTGCCTTTGTGAAAAGTCAATAGAATTATAGGTAAATTAAGTATGAAATGATAAAATTGTTTAAAAAAATCAGAAACATAAATGTTTCTAACAAACAAATCGCTTAGATTTGAGATAAGCCGCCAAAAATGTATAAATGAGTGATTATTTTCTCTCCCCTGTCACATAAGCAAATATCATCAACATCTTTGGATCCCCCTCATGAATACCTTCATGAAAAGTATAATGAAGTAACTAAGATTTTACAATGTTTCAAGATATGCGTGTCTATGCCAATGTTGTCTATTTATCGTTTTCGGTTAGATTTAAAGAGATTTTTCTAAACATTAATAATTATTTTGTTTAGCCATTGATTTAATGTGAACTTTTTAGCTCATTTATGGCTTTTAAGAGAATCCATATCAAATCAACATAAAATATTAGGTACAATATAACTTCGATATATTACTAGCAATAGGGCAACAATAGCTTAGAAGTGTAAAGTGTTCGCC
Source organism: Eustalomyia histrio (assembly GCA_949748255.1). NCBI lineage: Eukaryota > Metazoa > Arthropoda > Insecta > Diptera > Anthomyiidae > Eustalomyia > Eustalomyia histrio. The sequence continues at coordinate 63,435,577 of OX456527.1, read as the reverse complement.
TTATAAGCAGAACGTTGTGTGATTGAGCTCTACTAACACCCGGTGGCCAGTTATGCTCTTTGCATCAGTTCTGTGATTGAGTTCTTTGCAATAATGTTTAGACATATTCTTCTGCGTCAGTGCAATGACATGTCACAAAGCGCTAAAAACCGGTTTTCAGATATTAAGTAGTTTTTGCCTAAATAATAATTTATTATTAAATCAATTACTTGATATCGATAGAAAATATAATTTACTACTCTTTCTGCCTTTAAAAATATTATATGCAATGAATGAATTTCACATGAGAAGAATGTAAAATTTGGAAAAAATTCCTTTTTAAAATAGAAAAAAATATTTTAAAAATCCCCAAAAAATACATTTAAACTCTGGAATACATTATTGATAGTAATTAAGGAAGTTAAAAGTCTTTTACTATTTTTCAGGACCGACAGGACACCATCACGATACGTTTTACAAATAGCCCCCTAACTCAAAAACAAGGTAACAGATTTTTTTTAATTAAGAATTAGACTTTCTAATTAGAAATGAGTTTCGCTGTAACTTCTAAATAAAAACACTAGATCAAGAATTTTAAGAAAAAATTTATTATTTTGTAACAAATTTTTTTAAACAGTGCAATTACCCAGCGAAACAGAATAATGTATAAACTAATGACGGAATATTCTCCCCATTCAGGGCCTGACCAAAACCCCTTCGGCTAAAAATATAAAATATGAAATTCATGTTCCCAAAAATATGGGTTAACACACTGATGAGTCGTGATTAAAATGAAAGTTAATAGGACATAGTTTCCTTCATCGTAGACATTCACTCTGGGATAAGGGAAAAATACTCACCCATGGTGCCTAAACCCATTTAGCAAGAAACTTGAAATTTAAAACATACGTACCGATTAGGTACATTTTAGAATTTTCTCCAGCGAAATGGTAAAAATGGGGGTTTAAAGTGTGAAAAGTTTCTCCCAAAAAGGCCTACTCAAACTGTCGGAGGTAGGAAGTTGAAATTTAGTATAGAGGTTCCTTCGCCGGCGTAAACATCAGTTAGGACGGTATTTTGGGAAATCTTGCCGCGAGAGGCAAAAAAAAAGAAAAATGTGTCTCTTGAGGTCCAGCCAAAACCACTGTAACTACATTCAGATTTTTTATTAGTAGAAAAATGTTTAAACTGTTTTCAATCCCACTACTATTTTTGTACCGATTTTTAATAAAAAAAAATATTATTTAGCAAATCTTTTTTCTATTTACATTTTACAAATTACAGAATTTTTACAAAATATTTACAAATTTTTGTTGCTTATTTCAGAAATCATAAATAAAAAATAATTTACAAATTTCAAAAAAATGGATACTGAAGGAAATGTTGTTTAAAAATCAGCCCTAAACCGATTAAAATTTGACCTTAAAGGTAAAAAAAAAAATTAATAAAGTTTTTTCGAAACAAAAATTACCAAATTAAAACAAACTGATAAATCCGTTTATATTTTACAATTTTTATGCCTTTGTTTTTTTTTTTTTAATTTTGTCTAAAATATTATTTGAACAAAATAATTAAAATAAAAAATAATTGATGCTCGATAAAAAAAAAATAAATTTGAAATTTTGTACTAATATTAATAATGTTGAGTAAATTTTTTTTGGTGATTTTAGCAAACAGATTTTAAATTCCACTTGACAAAAATTTTACTAAAATTTAGTAGCGGTAGCTAATTTTTTCTACAAATTTAGTTGTACTACACGTTAGCAGACATGTGTTGCTAAGATTAGCAAAAATATCGCTTAGCAAAATTTCCCGTAATAAGAGCAAAATTTTCTTAAAATAATTTTGTATTCAAACAAACAATTTAAATTTGAACTTTTTCAATATTTTTTTTTTCGAAAAAGACAGCAAACAAAATATAAATTTGTTATAACTTTTACAGCGGAAACAAATCCACCACAAATTTTTGTTTCGTGTGTAATTGTTAATTACAATCAAATGAAAAAAAATAATTGAAACTGACAAAATCGGTAAATGGCAGTAAATCATTTTGAACAAATGCATAAAAAAGTTAAAATAAATATTTTTTGAAAAAATAAATGTGTTTTTTTTTTTATTTTTAACTGAACTGAAAACTTTTTTATTAAACTACACACAAAAAACTACATAACATTCTTAGTGTACCTATAACGTAGTATCGGGCTTTTATATATACCTTACCCTCTTGCTTACAAAAATACACAAAGTAATATATCAAAGAATAGCTTTTGAAATTTGTTTCAACTATTTTATTTTATGTTTTTAAATCATATACATAATCAAAATATTGAGAAAAATCATTTCAAATTTTATAAATTAATAAAAAATAATGCAGATTAGAGTAAAATATTTGACACTTAATAATAAACACTTTCTGTAATGTACTGAAATTTTTTCCACAAAGTGAATGCAAACATTTTTTTATGTAATACAATTGTTCATAAATTGTATGAAACTCTTTTTGAATAAAACTTTTTCATTGAGAGTATGAACTTTTAATAAATAAAATTAAAATTTTATAAAAAACTGCATTAATTTAATGAAAAAGTTTTAACCGATGGGATTCACTGAAACATCTTTATATTTTTATGCAAAGCATTGAAAAACAAAGAGATGATATCTAAAAATAATCTCTACACCGAGAAAACATATTCATGCTGGCAACCGAATTTATTGCAAATCGAATGGTTCGGTTGTTGTAACCGACTTTTTCAGTTAAGCCTGAACTCCTCTGACTCAACAATTAAGAATCATATTACTTCTTAAGTTTTAATCTAGTCAGGAAGTTACCTGTATTATTATAACCATTTAGTAGTCTATAATTTTTTTTTTTTTTGGGGAAAAAATAAACATTTAACACACATGTTAGTGTATGTCATTGATTAAAAAGTGGTGGCGAATCACACCACAAAACAGTTTGAACCTGTGCTTTAAATATCTTATCGCAAATCTCTAATTTTTTATTTCATCTCAAGAAAAACTAACAAATGCTATCAATTTATAAGCGGTAAATATCAAAGATATCAAGGCGAAAAAAGATGAAAAATTTAGTGCACATTCGCACTATAGTAGTCAGAGATTTAGTTAGCAGCATACATTTTCACATACATATCAACATAGTTAGTAAGAGGCATGAACTATGCTCAAAAAGTGTAAGGATTTTTTTTAAATAATAAAAAAAATGCCAGTGACATGAAATATTTAAGGCAATTCTTAAAAGTTTTTAAAAGTATTAATTAAACTTTGTGCTTTGAAATTTATTGATACCGCTAAAAAAATAAATAATACTTTTTTAAAATATTATAACTTTATTTGATCTTATTTTAATATTAATATTCAATTTGTTTAAGCTAAAAATCTTTTTTTATAAAATTTCTTATATTATTTTCGATATTTCGCTAACAATTTGTTAGCATCTTTAGGAAAAAAAAAATTTAATATTTATAAAAAGTTGACAAACAAAAAAATATTTAACATTTAAATATAAATTAAATTTTTAAAAAATTAAATTAACATTTAGTCAAATAGAAGTGGTAATTTTATAAGCAACATTTTCCTGCTAAAGATCGTAAAAAATATTTTCATATTGGTTTAATACTTTGGTTTATGAAATTTAACATAATAAATGTTGTTTATAAAATAAAATAACATTATTAAATTAAATTATTATAGTTATTAAAAACATATCTATACACTCACAATATTATTTCGTTAAAAATAATAATAAATGCATATTAAACTAATCGAAAATACAATCAAAAAGAGGACTACTGATTTTTCATTAAATTCAGCCCATTTTGTTGTTTGTTTTCAATCATTGTTTAATAATCGACAAAGGTAGTAAAAGCAATCGAAAGTAGTTTAAAATAACCACCAATTTTTAACTGACAAAAAGTAGAAAAAAACGATTTTTGTGGTTATTTTTTCATATTATTTTTTTTTTTATTTGTATGTAATTTTACAAAACACAACACACACAGATGTAACATATATATTTTTATTTTCTGTGTGTATCTATATTTGAATAATTTGTTGTAATTTTTATTGAAATAATTTTGTATATAAACAAACTATTTTGGTAAAAAAAACAATAAGGAATTATATGAATTTATATTTTTGAAAACAGAAAACATAAAATATTACATTTAACAGAAAATATCAACTCCTACTGAATGTCTGTAAATTTTTATAGTTTGTTTTTTGAATGACTGTTTCAAATAGTTAAAAAATATATTTCTATGAATTTCAATTGATTCTTCGTTTAAAAACAAACTTTGCGTATTACTTTTTAAATAAACTACAGTCGGTAACGGAAAATATATTGTGAGTGTACATTTAAGTTTCCTAATTTTATACTAATTAAATATCTATAATTCTGAGCTAAATTTTCTGTGTCAGCTTTAAAGTTCATTCTCTTTGTCAAAGGTGTATTAATGATTTCAAACATTTCTAACATATAACGTTTTTTATAATTATTTTCTGTTCTTAATATTGAAACATTTTCAAAGTTAGGATGGTGATTTAATATAGAACAATGAGATGACAATGCGGTTTTTTCCGAATTAATATTTCTATGTTTTTGGTCTGATTTATGTCCTGAAATTCTGGTTTTCAATTTATTCTTTGTCGTTCCTATATATACTTTATCACAATTTTCCTGATCATTTCCCTGACAAGGTATCTTGTAAACTAAATTTGACATATCCCACTTATCAATTCTATCTTTAGTCTTACTAAATAATTTCCCTAATGTATTAAAATTACGATGAGCTATTCCATATATCTCCTTATCAAAGATGTTAGATCTCGCCAATCTCTCTGATAATCCAGGGACATATGTTAAAGATTTAAAAATTCGTGGTTCAGTTTTATATGCTCCATTTTTTTGTTATCCTATTTCTATATTGACCTACTAATCTATAAGATAACTCAGTTGGAAAACCATTATCTCGTAATATATCTCTGATCTTTATAATGTTTCCTCTATGAAATTCTACATCACTTATTGTCAATACTCTCTCTATAAAATTCTTAGCTGTGTTCATGATAATGTTCCTACTATGTTTAGAGTAATAATTAATTATTCTCCCTGATACAGTTGGTTTCTGATACCAATCCATTATTAATCTGTTGTCTCTCTTAATTATCAATGTATCCAAATATGGGAGTATTTAATTACATTCTCTCTCCATTGTAAATTTAATGTTTTGATCAAAACTATTTAATGTTGTAAGCATGGAATGATACAAAATAAGTCATCTACATACTTCGTCATTATCCTTGGTTTTACACTTAATTTCTCTATAGACTCATCTAGCAATTCCTCCATTATTACATCCGCAATAATTGGAGAAGCTGGAGATCCCATTGGAAGTCCCATTTGTTGTATATATATATTCCTATTGTACTGAAAATATCTATTGTCCTCTATACAAAATTTTAAAATACGTAAAAATAAAAATTTTTCCATCTCTGTATGTTGCATTATTACGTCCCACTTTTCTTCTATTGTACCCATTGCTAAATCCACTGGTATACTAGGAAATAGAGAAACAACATCAAATGAAACTAAAATCTCATCATTTTCTATATGTTTTTCTCTAATTCTATCTTTAAATTGTAAAGAATTCTTAATATTGTATCTAGACAATTTTGTTATCTCTTTAAGAATATTTACAATATATTTGCATAATTCGTAAGAAAAAAATTGCTTTTAGCCTATAATAGGTAGAATGGTGCTATTTCTTGCTATTTAGCCAATTGAAAAAAAAAACTTAAATAATCACCGGAAATTTTCCGTGTGATCCTGTTCGCGTATGCCATATGGCATTTCTGACCGGGAATGGGTTAAAATAATATAATTTTTATAAAATTTAATGAAAAGCTATTTTGTTTTTAGCTTCATAAATTTAATATAAAGAAAGAGTTAATTTCCGATGAAAAAAATGAGTTACAAATACAATCATATTTTATTTTGATGAAGCGCAAAATATAACTTGACACAAACAATCTTATTGCAAAAATTTTGATCTACCTTAGATCTTATGTAATCACATATAAACCGAAAAATGGTTTTAGCTAATCATAAAAAATTATATTTGACATTATAATAACACAGTTCAACAAAAAAAAATACGGCGTCCCGACGATTGATTCTTGTTAAGGAGACAAAAAAATGTAAGTGTGTCGGCGTTTTTATAGACCACTTTGAAATTTCATTTAAGGCGTGATTAAATTCCCAGCTCTGGCCTGTTCTTGCAGCATATCGGTATATAAAACTATGTTTTCTTTACATCTGAGGTGTAAGGTATGCTCAGCAACTTTGTAGATAATGGTATGGCAAATGTTTTTGTAGAACATTTTAACCCTCTAACTCCCCCTCATAATGACATTTTTTGGCTTTATTTTAACAAATTGTTAAAAACACCCCGAAAAAGGGGAAGGGTGGGGATGAAATATTCTACAAAAATGTTGGCCATAAAATTCTACTATATATGTTAGAGCACACTAAAGCCCAAAATTTAACACAAATACCAAAAACCAGACAAATTCAAGATTGCCCATCAAATTTCTAGTCACATTTTGGGATGACCTAAATATTATGTAGGTGATCCCAAAATCTGACTTTTAATATGTCGGTTATCCCAAAATTTGACTAGAAATCTGATAAGCAATCTTGAATTTGATTGGTTTTTGGTGTTTGTGCTAAGTTTTGGGTTTTGACATATACAGTAGACATATATAGTAGAATTTTATTTCCAACATTTTTGTTGAGCATTTCATCCCCGCCCTTCCCCTTTTTCAGGGAGTTTTTTACAATGTATTAAAATAAAGGAGAGTTAGAAGGTTAATATGTTCTACAAAAATATTTGCCATACCATTATCTACAAAGTTGCTGAACATACCCTACACCTCAGATGTAAAGAAAACAAAGTTTTATATACCAATATGCTGCAAGAACAGGCCAGAGCTGGAAAACTTTAACCGTCTCAAAAATAAAATTCCGATGTGATCCTTAACAAGAATCAATCGTCGGAACCCCGTCATTTTAGAAAAAGTTTTAAATTGTTGTACAGTGTAATCAGAAACTTATTTAAATATAATAAACGATTTAGAAGAGTTTTAACTGATTTTGAATTAATTATTTTTGTCTACTTTATCTAAAGTTCTAAAGAGTGATCCAACCATAATGCACGAGGTTAATTGTGAGTCACACCTTAACGTTAAGCTTTTTGCCCAACTTAATTTGACATTTCTTTGTTTCCGTGTTTGACAAATTCAACCCTGGAGAGGTTGACAATTGAACAGCGCGTTAAGTTTGAAGTCTTTTACGAAAATGAGTGTTCAAATCAAAATGCATTTCGTGCACTTTGTGATTTTTTTTTTTTTTGGTCAGCATAATCGACAATCGGGAGAATTTTGCACAAATTTCAGCAAACCGGGTCTGTAAAAAATGTGAAAACAGCTGTGCATGCTGTTGTGTGGCAGAAGAGCCGTCAACCTTAACGCGTCGTCGTGCCCAACAATTGAACATCTCACGGTATATCACTGATACGAAGGTTCAATTGACTGAAGAGCTGAAGCCTACTGATCATTTCAAGCGTTGTCAATACGCCGAATGGTTGGTTGCACAGTCAGAAGTGAATTGTAACTTAACAAAAAAATCATCTTCAGCGACGAGGTGGTACACTTTCACCTCAGTGTATTCGTTAACAAGCAGAATTGCCGCATTTGGGCAAATTAAAATCCACGAGTGATTGTTAAAAAGCCGACTCATCCACAAAGAGTGACTGTTTGGTACGGCGACGTTATCGGGCCGTACTTCTTTGAAAATGAGGACGGCCAAGCAGTAACCGTGAATGGTGTTCGCTATCGCGAGATAATAACGGACTTCTTGTGGCCAGAAATTGATGGTATAAACCTGGACGAAATGTGATTCCAACAGAATGGTGCCACTTGCCACTCAGCTAACGAAACAATGGCTCTTGTGCGCGAGAAATTCAATGGCCGTGTTATCTCACGTCGTGGCGATGTTAATTGGCCGCCACGACCATGTGCTTTGACACCGCTGTACTTCTTTCTTTGGGGATATTTAAAAGAAAAAGTGTACGCCAAGAAAAATTCAAGAGCTAAAGACAACATTGAACCTCAATTATATCTATAGACCATCGGACAGAGGTATGCCACCGAAGCCGTGGCAAGCATTTGGCCAATATTTTATTTTACACATAATTGTCATAGATCCTTCTATCATAATAAAAAATATTACGATAATAATAGTTTTTGTTTTATTTACATTTAACATTGTGCATTATGGCTGGACCCCCCTTTTAAATTAGATAAAAGCCCCCTTTCGAATAATATTTCAATATATTGGATCAAAGTTAATTCTAAATTAATACGATCCACCATTTTTCGGATAAAATTGCATTTTAGGCTATGAAACGTTTTTATCTTGGATTTTCATAAATTTTATAAAACGCTCCTGTTAGTACCACAGTGCGTATGAATCTTAATTTACAAGTAGTTACATATTACTCATACGTAATATAAAATTGTTAACTGTTGTACAATCGGCGATGCTTTTTAAATGAAATAATTGTCATTTTATTTTAAACATTTTATATTCTTTTATATCATAGTGTTTGGCCTAAGTGTGTATTTATTTTGCATAATCTCAACTGAGGTGATAAATCAATTTTTAAATTATTTTGTTTGGATTTTCTTATAGTTTTTTTTTCTTCTGAATACATTTTACATACCGCTCTTTCTGTGTGTTTGTTGTTGTTTTTGCTGTGAGTGCGTTTGTTGTATATGTTTCATACTAAAGAAGGCCTTTAAATCAAAATTTTCAATCGTGATAAGCAAAATAAGTGTAGTGTAAGCTGTGTAGTTAGCACACTATTTAAAGTGGTTCAAATGCGTTTGTTTGTTTTTTGTTTTATTTTGATTTTTGCTATATGTTTGTCTGTCTGTTTGTCTATTTGGTACGCTCGTTCGTTCGTTTGTTTGTTTGTTTGTTTGTTCAACTACTTGATATGCAGAAAGCATAATAGCTACCTGGTGCTAACGAGCTGGCGTGGTTAGGTGGTGCAGTTGCAAATAATTATTAATTAAATATTAGATGTCTTCCATGTGAATGCATTTGAGTGTCGGAGTGTGTTTTGTGTGTGTGTTTATAGGCTGCAACCAAAAAATAAGAAAGATTGATGAGCTCTGTATTAGAATAAGATACGATGAATTTTTATAGATAAAAATTTAAATTTTAATTAAAGATGAAAATTATGAGATATTAAAATAAATATAATGATGAATAATGATGATTTGACTAAATGAAAACAAAAGACTTAAGCAACAAACTTGTTATTTTTATAGACTGCATGCATACAACGCGCTAGTGTTACAGAAATAATAATGTCAAAATTAATTAAGAAACATATTCTATAATTTCGAATATTTCAGATTTATTTTAAAGAATTATTCACTTCGTTACAACAGGTAAGAAAAAAATCATATACTTGTATGTATGTATGATAGTGCAAACGTATTAAATCCAAATTAAATTATTTTGTAAATTATTTTTTCCATGTATTGTCATATTACCAATTATTTATTTATTTATTTTTTTGTTTATTTGTTAGTAATAATAATCAAAAGCAAAAATTAAATCTAAATGAAAAAATCAAAAGAAACATATATCTTCTGAAACTAGTATTTTTTAGAATAATGTCGTTTAGCACAGGTGGCAACAATTATGTTATATGACTCACTAAAATATACAACACCAATTTTTTACTTTCAATAAATAAAATCTAAAAAAAAGCTAAATAATCGTAAATATTAGAAAGATCACAAAAAAAATAATTTATAAATATTTAATTTTTTTTTCTTAAATATGTTACATATAGGGCCGGTTTTATATTGAACATTTTAAGATTTTAAATTGCTTTAAGTATAACTTTCGATTGAGTTACTCATTCTAAAATCATCCAGCTTAAAACAAATTATTTAACAAGTTTATTATCATTCAAACCAATGCTATGCTTAATAAATACTATAAGAACTATGCACCATTTCAATAGTAAAAAAGCGGTTTACTTAATTTCATTGTGGCTTGTACGGCCGATGCCGAACGTTCTGGACTCCCAATTGAGGTCTCTACACCCGAAAAAATTTAAAAAATTTACGAAATGGTGGGATTTTGGAAGCCATATGTATCTCTTATGGCTCAGTGGTTTTAATTTTAAATGATCACTTGGATATGAGAAATCTTTCCTGAAGAAATGGCTCAGGGGAAGGAGATTTAACACTAACGATGATATCATCTCATTAGCAAACCCATTTTGGTGACCTCAACAAATCCAATTTTTTGGAGGGGATACAAAAATTGGAGAAGCATTAATACACTATAAAAGCAACTGCGCTATGAAAAACTGTAGGTGAAACAACTGTATGACAATTATTCTGTCTCTCTTTCTTGCGTCTAATTTTACAATTCGTCAGCTTATTATTGGTTTGGCCCACTCACCATTTTTGTAATAATAGAGGCGATTGGATTATATATAATATCAATATCCTCTTTCTAATTCTGAAACCCGTTTTTCGGGTTTCATAACTGAAATAACTAATATCAACTTTGATATAAAATTAAGAATGAAAATCATTTTCATTTTTTTTTTTTAAATCTTTGGGCAAACTAATAATAAGATGACGATTAATTAAATATGTTTTGTGAGTGTGTTTATTTGCTTATACATTTCACAGATCATATAAGTGTGAAACTTTGTTGTATGTTTTGTTCTTTTGAATACTGAGATAAAATTAAAAAAATACATTAATTATGTGAAAAAATGTTATAAAAACATAAAACAGTTTTTGTTATTACAATATGTAACCCAAGTATAAAATTTGTTGTGAGTTTGTACTAAGTTTATGAAACAACAATTTTAGTAAATACAGCCATGTTGCACTTCTATGGTATCTTTTTGATATTTTTGGCGATCATATGTTTTAAAACATGCTGTGTAGTTGTTCACTTTTACACATTATTTTTTTGTATACATTGTTTTTAAATCTCTTTCTCGCCTAGGACATGAAATACAACAACAACCCTCACCATACTGTTTTGGATCACTCGTTTGACAGCTGTCACTTTTGACATCACTGTGTACCCTGTGCCCTCCACCATATATGTCCTATATATCAGTTTGTCACTCCGTTTGTAATATGTCGCAATATAGGTTTAAGATCCCATAAAGTATATATATTCCTGATCCTTATGCAATTTTAAGTCGATTTAGAAATGTCTGTCTGTCTGTCTGTCTGTCTGTCTGTCTGTCTGTCTGTCTGTCTGTCTGTCTGTCTGTCTGTCTGTCTGTCTGTCTGTCTGTCTGTCTGTCTGTCTGTCTGTCTATCTGTCTGTCTGTCTGTCTGACTGCCTGTCTGTTGAAATGGCGAACACGACGCGTAGACGGAATCGGGGGTGCCTATTTTTACCCAGATTATTTAACATCTTCCGAGCAGTTTAGTATTGAAAATTAGCAAAATCGGTCTAGCGGTTCAAAAGTTATGAGTGAAAATGTGAAGGTACCTCTAAATTTTCCATGCAAATCGGTACAATTTTTCTGTATCTATTTTTTTTCGGTAAAGCTTTGTTGGTTTTTCGTTTCATTCCATAAAATGTATTTTTTGTTTTTGTAACCAAAGACAAATGTCTTATATAAAACAAATGTCTTATATATAAAGAAAGAGCAAAATGCATAATTGCTTTAGTGCCGATACTTTTAAATAGGTGGCGCAGAATTACATTAAAATATGTAATACCCTGCCCCATGGCTAGGTCGATATAGCCTTGCATTAGGCTCTCAATTAATTTATTTACCAAAAATATTAAATTAACTACATACGTCAAATTCTAATGCATTAAGATGTTACTAGTAGACTTATTACATAATTTTAAAGTAAATTTTTCAAATGTTTGACGTAATAAAAGCATTTGTTTTACATTTTTATGTCAAAAAATAAATTTTTATAGAGGAAAATAGTATTTTTTTTTAATTCCATTTGTATAATTTTTGAGAATTGAGGGATTGGCAAATGTACATTTATGTTAATTTTTTCTTTCATAAAAAAATACACATGAATAAAGTGCAATATTATTCTCTTAAACATCTAAATGGATATTGATTTATATAATATAAACATAAAACATTTATTTTTCATAGTTTTTGGTAAATATTCATTAATGTTACGAAGAAAATAGAAAATCAATAATACTCTACTGCATATTGTAGCACAATATGGCTAATGGAGACTAGCTCTGCAGCAAAATATGACTAATGGAAAGAATGCTCCTTCTGATGGGCCATCTATTGACAAATAGTTACAACTCATGTTCTTTCTTAAACAAATTTATTTATTTGCTGTATTCTCTCCATTAGGCATATTGTCCTACAAACAGACTTTAATTTTTTAAAGAAAGAACATTCGTCGCAACTATTTATCAATACGTGGCGCATCAGAAAGTGGATTCTCTACATTAGGCATATTCTGCTGCAGAGCTAGTCCCAATTAGCCAGTAACAAAATTGAATATTTGCCAAAAACTTTGCTTTAAAATGTGTTTTTGTACAGTCCATGGTAGCGGCTGGTACATAATATATTTTCTCATATTTTTTTCACCAGTCGCTTAGCAGTAAATATTTTGTATTCACCTCAAATATTTTTTCACTAGTAAAATTTTCATTGACCACAAAAAATTTTTTCACCTCAAAAAATTTTTTTCACCTTCAAATTTTTTTTTCCACCAAAAAAGTTCTTTTCACATCTAAAAAGATTTTCACCTCAAAAAATTTTTTCACCTACATAATTTTACTTCAAAGTTTTTTATATTATTTGTATCAAAAACAGTAGAGAACATCTTTTTAGGATATTGGTGGAGGGTATTTAAAGAGTCAGCACAGCCGAATTTAGCCTTTTTTTACTTGTTTTGATGTGAAACCAAATTTTTTCTGGGAAAAAAATTTTGAGGTGAAAAAAATAGTTTGAGGTGAAAAAATTTTTTTTGTGGTGAAAAAAAATTTTAGCAACTGGTGACAAATATGACAAAATATTATATGTCGCTACTATAAAATTGTACTAAAATACATCAATTTCTATGAAAAACTTAGAGGTACTTTCACATTTTTACATACAAAATTTTTAACCGCTGCACATTGGGTTCAAATGGCTTTCTTTTAAGTGAGCGGTCGAAGTTAGCAAATTATTGCTGTTTTAAAAAAAACTGAAAAAATTGAAAATTTTTGCAATTCAAGCGATTATTATTTGTGTTAAATCTATTAAAAGTAAATATTTTATAATGGAACCTTTAACATCAGGTATTAAAGTAAATAGTAAATTTGTTTTTGTTTGTAAAAATTATGTGTAAACATTTTTGATAATTTTTTTAAAAAAGGTGCAAAATTGGGAAAATTTCCGCATTTAATGGGCCATAACTATTAAGTTAGTAAGAGTTGGAACTAGTTTTATGAAAAATAGGATATCAGCTTATATTTAAAAAAAAAAAGTACAGACAATGCCCGGCCTTTTTTTATTTTCATTTTTGTGTAAAAACTCTGGTTGTCATTTATTTAACGAGACCAGTAAATGATTTTCGAGAAAGAACTGGTTTGATTGTTGATCAGCCAAAACCCGGCCTTGGTAATTCGAATGACGGAAACACCGCCAGACGTTTTTTTCAGAACGCGGATATTTCTGCTGAAATTACAAAAGTGGACTTAACACTGAGGAAAAAATGCGTACAATACTAATTGTTGTTTCTTATGGTCATGAGATTCATTCGGAAAATTTTCGTAAATTTGCTCACAATACGGCTAGATATGTTGTTGAAAAATATCGTCCCACTTTGCATAAATTTTTTATTCACGGGCGTAATCTCCAGCTTCTACAGCATGCACGTTTACCAATCGGAGAATTATCGGAAGAAGTTCAAAAAGCAGGAAACAAAGATTTTAACAATTATAGAGAGCACATTGCTCGCAAAGGCAGCCGGAAAAATTCCAATGAAGATATTTTCAATAAGTTTCTGCTAAGTTCTGACCCATTTATATCTAGCATCAGCAAGAAATATGAGCAGAAAAAAATCTAATTTATCAACTTCGGAATTAGAGTTGGTTTTGTCAGATATTTGTAATGAAAATTATGATGAAGATGATGGTAACGAAGATAGATGGTGATAAAGATAAAGATAGTGATGATGATAATGATGTGGAAGATTAT
>OX456527.1:62901283-63416283 GCA_949748255.1 Eustalomyia histrio | reverse complement strand
TGTGGTTTATTTGTGTCCGTAACAGCTTATACAAATTTAAATTTTGTTTGCTGTTTGTTTCAAAAAAATATTCAAAAAATTTCAATTTGTTTTTTTATTTAAATTTAAAATTATTTCAATTAAAATTACAAGAACTTCATAAACACACATACATACACAAACACATTCACACAAAAAGTGTCTAAAGCTATGCATACATACTTTCGTTAATTAAAAAAAAATACAAAAAGAGATACAATTTCAAATAAATGATAAAATTATTTATTTTTTAAGGAATTGGTAGGTTAAATTTTGACATTTATTTTAACTGATTATATCAATTGTTTCTTATGGATGTGTCAGTTGTTTAATCAACATTTAAAAATAAATAACAAATGGCATTTAATTTAAATGAAAATTAAGTAGACCGGTTATTAAATGAAATATAATTTCTTTTAAATGATATTTTCAGTTATTTTAACTTACAAACTATTTTAAGTGTATGAAAGCCGAATGATTTTTAATGCTTCGTGGTTAGAGTCAGGTACCTAATTATAGTGTGTCCCTCACTTGTCCTAAAACGGAAATTTAGGGTGGCCTTAAAACTTGGATTTTTTTTTACTATTTTATGAATTTAACGCATTATTTATGTTAACAGCTACAAAATCAATGTTGTTGGATAGTTGGTTTGGGTAGCAATCTTCCATTTTCGGATATTGTTGCAATAATACACTGAGAAAAAAAAGTGGCAACAACAAAACTTGAAAGTAAGAAAATACTACTGCTAATATTTAACGCCACCGATTTTACCCCAGCACCGAGCAGCTACCCGATTGATGTTTGAGATGAGAGAGGTCGAAAGGGCTATTTTTGAACTAAACCCCAAAAAAGCTCCTGGTATCGATGGAATCATTAACAAGATGCTTTTGGAATTACCCCGTATAGCATTAAAGATAATTCTCTTTATTTTTAATGCTGTTATATGTCTTGAATACTATCCCCCAGAATGGAAAGGTTCACTCGTTAAAATAATACCCAAGCCAGGCAAATAAAATACAAAAGTGGAATCGTATAGGCCCATAAGCCTTTTATCCAATATGTCAAAGCTGCTGGAGAAAATCCTAATAAAAAAACATAACTGTTTATGTAGAACAAAACAACTATATTCCAACACACCAATTTGGTTTCGGGAAAAAACACAGCACCATTGAGCAAGCCCACAGGCTAGTTACTGTTGTCAGAGAAACGTGCGAGGAGACAAAATACTGCTCTGCCCTTTTTATCGATATTTCACAGGCTTTCAATAAGGTTTGGCTCACAAGCTACTCGAAAGCTATATAACAAATCGGAAATTTACTCTTGCTGAAAAAAGTTTTGTCAGCCCTCCTCAAGATATACAAGCCGGAGTTCCACTAGGTAGCATTTTGGGTCCCCTGTTATATATCCTTTATACTTCAGACATGCCATTAGATACCCAGCAAAAAAAATGGTAGTCATTCTGTGACTATAACTTCTTTCAATGCTTCCTAAACTTCTGTTGACATTCTTTTATGATTTTTTGGTGTTATTCTAAGGCACTTCCAAAATAATACAAGTGTTAATATTTCAAATGCAGTGATCTGGATATAAACCCGATGCATATCTTAAAGAATCACTTTTCATTACTTCTAAAGCATAAGTTATAGTATATCGTATATTTATTTTGAATCTAAAGCATTTATTCAAATTGAAAAAATAGTTCTGATGAACTTTTTTAATTTTTTTATTAAATAATTTTTTATATCTTAGTTTAAAATTTCATTAGGGTTAGAATTTATGCAGTTTTGCAATTTTTATAAAAGTTTTGAAATATCAAGAAGAACTGATTTTTTAACCTTTACTTGAAACTAGCTGGCCTGTCATTTGCGTTTTTCAGCCTTAAATATTTATATGGACGCAATCTGTGAATTTTTGCATTATGTTTATTTTTTAACACTGCAGTTTAATTCAGAATTTATCAAAATAATTTTAAAATTGTGTAAAAATTAATTCAAATTGTGTAAAAATTAATTCAAATTGCCCAACAATGTTTTAAAATTGTGCAAAAATTATTTAAAATTGTTCAAAAATATTTTAAAATTGTCTAAAAGTGTTTCCAAATTATACAACCAGTTTTTAAATTATCCAAAAATATTTTAGAATTTCTCTAAGAATTCAATAAAATTTTTGAAAAATGTTTCAAAAATGCTTTTTCACTAATGCAGAATTATTTATTTGTTTTAATAAAGAGTATTTGTATATCAATGCATAAATTTCGCTTCTTTAAACTTATTTTTCTGCATTCTTATGAATTAAATTTTCATCAAAGCTTAAATACTACAAAGTATATGAACTTTTTCCACTCATGTTTCAGAATACCTTAACATTGTATTATCATTGCTTCCTTAGAGTAAAGTATGAGTAATGCTAGTAGCTACATTTGAATACTTCCATCCTATGACACGCTAATGTTAAATTCATCGATGAAACCATCAGAAAAGAAGTGATGCCTTTGCCATAGTAGTGATGCTTTTATTGCTTCTTTGGCAGCTTCATTTTTGCTGGGTATTAATACCCACACCTCGAGTTTCGCTGACGGTATTGCAATTTTAAGCGTCCATGATGACTCAAAAATAACGTCTAGAATATTACAGACTTACATTTCACAATTGGAAGCTTGGTTGGATAAGTGGAACATTAAGGTGAATGAACAGAAATGTATCCACATTACTTTTACACTGTGAAAAGAGACGTGTCCATCCATTAAAATTAATAATCTGAATATACCTCAACACACATGTGTGAAATATCTCACTATTCAGCTTGACCGTCGACTCACGTGCAAAAATCATATAGATGCTAACTCAGATGAAGCTAAAAACTACTCCACTCGCTTAGCTAACAGGCAGAAACTCTAAACTAGGCCTGGACTGCAAATTACTCATTTACAATTCGATCATGAAACCCATATGGTGTTACGGAATTCAGCTCTGGGGTACTGCCTCTGCGTCCAATATAGAAAAAATACAGAGAATGCAAAATAAATTCTTGAAGGCGATCACAAACGCACCCTGGTATTTTAGAAATTACAACATACATAAAGATCTGAATGTTCCCCTGGTCAAAGATGAAATTATTAGACACTGTCAACGCTATTTAACAAAACTGGGAACACATCCCAACATACTAGCCCGTAACTTAACTAATAATCACGGCCACCAGCGTCTTGGAATGAGTGACACTGCGGTTCAGGTCCGCTAATAACATTGTAAAACAATTTCAAACTTTTTCCAAAATGACGGGGTTCATTCTTGTTAAGAAGACAAAAAAAAAAAATATACGTGTTTCGGCATTTTGATAGTTTACATCGGAATTGCATCTTAGTGCCGGTCAAAGTTTCCCAGCTCTGGCCTGTTCTTGCAGCATATCGGTATATAAAACTATGTTTTCTTTACATCTGAGGTGTAGGGTATGTTGAGCAACTTTGTAGATAATGGTATGGCAAATATTTTTCTAGAACATATTAACCCTCTAGCTCCCCTTCATAACGGCATTTTTTGGCTTTATTCTAACAAATTGTAAAAAACACCCCGAAAAAGGGAAAGGGTGGGGATGAAATATTCTACAAAAATGTTGGCCATAAAGCACACTAAACCCCAAAACTTAACACAAATACCAAAAACCAGACAAATTCAAGATTGCTCATCAAATTTTTAGTCAGATTTTGGAATGACCTAAATATTATGTAGGTGATCCCAAAATCTGACTTTCAATATGTTGGTCATCCCAAAATTTGACTAGAAATCTGATGAGCAATCTTGAATTTGTCTGGTTTTTGGTATTTGTGTTAAGTTTTGGCTTTTGGTGTGTTCTGACATATATAGTAGAATTTTATGGTCAACATTTTTGTTGAACATTTCATCCCCGCCCTTCCCCTTTTTCGGGGTCTTTTTTACAATTTGTTAAAATAAAGCCAAAAAATGCCTTTATGAGGGGAGTTGTCTACAATTATCTACAAAGTTGCTGAACATACCCTACACCTCAGATGTAAAGAAAACAAAGTTTTATATATGCTGCAAGAACAGGCCAGAGCTGGGAAACTTTGACGGCCTCCAAAATGAAATTCCGATGTAAACTATCAAAACGCCGAAACACGTATATTTTTTTTTGTCTCTTTAACGAGAATCAATCATCGGAACCCCGTAATATTTTTTTTTGTTGATCTGTGTAATAAGGAGCAATAATCATCTCTATTAAAGCACATAACATCAGTCTGGCACTGGCTGGGCTTAATAATTAATATTTAGATTTAAGATTTGAATAATTATTGCTAGTTCACAGTTTTTAAAAGTGAAAATCCAATAAATAATATGAAATATGAAAAAAAAAACATTTAACGCGGCACAAATTGGGCTGAATATCGTTTATGTTTTGCCATTCAACACAGTTGTTAGTGACTTCACAATCTTAAATTCTGTGGTGGTGCGTGACGATCGCATTTTTCGTTTACAAGAAAATTTAGAAAATGTTCAAAAAAAAGGCGAAAAAAATTAAAAAAATGCGTTCTTTTCACCTTTATTCACATATAACTTTCGAAGTAGGAATGTAATTTTAAAGCACCACCGCAGAATTTTAGATATTATAGTCACCAACAACTATGTTGACTTTCGAGGAATAATATTCAACCCAATTTGTGCCGTATATAAAACATTAAAGCCTATTTTCAGCAAATTTTATTCATTCTTCGAAATCATTCACTACACAAAAAATAGTGCGTTTTGTTGGCACGTTGTTTCTCCCAAAAATTTCACGTACGATTTACGATGTAGTTGGGTTGAGTAGTCCGTATCTCCAGCACCGCGACCAAGTAGATCTCTTGTGTGCCTTCTAGTGTTTTCCTCAGTTGTTCTCCAGTTCAGCCTTGAGTAGCAATACAATGTTCTTCACCTCCATCGTCACAGTAATCGATGATTGATTTTGATAAAATGTTTTAACGATTAAAGCACGTTGGTTTATCGAATATTTTTCCATAATAAATTTGCCACGTGTCCACTTCACGACTGCCAAATATGAACTTTCAAGACTAATGTTTACCAAAATGGCGGCAAAACAAAGTAGTATACCTTCCCGGCGGACACCCTGTCTTTTGAAATACGAAGATACCAAATTAGAGCATTCGTAAACTTTATAACTTATTTTGAAAAATTGCCATACAATGTTGAACCCCCACTAATGCAGACATGTAAAAATGTGTATTGGGAAAAAATATAAATCAAATAATATCTTTTAAAAATAATTGCTATCGAATTCAATAATTTATAACTCATTTTAAAGAAGAAAATTTGAGTTATAAATTTGCTAAAAAAAAACGTCATCAATGGACATTTAATTGTTCTTATCTACAAAATATTTCCAATAACATAAAACAACCAATTGGCAACACTATTCAGATTGTTTGAATGTGTTTTAATAATTCTTATGGTCAAATATTTTGTTGGTTATTATTATTTTTTTTTTTGTATTTAATTTTGTGCGTTTTTTATTTATTATCAATTTTTAACCTAAATAGTTTACACGTTGAATTAATAATCTGCAATTTTGTACAATTTTACATGAGCATGTGGTCACTCACACTCACTCACACTCTTAACATTTTATATTTGACAAATTGCGAATTTGTTAATACATTAGTTTGTTAACGATTAAATGATTAATGAATTCACACTTAAAACACATAACACATATTTGATTAAATGATGTGTTGCTCAGTATGGAATATTATATTTTACAAATCTTTTTAATAGTAAAATTTTGTTAACATAACTGGTACACTATATAAAAAGATGAATTGCAATTAAAACGATAGGCTACAAGCCACAAAGTAACATATTTTGTTATAAACAAAATTACATTTAAATCATTTTTTGTGGTTGTGGCTTATCGTTTCAATTGTAGTTTATTATACATTTTGTATTTGTTTAGGAAAGTTATCATAACTTCAATAAATATTATTTTTATTGTATTTTTTTTTCTTAGCCTTAACATTAATTTGTTATTTTTTGTAAAATACAAACATTTTGTTGGTGAATGTTTGGGAGTGTTAAATAAAATGATAAATAAGTGAAATGAAATAAAAAAAAAAGATATCTGTTTTTCGATTGATAGGTGTTATGTAGTTATTTTGTGTAATTTTTTTATTTAATTTTTTTAATTTTATAACGATTTATGTTTAAACATTTGTTAAATAATAAATATTGCAAAATTAATCATAATGCCTGTTATGTTAATTAAGATTGATTTTTGTAATTTATATTTATCTAAAATTAAAAATGTTCATTTTTTATACACAGGTTAAAATAACAGAAAATACCATTTAAAAAAAATCTACCGTCTACTAACTTTTCATTTAAATAAAATGGTTTTTGATATTGATTTTTAAATGTTTCTTAAACAACTAACACATCAGTAAAAAAAAACAAATGATTAATCAGTTAAAATTAAATGTTAAAATTTTTCCTACCAATTCCGTAAAATAACTGATTATTCATTTATTTTAAATTGTTTCGTTTTTTGCATCCAGTATATAGACACATTTTGTGTGAATAACTAAAGAATTGAAATCATTTTGCAATAAACAAACAATTCAAATAAAAACAATAAAAAGAACTTTTTAAATATTTTTTTTTTAAACAGACAGCAAACGAAATTAAAATTTTTAATAACTGTAACGTAAACAATTAAAACAACAATTTTCATTTTGTGGGCAAATTTTAATTAAATTTCAAACAAATGAAATAAATGAATCTTAAAAAAATCGGTTAATGAAAGTAAATCATTTAAACAAATGTATAAAAAAGTTAAAATAAATATTTCTTTGAAAAATAAATGTATGTTCCTTTAAAATGAAAGAAAATGGTTAAACAAAAATTTTAGTATAAATAAAAATAAAAATTTTTTCATTAAGAAAAAAATTGTGCATGATCTCAAACCAGACTAAAATACATTTCATACATATTAATAAAAAGTCTTCATAATTTTTATGAAGTTTTTTTTCTAAAGATTAGATCTGAGAAAAACCTATTAAATTTAATTGTATCAGATCTAATTAAATCTGAAAATTGTGTATAAATTTGAGATCATATCATATGTGATGAAATTAAGACAGATCCAATTTGCTATGGGTATTAAAAACTAGATCTGATCAAATCTTCTTAGCTCTAATTGGATATAATTTAATCTAATTAGATATGATAAAATATCTAAGCATGTATTATAAGATATGGCACTTGTGATACACTTTGTGGCCAGATCTGATCAGACCTAGTGTCAGATCTATTCATGTCTAAAGTGATCTGGAAAATGTTGTGACTTTTGTGGCCAGATATGTGCAGATATTCTCATATGGGATCATATGTGATATTCAATTTGTTTATATCAGATCTTAACACCTTAAGTCGTTTTTAAACACACCCAAATAAAAATGCTAATAAAAATAAAGGTCTTTGTAATTTCTTGTTTTTTTAATTAATTTCTTGTTTTATTAATAAAATTTCCTTCAAAATAGTTTATAAATTGTCCTCAATTTAAGTAAAATTTTATTAAAACTTAGAAAAATTTTCTTAAAAAAAATAAAAATTCCTAAATTTGAGGAAAAACGAAATAGTTTATATACTCAGAAATAGTTCATATTTTTCCTAAGCAATATTTCTAGATTTTAGGAAAAAAACATCTCAATTAAATAAAAATTTATTCATTTTAAGAAAAAACATCTTAGTATTAAGAAAATTGCATACTCAAATGTAAAAAATAAAGTTTAGTTAAAAAAAAAAAAATTAGGACATAATTTACTCCCATTTAGTTCAAGAAATGTGTCTAACTTAAATCGAGAAAGTTCTTGAACCTAATGTGTGTTCATTTTTTATTCGAGAGTAGTAAAATTAACTAAATTTTAGAAAGTCATTTCCAAATTCAGTTTTTAAGTATACCAACGTCTAATTTTGAAGAATTGTTTTCTAAAAATTAGTTCAGACAATTAAAAATAAAAAGTAATAAATTTTTTTCTATGTTATAATAAAAATTTACTTGATTTTAGAAACTGATTTTAGAAACTATTCCGAAGGAAAATTTTCATGCAACTTAGTTCAGATAAATTTTAAAAATTTTAATAAAATATTCTTTCTTTCAAGTAAAAGTTTTCTAATTTTCAAAAAATAATAAAATTTGGTATAAGAATTTTAAATTTTTGTTAGCAAAGGGTAAATAATTTCGAATTTGCGCTTTTATATAATAAATTTGTTTTGTTTGACCACAATACAAAATATCGCAGGCACATTTTATACATTACGGCATAATGGCTTTCCTACCATTGACATAGCGCTAATTAAACTTTATATTTATCGAACGATTTTTTTCACTTAATAATAAAAAAGTTTAAATTTGTATATGTCAAATAAAATTGAAGCTAAAAATCAGATAAAATATTTACAATAATAACAAGAAATGTAACTGTGATATTTTGTATTTTTGCAACATTAGTTAATTTAAGAAGACAAAGGACCCCCAGTGTTCCATAGCCATAGATGCCGTGTGTCACGTAGGGCGTCCCTTTTTGTAATTCTCTCTAGCAAAACCGTTAACTAACTACGAAAAGAATTTGACTTTGTCACAATTTATTACGTTTTAGGATATCCTGCAGTACATTTTTTTAATTTTTTTACCTTTTTAATTTAATTTAATTTATATTTTAAATACATGAATTAAGTATAATTAAATTTATTTTTAAAACAAAATTGTATAGCAAAAAGCTTGTTAAGAGCAGTGTCCTCAAAAAGCGGAAGTCCTCCGAAAGTTGGAAATACCTACTCAATGAGAGTAAAGTACTTTAAAATATATGGTTAAATATTTTACCGTTACGATAGAAATGGTTTCATATTTATTAGAAAATTTAAGGATAATTTTCACTTAAAATAAGTGCTATTTAATTGTTGTTAGAAAATATTTTCTAATTTTTAGTAAAAGAAATTATCTAATGAACTTAAATAAAATAAAATTTTTTCTTAAAACCAAGGAAACATTTCCTAACTAACAGTACAATTTTAGATGAAGTATGAACTAATTAGGAGGAAATTTTACTGTTTTCTTATAAAAATTTACTTCTCAGTAGTAAAATTTTTCTACAATTTAGAAATTTTTACCAAATTTTAAGTAAAATTAGTTTCTTAATTTCAAGGAAAATTTTATTAAATATTGATAAAAAAAAGTGTCTTTGGCGCCGTTTTAATTTCAATTTTTTCCTCTAAATAAGTTAATTTTTCTAAATTCTATATCCTAATTTTCCTTTTACCTTTTAGTGTGGAGTGATTTAATTAACATTAAAAATAATTCTTGCTGATATTATTAATTTCATCTGACAATAAATTCAGATTAATGCTAAAAATATCTATTATTTGTATCTCCTTTGAGGTAGATAAATGAAATAAGTCAATTGAATTTTCTATGGTATTAAAATAATAAATTTACTTATATTTTTTTTTATAAATATCAAATTATTCCTACAGATTGATTGGTAACTGATGTATTGTGTTGACAGTTGATATGATTGCAACAAACATTGCAATACATGCAGTAAAATGTTGCAGTTACCCATAAAATACAAAATATCTCAACTGTTTTAGCAGTTCCCAAAGAAACTGGGTTAATTTAGGCACGATTTTTTTGTTACAAAAAATTTACTTCTACACATTTATTTGCTATTTTTTCAAAAAAAAAAATTATATAACAAAACTTAATTATTGCATTTTCTATTTCACTTACAGAGAACAACAATTACTTAATATATTTGAAGTGATTATCAATACATTGGAAGGTAAACTGAAACGTATAGATAATCTGGATAAATCTGTGGAACATATGATGAGAAGAATGGAAATATTGGATAATCGTGTATCGGATAATTTAATTAAAACCGATTCGGTTATATCCAAACTAAGATCATTAGATGTGAAAATTTCAAATGACATAAGCGATTCGGCTTTGCTAAATAATGGCGATAATCGTGGTGCTGGTGGAAGATCACCTCGAACTTCAACAGCCTCGTCTACATTACAACTTGATAATCGTTTAGTATTGTTGGATCAAAAAGTAAGCGATATTGACTCAAAATTGGAAGTATTAAAAAATCAACTTGATAACAATCTGCTGCAAGTTGATGAATTTAATGCGGAGGCAAGTGAAAAGAAACCCATATCCATGAATGTCATTGAAATCACAAAAGCCATGAATGCTGAGGTAATGTCACATGTCTCCAATGAATTAAGTGAACTGAGAGATACTACAGATAATATTGATAAGAAATTACAATTTCATATAAATATTGTATCGGAAAATGTTGGTCGTATGCTGCGTATGGTAGGAGATATTCACGAAGCTGTTGTCGATCATCATGAACAATATAATAGTTTAAATGCTACGACTACTGCTTTGCCTTTAATAAAATCCAGTAAAATTGATGCTTTAGTTAAACAAATACGTCCTATGGTTTCGGTTTCGGAAAAAATGGATGAAGTATGGGATGTTGTAGTTGGTACTAAATCTTCAGTCGATCATTTATTACCCAAATCTGATGCTTTGCTAACACAAACTCAACGACAGGAACGTGCTATTGGTGAAATTCATCAAGACTTAAAAACAAAAACTAATTTAATTATTAATAATTTGGATATGGTTGAGAAACGTCTTAAGAAGCAAGAAGATGATGTACAATACTTGGCACAACGTCCAGTGCCAGCAGAACTTTTAATGGATCCAACTATAGATCGTTTAGTGGAATATGATCCCAATAGGTATGTATATGATTCTTATTTAATATATTCAACACAATAATAAATATTTTAGAGATAAACTACAAGCAAAAAAAAAGCTCGAATAACATATCACTTTTAAATAATATTCGATAAAAGGGGAATTTAATTTGGCCCCAAGAGTATGTCAAGAATATTTGTTTAGCTTCTTTTTAAGAAATCTATTGCAAATTGCGGGAGGATGTTTTTAAAATAGTTATGTCACTCATGTTACCATATGTTTCCCTAATAACTTTTTTTTCGTAGAATTGTACTTAAACTTTCTTTAAATATTTTAGAGGGGCCATGACATAACTGGTTCTTTGCTTATGTCTAAAAATATTCCTGCAAGATGTGACTATAGCCGATTTATTTTGGACCCTAATCCCTAGAAAAAAAGTGGACATAAAGACAGAATTATATTTATGATAAAATTCTGTATTATCTTTACCGATTGCTTTGCCAAATAAAGGATTCGGGATGTCCCTACCTTCGGCCTACCTTCCACTGAACATACCCCAGTTCAATACCGTATTTGCTGACAAGAGGTTTTTTGTAGCCCTTCTCGCAACGGACTTAACCCAATAAACATTTTTGCTGGAATTAAGGCTAAAGTCAAGTTAAGTTCAAGTCATATTTTCCAATTTCAAGCCTTGATTTAAATTTGAATTACATACACTTTAATACAATAGCACATACCAGCAAAAGGGATACTGGAATTCAAGTCAAATATAACAATGAGAATATACTTTCAAGTTTAAACAACATATTAATAACACTTGTTTTCAAGCCCTTACTTCAAGCCTAAACAAAATCATAAAAACATGCTAATGGTTGGTTTTGGTACAATTAATTAAAATGCGCAAATTTTTTTTTATATTTGATCTTGATTTTTAATGTTTTCTTCACAAATCCTTTTTTATCTAGAAGCGTAGAGATTTGTAGAATCTTTCTGAAATAAGAAAAAAAAATTATGTAAGGACGGAGCTTAGCGTTAAATTAATGTAAATTACCTTTTCGTTTGATGGAAGAAAGTCATATTTTATAAAAATCTTCACAGGAAAAATTTTTAATTTGAACAAATGATTTAATTTTTAATGTTTTCTTTACAAATCCTTTTTTATCTAGAAGCGTAGAGATTTGTAGAATCTTTCTGAAATAAAAAAAAAATCATGTAAGGACGGAGCTTAGCTGAATGTGATTTTGACTGTAAAAAACACTTAAAATAAACGACAATACCAGCAATAAATAAAGAAAATTAATTTTTAATTTTTCAATGTTTATTGGAAAGGCTTTGCTTACAATATTTTATATATAAATTCAATATATTGAAATATATAACATTTCGGTCATAATCCCAATCTAAAAGGTAATAATACACATAGGTACTATGGCCGTTTGCAAACATTTGCATAATTTACAAGGCCCCCTTCGGGAAAAGGACCAAACCCAGGACACGTCACGTGACCGGTTTATTGTGATAGGGACCGGTCACGGTAACAGTCACTTTAAAATGGGCTTGTTCTAGGAGGGGGTCAATTGCCCCCTGTGACATGTCACAGGACTGGTCAAAAAGAACATATCATAATTTTTAAACCGGTCAAGTGGTAGGTACTTTAGGAACCAGTCCTCTTTTCACCTATCTCTTGGTATGTATTTTCGGAATCAGTGCAGAGTTCACCTATCACGGGACAGGTCCCAATTCCCAACTGACCATTTTTTTCCACAAGGCCTATAGTGAAACAATCTCCTTTGGGGTAATGTCCAGGCTCGAATAAAGTAAAAAATATATATTTTTAACAGTTTGGATCAAATGTAAAACAACAGGTTGATCCAAATCGCAACAATGCACTGAGCTTGTTAAAAGCAGAATTATCTTCATACCAAATCCGAGAAAGAATAGCTATGCAACCTCAAAGGCTCACCGACCGACAGCCTGACATCATGGATGGCATGGTTAGCGATCAGAATCCTAACGAGTCGCTTAGATTAATGATGTGGTTTACAACGTTGAGGTTTATTGATATACACCCAGAAAACAGTATCAGTTGTGGCCACCGAATTTGTTGCCAATCGAATTCTGGCAGTTGCGACAACTGTCTTCATATTATATTATATTATATTTTTAGTTGTGAAAGCCAATATTCAGTTGTACAATTTAATATTTATATTCCACAGAAATATTATTACGAACCTGGGCATTTAGATTCACAGTTCACACCCTTGCTTACTGCACCACAATTTAATTTGATTTTGTTATTTGTTATTTAAACATTTGAATATTTTATTTTAAGTAAAAAAAATATATTTTTTTAAATATTGCCTTTACCGGGATTTGAACTCTGAAATTAGGAGTACTAGGCTAGCTCTCAACCCACTAGCCCACAAATGACTAATTTTGAATTTAAATATTTTTTTAGGAAAATAAATATAGCAGAAAATTCGTTTACAAATGCCAATCTTTAGTGGCTTCTATAATCAATACAATCCACAATTCGGTTGGTTCAACTGAAACCCTAATTTAATGATGTATGTATTTGATCATGATAACCGTATTTGTAGTTACCAATTTCGAATATCGATAATTTATTAATAAATTTGAAAGGTTGCACTAATTTTCCAGTACATTCACTAAATAAATGGTTGCTTCTACTGTACACAATTTTTAAACGAGTTTTACTCACTTAAAAGAACATTCTTTGGCATTTATTTTTGAAGATTATGTCTATCAAATGTTGGCCGTTGCTACGTCGCAGATGGTCCATCCGATGACTCGTTCGAGCATTTCGACTTTTTCCTGAGTGGTTTGGCCACAAAGGAAAAAGTCTAACAATGTGATATCACATGATCTTGGTGGCCAATCGACCGGCCGAAAATGTGAAATTATGTGCTTAACGAAGTGTTCTCTCAATAAATCTATTGATTGATGCGATGTGTAGGAAGTGCCGCCGTCTTGTTGAAACCAAATGTCGCCGAGATCACGAGCTTCAATTTCAGGCATCAAATAGTCGGTTATAATGCCACGATGGCGCCGAATCGACTTATCACGGTCTTCGTGTACACTCTCAGCTACGGCCGCTATATTTTCTTCACAGCGTGGTGGACGTAGTCTATTCGGTCGAATATTATCCAATAATGAATGCTGGTTCTCAAAATGGGTGATGGTGTTGCGAATTTACCCTCAGTAGGCCGATTATGTTGACCATAAGTTGAGCGAAGTGCACGAAACACATTCCTCACAGAACGTGAATTTTCGTATTAAAGTTAAACGATTTGTAAACGTTGTTCAGTTCTTTCCATTATGAAGTGCCAAACAATACTAAACAAAAGTAACATGATAGCATGACACAACTCACACGTGATCTGTCAAAAAAAGGCTATTGAAAAAAGTATCACGAAATGGATAATCCCTATAGTATTCTTTGTAAGTTTTTTTTTCCTTTTTTAATTCCCAATGCCATGTTTTTACTATAATGATGGATTATAGGTTATTCCAAATAAAAAAAATTCTTACAAGTAAATGTTAATGGTTTTGATCGAATTCCAAACAATCTTTTCTCTGGGTGTAGAGGGAGCATTTATTATTGTATTCGCAGAATCGCTTATCCATACCCTTGACATTGACCGGGTAGTT
Source organism: Eustalomyia histrio (assembly GCA_949748255.1). Classification (NCBI taxonomy): domain Eukaryota; kingdom Metazoa; phylum Arthropoda; class Insecta; order Diptera; family Anthomyiidae; genus Eustalomyia; species Eustalomyia histrio. The sequence continues at coordinate 63,401,814 of OX456527.1, read as the reverse complement.
GTACACTCGATCGGTTATGTTCTAGGGAACGGATAGATTAACTACCAAGTCAACGGCATCGATATTACAGAAACGATGTGTCGTATAACCCCACATGGCATCATTATCCCACTATTCCTTAGGTGACTAACATAAACTTTGTCCGTAGGACTTTAGCCAATTAGGGTTTCCCTAATCAAATAATATCCGTACATTATTTGATTGGGCTTGAATTTGATTAGGCTCGAATTTTATTGGGCTTGAATTTGATTGAGATTGAATTGGGCTAGGCAGCGAGTATTTAAAGTGAACTCGGAAGACGAGTATCATTAGTTATAAAAAGCCACTTTTCCTAAGCAAAATTATTAGCTGAGGCAGCAACGGTGAACTATCTATGAGTAATTCTTCACAGGAAAATATGCTAGCAATAGCATATAGAGTATCAGTAAGGCCTACCGAGGACCTCATTTAGAAGAGCTCTAGACTCTAAATAGGGTTTAACCGCAAGCTTATTTAGAACCATCTTGACAATGCAGTTCACCAGTTCAGCCAGTTCACTTCCTATATTGTTTAGGCATAAGCGGTGCCGGTAAAACCATATCCGCTATGGTATTGGAGAAAATTTTGTAAATAGAACAACAATGCAGTGAATCCTGGTTGGAAGGAACTGTTTCAGGGGACAATTATAGCTGCGAACTTTAAGTTAGCAAAATGCTTCTACCTTCCGGATTATAAATTCGTCTTTCAGAAGGATATCAGAGCAATCACGGAATGCATAAAATTTAATAATATTGAGGGGATAGCCAGGCAATCTCTTCGAACTTTGCAAAATCAGCCATTATTCTCGTACTAAACTTCGTTAATATAGAGGTGTTGTTCATAGGGCAATATGGGATGATGCGGTAATAGGTTAAGCCTCTAGCAATATATAGATAGGAGAGAAATTAAGGAGCTTTTAAAACTGTCTAAAAAGGAACTCGGTAAGATAATAAGTACTCTCAACCAAGGCATCTGGGTCATTGTAACAGTATAGGCAACGGGATAGCTGTTGAATTGGCCAGATAAGGTTCTTCTCTGAGCGCAATTAACTCAATCAACGCGAAATCATTTTGGCTTTTCGGGCCGAACTACATGATTGGATTCCCTGCTGGAAAAAATTAGTCAGTTGGAAATTGGGACCTGTCCCGTGGTAGGTGAAAACTGGACCGGCTCCGAAAATACATATCATGAGATAGGTGAAAAGAGGACCGGTTCTTAAAGTACCTACCACGTCATCGGTTTAAAAGTCATGACATGTTTTTTTAGACCAATTCTGTGACATGTCACAGAGGGCAATTGACCCCCTCCTATCCTATCCCTATCACAATGAACCGGTCACGTGACGTGTCCCGGGATAGGTATTTTTCCCGCAGGGATTGTTATAGCACAATGTGACGAGACCTTAAACCACTATCTTTGGGGCTGGATTCGGGTTATCTGGCTAATATATTCCAAATTTGGGTGACTTTAGTAGAAAATTTTGGAGAAGACTGAGGAATTTTGTCAGCAGGACATAATTTCATTTGCGACTTTCGTGCATAAGTGTATGTCCTATTTTTGGACCAGGGTCAGTTTTAAAGAGTATTTTTACTTCCGATTACTCTTTTTCAACCTAACATTTTTACAATATGTTCAATTATAAAATAAAATTTCCTATTAAAATTAGTAAACTTACAAAAATAAACTACATAAATTATACGTATAATTTGCAATCACAAAAGTTTTTTCTATTCCAAATGAAAAAAAAAATATAATATTTGTAGTAGTGGAGAATACTCAGCAAAAGTTTCTAAACACTAACCGAATGTTATGCATATTCTGGTCAGCTATGACCCCAGCAAATTTTTTTAGAACAGGTCATCTTGATTATATTCTAGAACAAGTTCCTTTATCACCGGCTCCATGGAACAGGTTCAAGAATTGATTCCCGGGAGTCAAAATGTATCGTTTTACTGTCCAGTTATATAACTGTTTCTAAAACCGGTTCTAAAGCAACCTGTTCTAGTTTGGATTTCTACTTTTTACTGCAGACCTTCATTAACATTCTTCTTGTCTTATAGTGTTAGTAACAAATATCTTTCGTTTAATTCACAACTTTAAAGGAAAATGCCCATGAAATCTATATCCACATTGTTTTATTAATTCTGTGTCTGCCTTTTAAAATCTCCATGTATTTTTTTTCTGTTTCTTCTTAAAAACAAGACTTATTCAAAATGGTTTTTATCTTTCTGAGTAAAAAAAAAATCAAAATTATTATTCGAGCTTTTTTTTTCTTTACCACACCAATTTCACTCTCAACATACCCTTCTTCAACTAACATACTTAAAACACAATAAAACAACTTAAATCTCTTTCCCATATTTTCGAACTACATTATACGTATTTATCACCAAAAAATAAAAAATTACGACAGATACTCCGTCATAGATGATTTTCCCGTACAAAGTAGTAGTACATCCATAACAACAACATTCCAGACAACACCCTCAACTGCTTCGCTAGCAGCAACACCAACACCTTCAACAATATCTTCTTCTACCACAAACAATCCTACTTCTTCCTCTACATCGAATACAACTCCCACAGTAGTGTTGGCAAACTCTTCCTCTGGCACATTTGCTTCTACCACACCATTACCCACAACTTTAGTAGCAGGTGTTAATTCTAATCAAACTACTTCATCTACTACCACATCATCGTCATCGTCATCAACGGCAACATCAAGCAGTACATTATCGTCCTCCTCACAATCGACAGCATCAACAGCATCTTCGACAAAACCAATATCACGTAAAGGTGGCATCATATTTCCCAGTGTTAAAAATAAACCCTCAGTGGTAAATACAACATTTACTACAGATATTTTGGCAATAAAGGATGTTAAGGTGAGTAAATTTATTTAGAATTGTAGTTAAATAAATATGTTATATGAATATTTACTTATGTACGTACATATCAAAACCTTCCAATAATGCAAATTTCCAACAGCTAGCAAAAATGGACAAAATTAGAATTTTAGAGTAAAATTATCTGCCGATTGCATCGTCTGCAAGATTTTTTAATTTATTTTTTTTTTTTCACTGTAATTAGCAAACAGTTTTTAAGCATTTTTCTGAAACAAATATTGAAAAACTTTTTTATTTGCATTCGCAGTAAAAACAAACAACTTCGATCATTGGGTCTATATATTTCGGGCACGCTAATTTCAATGGTGAATTCTTTTTTTTTCACTTATGAGCCTGAATTTTCGGAAAATGATTGCCCTGACAATTTCTTTGCCAAATTTTGGCAACAAAATGTTTACAAAGAAAGTAAGATCATTTTGTTTGGCATTTATGACTTTAGTTTAAACAATTTATTTAATATTACCTTGCAATAACTTCAAAGAAATCTGAAATAAATTGAAAACTAGTAGGTGATTGAAAATGGTAGTTTTATAGGCCAACAAGCATTTAAATAGATCATATCATAGGAAAAAACATGGTTAGGTCGATCATTTTCGAAAAACATTATATATTTTTGATTCGAAAATGGCAGATCAAATTGGATCCAGCAATATATTTGACAATTTAGAAAGATCTAAATTGATCTGAAAAATTCCAGATCAAATAAGATCCAGCAATATATTTAGGGACTAAGTAAGGTACAAATTTATCCAAAAAACATCAAATCGAATTGTATCAGATAATATCCAACCATGTATACGGAATCTAGTTTATTATAAAACGCCCTGGCCTTCGCCAGGATTTGAACTCGGTTTGCCAGCGTTGTAGTGAGTTAAGCACTAAGCAGTGTATGGCTGACTTTATTATACTACATTTTTCGTTTAATTGTATTATACTTATAAAATTATATCTTCGGCACTTATGTATAATTATATATTCGGGAATTTGGAAAAAAAAATTACACATCATGGCTGAATTATTGAGACTAAATTGGCTCTGCACTTATCTGATTTTATATTATTACTTATAACCTTTTATATATTGGGCGAAGCTACCCAGACCCCCAGTTTTCAAAATAGATTGTGAACACCAAGTATAAGCGAATAATTTTAATTTGATTTTCATTGGTTTATACAAAGCGTGTTTAAATTGCTAACACGACATACTTTAATTAGGATACAAATAAAAACAATATTAACAAATTAATACAAACTTTTTTGGTTTGAAAATGGGGCGTAACTTCTTTAAAGTATGGCTTACAATTAAAATCTAAAATTACCATAAAATGGCTGTAACTTATCAAATATATAAAAAACATGTATTTACCGCGTGAAATTTTTACTATTCTCTCAACAATTTTGACATCTATTAAGACGATAAATAAACGATGACACTTGTAACAATAACCAATAATTGACAATTTACAATTATTATTAGACAGTGTCGGTAACAATATAATTATATTTTATTATGTATAATTATACCCAGCAAAAATGAAGTTGCCAAAGAAGCAATAGAAGTAGTGATGCTATGGCAAAGGCATCACTTCTTTTCTGATGGTTTCATCGATGAATTTAACATTAGCGTGTCATAGGATGGAAGTATTCATATGTAGCTACTAGCATTACTCATACTAAACTCTGAGGAAGCAATGATAATATAATGATTAGGTATTCTGATGCATGAGTGGAAAATGTTTATATACTTTGTAATATTTAAGCTTTGATGAAAATTTAATTCATAAGAATGCAGAAAAATAAGTTTAAAGAAGCGAAATTTATGCATTGATATACAAATACTCTTTATTAAAACAAATAAATAATTCTGCATTAGTGAAAAATCATTTTTGAAACATTTTTCAAAAATTTTAATGAATTTTTAGACAAATTTTAAAGTGTTTTTGGATAATTTAAAAACTGGTTGTACAATTTTGAAACATTTTTAGACAATTTTAAAATATTTTTGAACAATTTTAAATAATTTTTTACACAATTTAAAAATTATTTTGATAAATTCTGAATTAAAATTGGAAATGGTGTAGTGTTAAATAATAAACATAATGCAAAAATGCACAGAATGCGTCGTCATAAATATTTAAGGCTGAAAAATTAAAATAGCAGGCTAGTTTCAATTAAAGTTTAAAAAAATGTGTTTTTCTTGATTTTTCAAAACTTTTATAAAAATTGCAAAATTGCATAAATTCTAACCCTCATGAAATTTTAAACAAAAATATAAAAAAATTATTTAATAAAAAAATTAAAAAAGTTCATCAGATCTATTTTCCCAATTTAAATTAATGTTTTAGATTCAAAAAAAATATACGATATACTATAACTTATGCTTTAGAAGTAATGAAGAGTGATTTTTAAGATATGCATCGGGCTTATATCCAGATCACTGCATTTGAAATATTAACACTTGTATTATTTTGGAAGTGCCTTAGAATAACACCAAAAAATCATAAAAGAATGTCAACAGAAGTTTAGGAAGCATTGAAAGAAGTTATAATCACGAAATGACTACCATTTTTTTTTGCTGGGATATCTTATGGAATAAGAAAAAATTTAGAAAAATAATTATATTTAAAAAAAAAATACATTTAAATTTTCACCACTTACAGGACTTTTGGAAACAAAGATCATATAGAGCAATTCCATATGAAAACGATCAAAATTGGCAAATTTTTGGACGACCCCTCTCCGATTTTAAAATAAATAGTCTCAATCGATTGCCCAGCAAAAAATAATGTACCTACATATTTTTTTTTTTTTATAGTGACTGGTTTAGTGGTGGTGTACACCACTGTCATGTGACAAAATTGAAGAATTCTTCATAAGGGACCTCATTGAAAGTTGTTTTAAAAAAAACTACTAAAGCGATCGCAACGAGTGATAGCTCGTTGGAAAGGTATTGAATCAGGCTTTAATTGAAAAATAAAATTTTCCTAATTTTTCTCAGAAATTTACCTTTTTTCTCATGAAAATTAAATTTTCCGATTTTCCACAGAAGCTCCTAAATTTTCCGGCTAATTTTATTTTTTTTGGATTCCTCATAATTTTTGCTTTAAGAATCAGCAATAAAAAAATGGGCCCCGACTCCTTGTTTGGACAGGAGAAGAGCATTTAAGAGACCACCTTGTTCTCATTGTTTTTATATTTTTTATAATTGAATTATTTTTAATTATTTAACATTATTTTATTTTATTATTAAAAATTCATTTTAAAAATTATTTTACAGTTAAAAATACATTTATGAAGAAAAAAATCAATTTTTTTTAAGAGCCCCAAGTTGAGTGTGTAGTGAATATGGTCTGCCTGCCTTCACAAGATCGGCCATAAATCCATGGATAATAGCAGCAGTGGCATGTAATGGCACACCAAACCCGACTGAGGCTACAGGTCATAAAATGTTTTGTAAATTTTTTAAATTACCAGGTAATAAATATTTCGCCTAAAATGACACGTGCAGAAACAAGTCATAAAACATTTTATGACCTGTGGTCGGCTTATTGGCAGTAACCAATTAAGTCCCTCTTTAAAAAACATTTTATGACCAGTAGTTCACGCAAATTTTCCTATTAAGGAAAAGCAAATATCGCTTATTTTTTTTTCCTATATTTTACCAAAAAATAAATATAAATACTTCACACACTCTGAGTCAAATTTCAGTTGAATACTAAACGTGAAAGTGTTAAAGTGTTTTTTTTGTAAAGTAAAGAGTGAAGCTGTAAAGACAATTTAAAGTAAAATGAATAAATTTTGCTGCAATCCGTTTAACAAGAGTGGACATCGTTCGAAAAAGATAAAAGTATTAAAATTAACTGGTGTTTCGAAGCGATACATGAATGAATTAAATATACAATACGGTGAAGAAGCACAATTCATTTGCCCCAAGTGTAAAATCGATTTGTCTCAACAAGCAAATGCATTGAAACAAATGCAACCACAATCCGAGAGTGAAATGACAATTGAACAAAATGTTTCATCTGATAGTGAGGCAGACATTCCGATGGTCAACATGTCTTTGAGTCCTTTGAATGAGGCTATTACCACTTTAGGTGAAACGCCTATTAGAAAAAGAAAGTTGCGAAGTAAAAAATACAGGAAAGTAAAAAAAGGCAAGGTTATGAGTGCAATCGCGACAATATTTGATGAAGGCTCTGATAACGAATGCAGTCAAGCAGATGACGTTGATGACGGCAAACAAATGATTGAGCAGTTGAAAAGAAAATTCAATTTAGCGACCACTTTTCCGGAGAAATATCTCATTTTATCTGTGCTGCCTCAATCATGGTATATACGCAAGATTTCTGAACAGTTTCAAACATCTTTTTACATCGCGAGAAGAAGCAAAGAATTAGTTCGACAGAAGGGCATATTGGCGACTCCCACCAAGAAATTTGGCTCAAGGACCCTCAGCGAAGCAACGTTGAAATTGATTCAAGATTTTTACTGCAATGATGACAACAGCCGCGCCTGTCCAGGTACACGTGACTATGTTATCACACGTGAAGATGAAGAAAAAGTACACAAGCAGCGCAGATTATTATTATGTAATCTATCCGAAGCATACCATCAGTTCAAAGAGAAATACCCAGCAGAAAAAGTGGGATTTTCTAAGTTTACCATCCTACGACCAAAAGAATGCGTGCTGGCATTAGACAGGCACGGAACGCATTCAGTCTGCGTTTGCATGTTTCATCAAAACATCAAATTAATGTTCTTTCCATGCAGGAAATTGAAAGTATTTCACGGTGAAATTGAAACATATAGGGACCTCCTGTCGAAGTCGTTGTGCGCATATCCCACGGAAAATTGTCATCTGTCCAAATGCGAATTGAAGAAGAACAAAACTGCAAGGTCGAGTGGCACTTTTTTGCGACGTCCCACGGTAAGGGCCCATGCGATGCGTTAGGGGGAACCCTAAAACGCATGGCAACTAAGGCAAGTTTGCAAAGGCCATATACTGACCAGATCTTAAATGTACAACATTTGTTTTCGTGGATTCAAAGCAAGGAAATTGCCATTAACACAGTTTTATGCACTCAAAAAGAACACGATGCCATGGAGCGACGACTTCAAAACAGATATAATAATGTCAAAACTATAACTGGAACGCAAAAGTTTCATTGCTTCATACCAAATATTTCTGATATGTCAATTAATGTAAAGCGGTACTCTTCGTCTGCCGACGTGCTAAATTTAAAGTTACTTTAATTTTATAATGATGCCAAGACAATTGAAATTTTTAATAAATATTGTAATTAAGTATAAGCAGCAAAATAAGAAAGATTTTTTCTTCATAAATGTATTTTTAACTGTAAAATAATTTTTAAAATGTATTTTTAATAATAAAATAAAATAATGTTAAATAATTAAAAATAATTCAATTATAAAAAATATAAAAACAATGAGAACAAGGTGGTCTCTTAAATGCTCTTCTCCTGTCCAAACAAGGAGTCGGGGCCCATTTTTTTATTGCTGATTCTTAAAGCAAAAATTATGAGGAATCCAAAAAAAATAAAATTAGCCGGAAAATTTAGGAGTTTCTGTGGAAAATCGGAAAATTTAATTTTCATAGGAAAATTTAATTTTCATGGGAAAAAGGGTAAATTTCTGAGAAAAATTAGGAAAATTTTATTTTTCAATTAAAGCCTGATTCAATACCTTTCCAACGAGCTATCACTCGTTGCGATTGCTTTAGTAGTTTTTTTTAAAACAACTTTCAATGAGGTCCCTTATGAAGAATTCTTAAATTTTGTCACATGACAGTGGTGTACACCACCACTAAACCAGTCACTATAAAAAAAAAAAATATGTATGTACATTATTTTTTGATGGGCAATCGATTGAGACTATTTATTTTAAAATCGGAGAGGGGTCGTCCAAAAGGTGATCGCTTTCATATGGAATTGCTGTATATAATTATATGATTATAATATTACTAGATTATTTTAAACTAATTATATCTTATATCCTATCAACAATTTCTTCATCTTGTTATCCCGAAATGGGTTGAAATTTAAAAGTTTTTTAGAAAAGAAGAAAAAAATAAAAGAAACAAAAAAAAATTATTTCCCTGGTTTGGATTGGAAACCATTGTCATGGATCTTATATCATATCGAAAATACTCTAGATATACTATAACAAGTAAAAAAAGATTTAAGTTTGGCTGTGCCAAATCTTTAAATACCCTCCTCCCTCTCTACTGGGTTTGATACAAATAATATAAAAAATTTTTAAAGTACTTTTTTTTAGCGAAAAACTTTTTTGGATGTGAAAAAAAAATTTTTGGTGAAAAAAAAACTGAGGTGAAAAAAAATTTTTAAGGTAATTTTTTGTGGTGAAAAAAAAATTGTTGTGAAAACAATTTTTTCAGATGTAAAATATTTGAGGTGAATTCAAAATATTATTCATTTCTAAGCGACTGGTGAAAAAATATGAGAAAATATATTATGTACCAGTCGCTACTATGAAATTGTACTAAAATCCACCAGTTTGTATGGAATATTTAGAGGTATCTTCACATTTTCACTCATAACTTTTTAAGCGCTGGGCCGATTTTGCTGATTTTCAATGCCAAACTGCTCGGGAAGATGTCCAATAAACTGGGTAAAAATAGGCATTCCCGCTTGCGTCTTAGCGTCGTGATCGCCATTTCAACAGACAGATAGACGGACATCGTTAAATCGACTTAAAATTGCATAAGTATCACGAATATATATACTTAGACCTATATTTCGACATCCCACATTAGCAAGTTTATTTAACGTTCGGGTGTAAAGGATTTTCTACTTTTGGACACCTACGTGGGCAAAAATATAACAAAAAAACAAAAAATTACAAAAAAAAATTTAAAAATAAGAGACCTATATTTCGACATTTTACCAAATTGCCTTAAACTGTTACATATATTAAAAAAGGAATCGGAAGTGAATAAACCAAAAAAGTTTTTTTGGTTTTAAAAATCAGCTCTAAAAACAATTAAAATTTGACCTTCAAACTAAAAAAAATTTACTTTTTATTAATAATATTTAGCACTTTTTTTTAGTGATTTTATCAAACAGATTTTAAATTCCACTTTACAAAATGTTTACTAAAATTTAGTAGCGGCGGCTAATTTTCCTAAAAATTGCATTGTACTACACGTCAGCAGACATGTGTTGCTAAGATTAGCAAAAAATACCGCTGGTCTCAAATTAGCAAAATTTCCCGTAATAACAGCAAAATTTTCAGTTGCCATTGCAGACTTTTTTCGGTGAGTGTGAATCTTAAATATTTTAATGCAAAAAGTTGGTTAAAATAAATTTAAATACAAATTATTCTCATCTATTTCCTTAAGTAATAAAATTTTACTAAGAGAATTAGGATATAACTGACTATTGTTTTATTAAGAATAACTACTAACTTTATTATTGTAGGTAACCACTTATTTCTTTAATTCAATATTCTCACTTTTTTGTAAGCGACAGGGTAATGACTACCCTTGAATTTGGGACATCGCGAACAAAATTAATTAAGCAAGTAAATAGCCTGGTAACTAGTGAAACCCTTTGAGTGCTACTTACTCCCTTAATTACTTGGTAATGTCTGGTTTTGCTGGAATAGCTGCTCAACTTTGTAAAATACTCTGAACAAAATGTTTGTTGATCAATGGAAAAATTTTGTTTGAATTATTTTTTTTGCAGTTGATTTGTTGACATTTGAAATAAATAAAGGAAATATCTTTTGTTTCTACGGAGTTGGGGTTAGTTTGCTAATAGTTAAAATAAATCCGTAAAAATAAATGATATTAAACGACTTTTGTTATATTTTTGCCCACGTATGTGTCCAAAAGTAGAAAATCCTTTACTCACGAACGTTAAATAAACTTGCTAATGTGAGATCCTTTTCACAATTAAGAAGTGTGACCAACCTTTGCACAAAGGAGGGTGGGATCGCCAATTGTTTATTCAAATTGCTTATTAACTAAAAAAAATAAACAAAAAATTAGAAATCATTTTAAATCAAAATATTAAAACTGTAACAGAAAATCCGCATTTATATGTAATTTATTCTTAAAATAAATGTAAAAAAGGGTAAACAAATATGTTTAGTTGAATTTTAACTATTTAGGGCTGATATATTATCTAATAAATAACTAGAGTAAAACGTTAACCACAGATATTTCCACATAAAAATAACAGTTAGCAGGTCTTAATGATTTAAAAATAAATGTACGAATGAATTTTTAAATAAACTACAACTGGGACCCAATTTCCTTGCTTTTGAATGAATCCCAATGTTTTTAAAGGTAGGGAAATGGCTTTTTGTATGACTCCCAATGATTATGCAAGTTTTACTTGCCTTTGAGAAAAATCTTCGTCGAGTAATGTTTCCAATTCCTCATCTTCAAACTTTTTCTTTGCCGAAATCACCACTTTTGAATCGCGCAAACCTACGTTCACAAGTTTTTTGAGTTGGTGCATGTTGACCGTAAGCTTATACCAACAATCGATAACTTTCAGCAGCCGTTTTCTTCAGATGAAAGAATGTTATCAGACTTCCCCGCAAAACATCTTTTTTAGGCACAAAATTTAAAATTATTATAGCGATTGAAAAAAATGTTTGTTTATACTTTGGCGAATACTGAATTATAATGACAGATGTTTATCCTCCAAAATACCATATTTGTTATTATTGACACAAACCATATGTGATAGTTATGCCATCTGTTGTCCAAATCGACATTATTAACTTGTATACCCAATATTAATAATACAAAAATGCGTGTATCAGCTCTGTAGATATTATATGCGCCAAAATTTGATCGTATCATATATATTCACCACCAGATAATGGTAACAATTTCAATAGATCTGGATGAAAAAATTAAGTTTTTTATATCAATATGGGTCTAAAATTATATTTAAAAAAAATATCGTTAACAACTGAATATAGTGGTAATTGAAATTTATAAATTTTAAATGTATTTCAGACTCTATAACTGATTTTTATATATCTTTTAAGATACATTTATAAAGCAAAAAAAAAACTACAAATAGCTCTATTGTAAATGTTTTAAGCTGTTTAAACATGTTTCTTGCTATATCTCTAGCAATTTTCTCTAGCGTGTAAGTATCTCTTTATATACCCAGCAAAAAAAAATCTAGTCATTCTGTGACTATAACTTCTTTCATTGCTTCCTAAACTTCTGTTGACATTCTTTTATGATTTTTTTGTGTTATTCTAAGGAACTTCCAAAAGAATTCATGTTTTCATATTTCAAATACAGTGATCTGGATATAAACCCGATGCATATCTAAAAAAATCACTATTCATTACTTCTAAAGCATTTATTCAAATTGAAAAAATAGTTCTGATGAACTTTTTTAATTTTTTTATTAAATCATTTTTTATATTTTAGTTTAAAATTTCATGAGGGTTAGAATTTATGGAGTTTTGCAATTTTTAAATATGTTTTGAAATATCAAAAAAAACAGATTTTTTTAACCTTTAATTGAAACTAGCTGCCCTGTCATTTGCATTTTTTCAGCCTTAAATATTTATGACGACGCAATCTGTGCATTTTTGCATTATGTTTATTATTTATGTCTAAAAATGTTTTCAAATTGTACAACCAGTTTTTATTTATCCAAAAATATTATAAAATTTGTCTAAAAATTTATTAAAATATTTGAAAAATGTTTCAAAAATGCTTTTTCACTAATGCAGAATTATTTATTTGTTTTAATAAAGAATATTTGTATATCAATGCATAAATTTCGCTTCTTTAAACTTATTTTTCTGCATTCTTATGAATTAAATTTTCATCAAAGCTTAAATACTACAAAGTATATGAACTTTTTCCACTCATGAATCAGAATATCTAATCATTGTATTATCATTGCTTCCTTAGAGTAAAGTATGAGTAATGCTAATGTTAAATTCATCGATGAAACCATTTCAAAAGAAGTGATGCTTTTGCCATAGTAGTGATGCTTTTATTGCTTCTTTGGCAGCTTCATTTTTGCTGGTCTTATATTTATATACAAGCATACTTACATTTATCGGGCAGTTAAATCCAACATTTGCACTTTTGTATATGACATCTAGAATTATTTTACAAAAATGGTCGATAGCCAGTTTTTTTTTTAATTCAGCATTTATCTATGGAAGGAAAAAACTAAATAATTTATTAATGAAAAATATTGTAATTTCTACTGAGCGTAACATTATTCACTGGTAGTTCATTTAAACGTACAAAAATATTTAACGCTACACGATTTGGTCCTAAAACTTTTAATTCAAATTTTTCGATACATGAAAATTTTGTATCAAATTTTTTACACTCAATTTTTGGTAAATTTCTATAAAGCTGAATTATATATTTGAAAATTGATTATAATTAAAAAGAGAATAAAAAATTGGTTGTATATTAATGATGACATTTTGACTTGAACTAACATATCTATACATAATTTTTGATTAAAACAAAACTATTATTTTAATTGGTGTCATTAAGTTTAATAAACAAAATTACTGAATATTTAAAAATTAATGCGTATTTAAATATAGTTTATTACCGCAAACAACAACTTTATTAATGACAATTAGAAGCACTGTTTGTTATTATAATGAATTTTGGCAAAAAGTAAAATCCATAAAATGGTTTTTTAAAACTTTTCATAAAATTCATTTCATTTTATTAAAAATTTTATGCAATCAATGAAGAAGATGTTTCATTCACTTTATTATTATTATTAACATTAGTTTACTTAAAAATGTTCTTTTGGTATGATTTAAGTCCATTCGTTTACTTTTCTCAGTCAAGTCCAGTAAGAATTACTCAGTAACAAGCTTACAGAAAATATTAATTTTAATAAATTTAAGAGAAGATGGAAGAAATTGTGAGGCTCAGCCTCATTCAGAATCACCACCCAAAACTCGTAGAATTAAATTATTTCTACGAACTGATAGAATTTTCAGTTACCAAACAACAATAAAATTAATGAGTTAAAGATACATTAAATATACTAAACATTTTCATTAAATGAAAAAATTATTTTAAAAAGTACTTTTTATTCTTTTGCAACATTAATTGTGGTGAAGAGTTGCCATTGAGGGCAACTGACTACAAACTTTTCTTAAAATATATAATTTATAAAATCAATTATAAATGATTTCATTCTTGTGCCGTGAAAAATTTTTGACTTTGGATACGAGGGCGGATCAATAAGTCTGTGACTTTTCAAACTTCCCTCGTAGTTATATGAAATGCAACACTGCTCCCATCAACTACCACCTGTTAATAAACAACTGTCAAATTTTGAGCAAGTTCCGTCATTTACGTTGCGTTTAACAGCTGTTCAAAACATACAACCTCGTGGATTTTTATTAAAATGGAAAAAAGTGAATTTCGAGTACTCATTAAACATTATTTTTTTGTGAAAAAAAACCGTCAATCAAACTAAGGAAAAGCTTGATAAATACTATGGGGACTCTGCACCATCGATTTCAATGGTAAAAAAGTGGTTTACTGACTTTCGTTGTGGTCGCACAGGTACAAATGACGCTGAACGTTCAGGACGGCCAATTGATGTCAATACACCCGAAAATGTCGAAAATGCAACACATTTTCGATCGAAGAGTAAAAGTGCGTAAGATTATTGATGCCATAAGCATTTCATATGGCAGCGTGGTTTCGATTTTAAATGATCAGTTGAATTTAAGAAAGCTGTCTGCAAGATGGGTGACGCGTTTGCTCTCAATCGACCACAAACGTAATCGTGTGACAACTTCAAAGGATTGGCAAAATTTCATGAATTGGGCTACGGATTGGTACCTCATCCGCCATATTCTCCGGATTTAGCCCCCAGTGACTATTTCCAAACCTAAAGAAATGGCTCGGTGGAAAGAGATTTAGCTGCAACGATAAAATTATTGATCAAACAAATGCCTATTTTTAATGGACGTCGAAAAATCCTATGGTTTGGAAGGGATACAAAAATTGTGGAAACGTTGGACTAAGTGTATTGAAGTAAAAGGAGATTATTTTAAATTTTTTTTTTGCAAAAAAAACTGTGTTTCATTCAAAAAGTCACGCACTTATTGATCCGCCTTCGTCTAAATGAAAAAATATTTTTTGCAAACGCTATGCCAGTCTTAGCTATGCTATTATTACTGAACACATACCAGGGATGGAAAAGTTGATACAATTGTACTTTTTTTGATACTATTTTATTTAAGAAAGTACCGTGATACTCACGAGACACATTTGATACTCTCACAGATTTTTCCCAAATAAAAATTTGATATTCACTTATATTCAATGTTTATGTAGTTTGCAACTCCTTGATTTTTTTCTTTTCATATTTTCTTATTTTTATTAGTTTTTACTTATTAAATACAATAAACGATACATTGTGTTGATAGGCAATATTGCATTTTCATACAAAACATTTAGTGGCAGTTTTAATCTGTAGTTGTATATTTGCGGTTAATATTTCTTTGTTATTATTCACCAAATTTGCGAAAAAAAAAAAAGTTATTAAGAAGGGTTTTTATGTGATAATTTTTGAAAATGTTGAAAATGATGTTCCCATTTTTCGAAAGAAATGGTATAAACAATTTATAATTTTCCTTTTCTTAGATAACTAAAGTTTAATTACATTAACCTCATCTCTTGGAATCAGGGACCCAAAATAACTGTTATTATTTTTTAAGTATGCAATAGGTTATGGAAAAAATAACTGTTCTGCAATAATCAAATTATAATTATAAATTATAATTTGATAACAATTATGAAAGATTATTATTATTTTTTTGGTCTTTGGTAACCATTATGAAAGATTTTTATTATTATTGGTCTTCTATAACCATTATAAAAGATTTTTTTGTCTTCTGTAACCACGCTACAGTTCGTTACTTATAATGAAAATTTCTTTGAATACAGGAAGACCGAAAAAAGAAAAATCTTTCATAATGGTTATGGAAGACCGAACAAAAAATCTTTCATAATGGTTACAGAAGACCACAAAAAATTAAAATCTTTTATAATGGTTATAGAAGACCAACAAAAAAATAATAATAAAGTCTGTTACGGAAGACCGAAAAAATTAAAATCTTTTGTAATTGGTTATTTCTAACTACTTTAGAGTATTAAAAAAACCGGCCTTTTGAAAAAACCGGTTTCGGTTTTCTTCGAAAAATCGAATTTTAAAAAAACCGGTTTCGTTTTTTGCAGAAAAAACCGGTCGACCGGTTTTTTCGGTTTTTTTTTTAATTTGAATAAAAAGCTTATATAATTTGTTTTTTTAATTACAAATAAAAAAAGAAATTTAATATATAAAGTAATAAAAATGAAATAATATACATATTTTAATTGTATTTCATTTCAAAATTTTTTTTATTGGTTCTAATGTTTTTTAATATATCTTTAAAATTAATATTATAAAACTATATTCATATCAAATGAATACAGATCATTAAGTTTGTAAATTGGGTAAAATTAGGTACGTTAGTAATTTGAACGTTTGGCATTAAATAAGTTTTTTAAGTGTAAATTTTGTATATTATTTGATCTATCTGTTTTATTTATATATTTCATAATTTTTTAATGTTACTAACGAACCGAACTCGGGTCGAAAGTGTGCACTCCCTCTAGCGCTGATCCTTACAATTTTTTCCATTTAATAAAATAAATTAGTATTTACTATTCGTTAGTAACATTAAAAAATTATGATCTTGAGCCTGATAGAATAAGTTTTTTTAATATTACATTTTAAATATGTAAAAGGAAAATCTATTTTTCAGTTCTAAAATAATATTTTAGAAATAATATGCAATTTAAATGTTTCGTTTTAAGACGATTTTTTGTTTGCTTTTGATAAAGCTAGAAGTGGAAAATACTCTTTTACTAATAGTAGATGTTGGACAAATAGTCAAAAGACAATTATATAAATTTTCCAACTTTTCAGTTTTTAGTCGCATTTATCAAAGTATATGAAATCATCATATAATGAATGATTTTGTACAGTCTCTTTTTTAGGATTTTGAATACTGTTTATTGTGTTATTTAGATCAGAAATTAAACTATTTGAATTTGGAATATCCAAAGTTAAGTCTTCATCGGAATCTATCAGACTTACATCTAAATCTTCATAACCAAACAAACGATTAAGTGTTCGGAAAAAATAAAAGAGACCAAGTAACCCAGTTGGTGATGTAATTAAAAAACCGGTTAACCGAACAAAAAAGACCGGTTTTCGGTTTTCTTCGAATTTACAAAATATTCGAAACCGATCAGTTTTTAAAAATAAAGAAACCGGTTGACCGGTTTTCGGTTTCGGTTTTTGAATACTCTAACTACTATTCAGAGAGCAGGTTTTAAAAATTCGTGATAAATTATTATTTCTGGATTTTTTCAAATATTGGTTATAACAGTTATGTCCCTGCTTGGAATCTGTTTCCTTTTTCTTTTGCTTATTATAAAAAAATATATGTATGTTTAACGTATGTTAATTTTATCTAAAAATAAATTTTATATACGTTTTGTGTTCATTTTTTTATGTAATTTTTTGTTAAAAATAAAATTTTTAAAAATTTAGTACTCTGAAGGTCAAAGTATTACTCTTGAATATTTTTTTGATACCGAAAAAATCCCATTTTCCATCCCTGACACATACGCAATATGTGTGTGTGTATGTGTACATTATCGTAGCGTTTGCGTTCGTCATGTTACAATCGTAGTGTAATGTATTCGGTTTCCCTACAAGAAATTGATAACTGAAACTAACACATAAACAAAATAAAATATCTGTCATTTCACTCTTGCATATATGCAAGAGTGAAACAACTAATATAAATTGCATTTTTTGTTGTTAAAAAAAATAAAGTTTCGGTCAAGTTTTTCATATTTTCTTTAAGAACTTGATAGAAACTTTGTTCTACGCATTGACGGGTATTTCCGTCAACACTACCAGTCAAATGACCGGTCGTATTCTTGTAGGGTTGTGTACACACACAAACTCTATAAAAAATATAGCGTATGTGTTTTTTTTTTTGCAGGGAATGCGTTTTGTGTACTGTACGCGGTGATGCATCACCGCGTAATCTGATATAAGTCCCGGGCTAGAGGTCGTTGGAGATCAATAGATACAAGCCATAGAAGTTGAAGAAAATAAATATTTTTGGAAAATTAATAGAAGTAAAAAACATTTTTTTTCTTTAATTTTGAAAATTTTTTATTTGCATTCATTTATAACATCCAATTGTACAAAAAAAAATCATAATAGTGTAATTTCAAGAGTATTTTAAAAGCATGAAACGATGGAAGGTAGCATATATTATACGGTCATATCAAACGCATTCACTTAGGTCAACTTTGAATGTCTCTGGACAAAAAAGTAATAAACATATAAACCTAATATTTTTGGTACATGATACTTAGATTGTTTATTACAAACTGTGGAAAAATCAGGTAGACCAGAGGACATGAAAAAAATTAATTAATGCCGCTCTTAAACCAGTGTGCGATGTGCGGTACAGAACACGAAAGTACGGTTCGTTAGTGTTTTTTTTTCCTACTCTGTTACTGAATTCGCTGGTTAAACGTCCGCAATAAGTGTTCTTCCAGTAATTCATTTTTAATGCCAAGGGTACCCAGTGATTTGGCTGTACTTGATTATTTTGTACCTCTGGCAGTTTCTAACAGGGTATATCCGAGAAATGAGAACATCTAATTGTATCATATTAGATTAATACGATTATCATATTAATTTGATACAATTAGACATTGTTTAATACAATTAGATCTCATTTGATGAAATTTTGTTTTTATTTTGATTTAATTTTGATGCAATTTTACTCGAACTTTGTCCACATTCAAATGTATTGCATTATTTATAAAGCAGTAAAATTATATTCTTTTATATAAATTTATATACAAATATATGCAATAATATGTATATGGCATATGTAATCGTCAGGTCGGCAATTTTCATGCATAAAAAATCAATAATATGCCCTTAAAATATGCAGTGAAAACCAACAAATATGTACATACTATAAATCAAAAATAGGCACTTAAAATTTTTATAAATCATATTTATTACTCGAGAGCGTTTTTTAATGAAAAATTGTATTTCATTAATTGTCGAAGTATATGGCAACACAATTTATGTGCTACATCAAGCTTAATAAACTTTTCCTTAGATTTATTTTTAAAACGTAATTTTAATTTAAAGCAAATATTTAATGCATATGTCATTAAATATGCAAAATATATATATATATATATATATATATATATATATATATATATATATATATATATATATATATATATATGCACTTGAAAATAAATAAACTGGGTGAACAGCCCAAATGACATTTGGTTTTGCACTATTTTGGACATTTTTTACCTCTCCCGTATATTTCTCAGATTAAATTTTATACACACAAAATATTTTTAGGCCATTCCATGTCAAACCGCACAGCATTCGGATTTGTCATCTCCGATTTTAATGAAATTCGCCACAAATATTGTAAATGGGTAGTGTTTATCAAATCATTAACCTTTCGACCCCAAACCCTTTCGGTTTTCGAAATATGAGGTGATGAAAATTGGCAAAAACGTCAAAATATCGAAAAAGTGTCTATACATAGACGCCCATAACTTCTAAACTATACAACTTAAAATTTTTCAGAATTTTAAAAAAATTGGATTCTGAGATATGGGTCTTTAAAGATTAAACTTAAAAAAATGACACTTAATCTGTTAATACAAAATAACTTTTGGGACACTATTTTGAAGGTAATGTTCATTCACCTTTAAAATGGTAGCAACATAAAAATTGTATGGACACTTTTTCGATATTTTGACGTTTTTGCCAATTTTAATGACGTCATATTTCAAAAACCGAAAGGGTTTGGAATCGAAAATTTAATGATTTGATAAACACTACCCATTTACAATATTTGTGGCGAATTTCATTAAAATCGGAAATGACAAATCCGAAAATTACAGTTTTCTGTGTGGTTTGACATGGATGGAATGGCCCTTTTAAAGTAACTAACTGCCGTTTATTTAAAAAGTTATCCGTACAATTGTTTTTAAATTATTAAAAATGTTGAAATACATTTTAAAATTTTTTTTACATTATTTTTTTTTACGGATATGTGGTAAATTTGATTACATTAAAAATAAAAATCATTTATTTTACACACATATTTTTTTTATTTAATTCAAGTAACACATTTAGTTAATTGAAACTACAAACTTAATTTAAGTGTACCCTTATCCCATGATTAAATTTTAAATAAGCCTATTGGAATTATTCCTTTAACAATATAAACACGCGTACTTCAGCTCTGTAGACATTATAGGCGCCAAAATTTAAACGTACCATATATTCACCTTCAGGTAATGGTAACAATTTTAATAGATCTGGTTGAAAAATTAAGTTTTTTATTTCAATATCGGTCTGAAATTATATTTAAAATATATCATTAACAACTGAACATAATACAAAAAAAATAAACAAATATGCTTTTGAATAAAAACACAAATTTACAAAAAGTGTAATCCCTGGATTTTGTATTAATTCAAAATTTTACTCATTGTCCATTACCGATTAAAGTTTATTAAAAAAGTAATAAAAAGAATACATGTATACTTACATTTATCGGGCATTTATATGAAATGTTAGCACTTTTATATACGACATCTAAAATTATTTTCCAAAAAGGTTGACGATATGGTTTTCTTACAAATTCACAAAAATCGAATGTAGTATTATATAAAAATGGTCGATAGCCATTAGCTTTTTTCAATAATTGACCATTTAGCTTTTTAAAGAAACAACAAAAAATATAATTATTAAATTTACTTTACTTTTTTTTACTTAAAACTGACCGTTATATTATTCACCGGTAATTCATTTAAACGTGCAAATATATTTACAACGACACGATTGCGTCCTAATACTTTTAAATTACATGTTTCAACATTTAAAAATTTTTTATCAAATTCTTTACATTCAATATTTGTAAATTTCCATAAAGCTGCCAAATATATTTTAAAATACAACATTATTAAAAATAATATCAAAAAATGTTTGTTTATAATTAACGACATTGTGATTTATACTAACATATCTGCTCATAATTTTGGAATAAAATAAAAACATTTATTATTTTAATTAGCACGCACCATTAAGATAAATAAGTCAAATTTTTTAGTATTTAAAAATAGCTTAACCAAATAAACAACTTCATTAATGACAATATGAAGCATTGTTTAAAAATGTAGCGCACTTACTACACCCAAAAAAAAAAACAGTTAGTAGAAAATCCAGTTAAACTTTTTGTATCCTTCCTTACAGTTCTTTTTATAAATTTTTAGTAATAATATTATATATATTTATTTTTTATTTATATTTATAATGATTATAATTACAAATTATATCCTAATACCCTAACCGAGCACTAGCAATAAAGGCCATCGGCTCGTTGTAGCGAAAATAGACCAGAGCCTCTGGTGGGAATCGATCCCACGACCCCCGCACTGATAAGCTAGCACGCTACCAATTAGCCTACTGGGGCGTTCGTTAAAAAGTTTATATATTATCATTTTGACTCTTTGGGTTTTGAAAATAGAAAAAAAAACACAGAAAATTTGCAAATGTGAATTATTTGGGGCGATAAATGATTGCCTGCCATTTACATTTTATAGATTATTTTCGTGGTCCGTGCGTTCCAATTTTGGATAAATAAAGTGAAACTGGTGCGAAATTTGGTCACAACAGCTTGAATAGCCTGTGCAGTGTATCGATTATGACGGACCATACAATGAACGTAATTTACGAAACACATTTTTCACACAGCACGAATTTTAATAATAAATTGTCACATGTCACAAATCTTTTTTTTTACACTGAGAAACCAAATAGCAAAAAAATCACCCTTTATAACTAATTATAATTATATATATTATTTTATAATTGTATACACTCGTAATATAACAATTAGTTTGAACAATTTAGTTTGATTAATTCAGTCATGATATGTATCATTTTTTCCAAATTATATATAACATAATAACACAAACAATGTAGTCTGAGTAAATTAAGCGGTCGACTAGAAATCTGGTAGACTGGATTTAAATCCTGCCAAAGGTATTGTTTTTAAGGTATTGTTCTTAATCGACGGTTGTTTTTAATCTTTTTTTATACGTTTATTAAAAAACTACCCAGGTAGAA
The DNA here is from genome assembly GCA_949748255.1 of Eustalomyia histrio. NCBI lineage: Eukaryota > Metazoa > Arthropoda > Insecta > Diptera > Anthomyiidae > Eustalomyia > Eustalomyia histrio. The sequence goes on along the minus strand of OX456527.1, from coordinate 63,379,611 downwards.
ATTGCCGACGGTACGAAAAACACAATACTGGAAAAGCACTGTTTTTTTTATTTTGCCAGTACTATTCAAAATAAAATATTGTTATGAATTTACCTTTAAAAATCGTTGATTTATTTGCTTTAAATAAATCTAGTACTTTTCTTATTGCAAATAATAAACACCGTTGAGAATCTTTTATAGCTACTCTTGTGTAATCTTTACACAAGAGACTTTATTCACGCAGAGAAAAAACATGGTTGCAACATGATCACTGCTACTATATTGTGCTTGCTGCAATCGGGTATGGTTGTCACAACCATATTATTGGTTGTCTAACTATCAACATGGTCGCTACCATCATTATTATAGTAAATATTTTACTATTTTATGATTGGCACCTCTTACTTTATATCCTGATTGGCTGTAACCATACTGTGGTTACAAAAATTCTGACTATGAAAAAAATATGATTATAATGCAACCATAATATGATGGCAACAATCAATGAATAATTATACATCAAATAAAACATGACTTTGACATTTACAGTCCTAATACGAGTATTGTCTTGTTTTCATAAAAACCAAAATGTCTTAAAAAAATCATATATTGTTTACTAAAACTGGACAAATATCAGATGGGTAAAAAATACCTTTCATGTGGCTTTAAAATATTTGATCAATTGACTTTTTAAGATCCAGTTTATTTTTTTTAAACTTCAGAAGATTTTTTTGAGGGTTTTTTTTTCGAAAATTCCTTATACATGTAATATTATTTACAATAATCAGTTCATTGTCAAAAAGATTCTATATAAAGATTTTATATGGATCATATTATGATAATCCAGAAATCATAATACTGTTATGGGGACCATAATGTAATAACACTTTTAGCATACTATGATTACATGCCATTATATTATGATAAATTTAACATCATGTGTTTATTTAGAATCATAATATGGTAATTTTTGGATCATAATATAACTGTAGGGTCCATATTGTGGTAAAAGTATGGATATTTTATTATCATAATATGATAACTATAATATAGTACGACTATGTTTGGCACAATCATAAACCCAAAAATATATGATGCTCTTCGAATATGATTCTCCCAACCATGTTTTTTCTTTGCGTGTTGAAACTCTATTAAGATAACACTTCCAAAGAATACAAAATTCAATTAATCATCAATGCTTCCTCTTTAGCGTTTTATTATCAACTGACTTGCCATGTCACCTTGTTAGCGTTTTTGTATTTTCGGGTTAAAATAACTAGAATGTGGCAGCACCGTCCGGAAGCTGCATACTGGCAACTTTGAGAATGTTATGATAAAGGGTTGACATTTAACTGTTTTCTATTCCAGGGCTAACATATGGGGATTTATGTTTATGTTAAATTTGTTCAATAAGATTCGTCAGGCATTCATACTAGATCCCAGCAAAACTTTGGTAATGGGTGCGATATTCTCATGCGTTACCTTGTAATTTTCATTATTTACAAGCATAAAGTAATAAGTTACTCATTACACAGTGCAACACATAAATTGGTTCCTCTTTCGTACCCGGTTTTTTTTGAAGTGTATATCGAAACTAAAAAAAATCCGCAACGGACTTGGCCAGATTACATCGAAATTTTTTTTTATGGACACCCTAAGTTTTTGTACCCAAACATGATTTTTTTAAAAAAGGAAAATTTTTATGGAATCCATATATCATAAACCGTTCGAAATTTTGTTTTTATGTCTTTGGCAAAGTTGTAGATTCAAACCAAAGCAAAAAAATTCTCACATGGACCGACCCAAAAAAATTGCATCCACTGCATCAAAATTGCAAAAAATTGGGAAAAAATGCTATTTTTTATGATTTTTTCATGATTTTGTCCTGAAATGGCTTAAATACTGGGAATTTAATAAATCTTTCTTCAGCTAAATTATATCTAACAACAATATAAACAACTCTCTAGTACATGTCATCTTAATACGAACATTCCTTAACCCTAGAAAGCACATCTTTTTGCTCACACTTATTTTGCATAGCCAATAGCCATAGCACCCATTACCAAAGTTTTGCTGGGATCTAGTATGAATGCCTGACGAATCTTATTGAACAAATTTAACATAAACGTAAATCCCCATATGTTAGCCCTGGAATAGAAAACAGTTAAATGGCAACCCTTCATCATAACATCCTCCAAGTTGCCAGTATGCAGCTTCCGGACGGTGCTGCCACATTCTAGTTATTTTAACCCGAAAATACAAAAACGCTAACATTTAGGGGAGTAATTGATACATGAGTAACACCGGGATTTGTCGTGTGTATTTGGGTCTTTTATCCACACCATTGGCTTCATGAAACTTAAATTTCTACCTCGTCGATGATACCAATCCAAAAGGTGGAAGTAACAAGTGCCACACACTGTATTTGGAGTGTAATCTTCACCGCTGGGATCAACCTCATCGAAATAAGATGCATAGGCTAGCTTAAATTCCGGAGTAGACCTTTTCCTTTGCACACTTGTAGGCACCATATGACCACAAACTAAACAAAAATAATCAATGTTTGGACACCGGCTATTTTCCATATTGCACAATAGTTGAATTGTAAAATTTTGCACAAAACACGGATATAATTAGACTTTTCACTTTCGAATACACTTGTTGAATGACAATGAAACGATACTTGAACTGTTATTTATACTGCGTGCTAGTCTGATTGTCAAGTGTGTTTTATCTTCGTGTTGCACATCACACCAATTTTAAAATCCTGTTTAGGAAGATGAGGTGTTGTAAAACCCAGTTTCACCTAAAAACCGCAACACGAAGATAAAACACACATGACAATCACACCCACTCAGAAAATTTTTTTAAGAAGTTTGGCTATTTCCATATTATCATGAAAAAATAGCATTTTTTCCCAATTTTTTGCAATTTTGATGCAGTGGATGCAGTTTTTTTGGGTCGGTCCATATGAGAATTTTTTTGCTTTGGTTTGGATCTACAACTTTGCCAAAGACATAAAAACAAAATTCCGAACGGTTTATGATATATGGATTCCATAAAAATTTTCCTTTTTTCAAAAAAATCGTGTTTGGGTACAGAAACTTAGGGTGTCCATAAAAAAAAAATTCTATGTAATCTGGTCAAGTCCTTTGCAGGTTTTTTTTTAGTTTCGATATATACTTCAAAAAAAACGGGTATGAAGGAGGAACCACACGATGACCTTAAAAATGCTGCACTGTGTTATTGATTACGTAATATATGATTTATAAATGTAAAGTAATAATTGAAATATTTTTGAAAATCTATTTTTAGATACATTACTTTGTGTTTTTTTGTAAGCAAAAGGGTAATGTATGTTTGTTTTGACATTTAAGTTTAAAGCAATCAAATACTTTATGCGTAGACTTCTTGACTGACAACCAGAGTTCCCTGGTTCGATTCCCATCATGACCACATTATTTTTAATAACGTTTAAAATATTTTTCATAATTGTTTTTTAATAATATACATTACTTTGAGGCTCATCGCCTGTAAAATTCATCAGTGAAGTAAGGTGTAAAGTAATCCTTCGGCCCCTATGGCTACACATTACTTTACACATTATTTGGTAATGTGTGGTTTTGATGGGATTTTAAATAACCCAAACTATTTTCACGAAATCAAATACAGAAAATTGCGATAAAGGCGCTCCAATATTTTAAACATCATATACAATATGTACATTAAAGATAATGTGAAGACGATCTCAAAAAAAAAAAATTACCACGCCCCTTAACCCCGCGTTTTTAGATTTTTGTTTCCTGTACCTATATTTATAGTCCGATCGCAACCTGTGATATATCATTGTTCTTAGAATGACAACAGATACATTTTCTACTTTGATAACTTTTGACTCCGACGTCAAAATCTAGAAATGACTTCTGGTTTCTAGGTTTATATCCCATTTTTTAGACCTTGCGACCGGCTGACCTCAGTCAAGACAAGATTTAAGACTTAAGTATAAGCCAAGTCTTAAACCACGCATGTTTACTAAATAATTAACCTAAAAATGTTTGCAAAAACAAAATATTAGCTAAGCATTAACTTAGCGTTCGTACTTTAAATTGATTTATGGATAACATTAACAAATTCTGAAGAATATCTTACATACATATTTCTTTAACATTTAAGTTTGTGTTTCGTAAAAAATACAAAGTAATGAAATGAGTTTTAAAAAAAATAAATAACATTCTTAATTACTTTTTTAAAATTTTAAGGTGCTTCACCAACACATTTTTACTTGCTTTTAAGTAATGGCTATATACTGAATTAATTTATTTAAAGTACTGGCATACTACTGGATATTTTTAATTTAAAGTACTGGCAAAATATTGAAATCCAACAATGTAAATACCAATGATGGTCAATACCTACGGCCATGTGTATATTGGTGTTATCATTTCCACACTGTGCCAGCACTGTAAAACGAAAAAATCCGACACATTACCAGTACATATACTACCGTTTCCAACACTGTGCCCTTCGAATTTTTCTACCTGGTCTTCAAAACGTCGTAAAAAAGGAAACTGAGAGCAAATGAGCCAAAGTTTGACCCCACGACTTTATTTTATGAATAAAATTATACAGTTCCTTGGTTCAGTAATAGTATTTAAACTCAATACAGATGGGTTTTTTATATATCAACTACACTTAAAAAAAATAAACTAGAATTTAGAAAAATTAACTTATTTAGAGGAAAAATTAAAATGAAAACGGCGACAAATACACTTTTTATCGATATTTAATAAAATTTTCCTTGAAATTAAGAAAAAAATTTTACTTAAAATTTGGTCAAAATTTCTAAATTATAGAAAAATTTTACTACTGAGAAGTAAATTTTTATTAGAAAACACTTCCACTTTCGGAGGAGTTCCGCTTTGTGAGGACACTGCTATTAACAAGCTTTTTGCTATACAATTTTGTCTTAAAACTAAATTGAATTATACTTAATTCATGTATTTAAAATATAAATTAAATTTCATTAGCAAAAAGGTAAACAAATTAAAAAAATGTACTGCAGGATATCCTGAAACGTAATAAATTGTGACAAAGTCAGATCCTTTTCGTAGTTAATTAACGGTTCTGCTTGAGAGAACTACAAAAAGGGACGCCCTACGTGACACACGGTATCTATGGCTAAGAAACACTGGGGGTCCTTTGTCTTCTTAAATTAACTAATGTAAGAAAATTGTTGCAAAAATACAAAATATCACAGTTACATTTCTTGTTATTATTGGAAAATGAAAAAGTCATAAGTTTATTTTATGGGATTTTTAGCCTAAACTTTATTTGAAAAATATTCAAATTTAAAGTTTTTTTTATTAAGAGAATAAAGTTATATAATAAATATAAAGTTTAATAAGCACTACGTCAATTATAGGAAAGCCATTATGCCGTAATGTAAAAATGTGCTGCGATATTTTGTATTGTAGTCATCAAACAAATTTATTACATAAAAGCGCAAATTCGAAATTTTTTAACCTTTGCTAACAAAATTTTAAAATATATTTTAAGCTACTTTAAGTTCAATATTTAAGACTGTTAACATTAGAGATGGGCACGTGAGAGATTTTTGGCTCATGCACGATCACGAACCAAAAATTAATTTCTTTTATTCAATAATATTTTTTCTTGAAAATTAGGAAAACTAACTGGTTTGTTTTTAATTGATTGCTTTTTTTGGAATAAAATATTAAAAATAATATAAACGTTTTCCAACAAAAAAATCCTTTACCAAATTTTATTATTTTTTAAAAATTAGAAAACTTTTACTTGACAAAAAGAATATTTTATTAAAATTTTTAAAATTTATCTGAACTTAGTTAAATGAAAATTTTCTTTAGAAATAGTTCATCAGTTTCTAAAATCAAGTAAATTTTTATTATTACGTAGGAAAAAATTTATTAATTTTTTGTTTTTAATTGCCTAAACTAATTTTTAGAAAACAATTCTTCAAAATTAGAAATTGGTATACTTAAAAACTAAATTTGGAAATGGCTTTCTAAAATTTAGTTAATTTTACTACTCGTGAATAAGAAGTGAAGACACATTAAGTTCAAGTACTTTCTCGATTTAAGTTAGACACATTTTTTGGACTACATGGGAGTAAATTATGTCCTAAATTTTTTTTTTGAACTAAATTTAATTTTATCACATTTGAGTATGCAAATTTCTTAAAACTGAGATGGTTTTTCTTAAAATTAAAAAATTTTTATTTAATTGACTTGTTTTATTTTTTTTCTAAAATCAAGAAATATTACTTAGGAAAAATATGAACTATTCCTGAGTATATAAACTATTTCGGTTTTCCTCAAATTTAGGAATTTTTATTCTTTTTAAGAAAATTTTTCTAAGTTTTAATAAACTTTTCCTAAAATTGAGGACAATTTATAAACTATTTTGAAGGAAATTTTTGATTACATTTTAGTTCATGTCTTTTTTTTTGAGTGTAGGTTAAACAAGGACTGATTTTAATCATTTTCCATAGGATTAGTCCTTGAAGTAAAATAAACGTATATAGCAAACTTTGTCCAGCATTGCGACCTATAATTTATTAAAATATCGTTAATTTTACATAGTGGAACGGACGGACATTGCTAAACCGCCACATTATCAGAAAGTAATTCTGTGTGGATTACTTCAGCATTGTGAATTAATCTTTAATCTAAAATTTTAAAAACTAATGTTTTTTTTTTTGGTGTTTTAATTTTCAGGGTTTCTCTTGCGTTGATTTATTAAACGCTGGCATGAGACAATCTGGTGTTTTCTATTTACAAATCCGTGGCACCACCTATTGGTTCTTAAAAGTATTTTGCGAACAAGAAATAACTGATGGCGGTTGGACGGTAAATATATATTATTCCAATGTAAATTTAAATATTAATAAACAATTCGTTTTAACTAATCTAAGGTCATACAAAGACGTGATGATTTTGGTGAACCCCGTGAAAACTTTAATCGTGATTGGGCTGATTATAAAAATGGTTTTGGTGATCCAGGCAAGGAATTTTGGTTGGGTAATGAAAATATTTATATGCTGACAAATAATGAAGATTATATACTAAGAGTGGAGCTGGAAGATTTTGAAGGAAATAAAAGGTAATGGTTACTTTGAAAATAAAAATAATGAATTTAAATTTAATTTCACAACTAACTAGAATTAAGTTTTGCTTAGAATGTAGTTAGATGTTTCTTACAAAAAAAAAGGAAAATTTTTAAAAGTTATAAAAAAAAATTCATTTGATTTAAGTTTACTCAAAATATAAATTAAGTTTAAAAAGCAAAAGCATTTAGTTAACTATAGTTAATATCAGCATTTTTTTCCTTGAGTTTATATAAACTGAAGTATGAACTTAAATTAAGTTCACACCTAACTGGAATTAAATGTTCAGCTTTTTCTGGAATATAGTTCGATTTTCATTAAAATTAATAAAGCTGCATATAAAATAAATTGCAATATTACCGAAAATAATCATTTACTTAAAATAATGTAAGAATGTTTCTTAATTTTCCTAAAACATACTTTACAAGTTTTTTAAGATTAATTAAATTTTAATTTCTCAGCAAAATCTTGGCAAAGGGTTTGATCTATTTCGGTCATCACCTGGTAAAGGGCATCCTTTACCCTTTGCATTACTTTGACGCCTTATGTAATTCGCTACAAATATTGTGATATATCACATTATAGACTATAACATAATGTATTGCTGATATTGTGTTAAGTAACTAATGACTAAAAAGGATACATATAATAAGCAATTGACATTTCATTAAATAACTTCTTATAATAAAAATTAAGCAGTTTGCATGAAGAAAAATAAAACTATATTTTTCATTACTTTTATCCGATTTTTAGAAATTTTTAACTTAAGGTATCATGTCTTCGTCTTGGCTAACTAGTGATTTCAAATAACTAGTTATTTCAGTACTTTCTTTGTAATTATTTCTGTATATACTCGTAAGGTTTCTCATTACCTGGAAATAGCAAGTTTTGGTGTGTACATAACAAAAAAAGTAAATTTGAAATTATAAAAAAAATCTGAAATAGTGAACTAACTTAAATCTAGTTCACCCAATTTGACTTACTTAAATTACATAAGAATGTAAACTATATTATTGATATGAGTAGGTGTAATTTATTTCCTTAAAATGAGTTTATTTTGTATTACAATGGGTTTATTTTGAGCTCAAGAGTCCTAAAATTTCTGAAAAATCTATCAACTAAAGTTGTACAAAAATTGTGTAAAACTATACTCCAATTAAAAACAAATTTTAATAAATTGAAATAAAAATCATTACATTTAAATAAAAAGAGCTTTATTTACAACAATGGTGTCTTTGGTGACCCCCACTGAAATTTTCCGGCAAACATTTTCGTAGAATATTTTAATCCTTAAATGTTCTTTTTTAAAGGATATTTTTTGATTTTCTCAAAAAAGGGTCAAATTGACCCATAAAGAGACCAGTTAGAGGGTTAAGATCTTCCACAAAAATAATCCTCATGCAATTCCACAATACAACTCTGACCATAAGAATTCTCTCAGACATTAACTTACAGCATTTTTTTCATATAGTATAATGCTCCCTTCGACCGAAAAATTAAAACTTTGACCCACTGTAAAAAAAAACTCAGACGTGCTGGACCATAAGTTTGTTCTACAAAAATGATCTACTCAACATACTCTTTCAGAATTATAGGGTCGCTTATCTGTTCCAAAAATGCTGTTGGACAGTGTAATTAAACCATACTTTGTTAAAAACTTACTAAATTTTAGTACAATTTAGAAATGTATTAAATTAATGATATTTAGAATTTTAGATCATATAATCATATTCTTTTTCAAATGGTTTTAATGCTCTGTCGAATTTTCAAAGTTTTATTCTCTATAATTTAATAATAAAATGTTTATGGTTCCTTGCATTTAAACAATTTAAAAAAAATATGATTATATGATTGATTATATATTGATTATATTCTTGATTAACTGATCTAGAATCCTACTATACTATTCACTTAATGTATTAAATTTTTATAAAAAAATGTATTAAATTTTAGTCAAATTGTACTTAGTTTCAGTAACAATTATACTGAATTTAAGTTAAAATTTTATTGTTTTTTATTCAAAATTTTACCCAAATTAAGTGAAAATGTTACTAAATATAAAGTTTTTATTAGGTATTAGAAAAAAATTAGTAAAACTATACTAAATTTAATATATATATTAATATATATTCTAAATTTTTGTTAAAATTATACTTCATTTAAATAAAATGTGTATTAAAATTTTGTCAAGTTTTTACTAAATTTAAGTAAAATTATATTGAATTTAAGTAAACTTTATCTTAAACTTATGTAAGAATTAAAAAAAATTATACAGATTTTTTTTAATTAGGTAAAACAAGTTACTAAATTTAAGTAATTTTTTTTTAATTATAAATTTTTAGAAAAAAATGTTTACCCGATTTTATATTAATTTATTCTTATTTATTTATTTTTTTTTAATTCAATGAAATAAATCAAAATTTAGCAACTTTTTTGCACTGATAGAAATAAATCCGTACAAATAGCAGAAAAAACTACTAAAAATTAGTTCAAAAGAGTCCTGCCCAAAAAACCAAATCTGTTTGCTAAATATTAGTAAGATAAAAACAGATATTTCAAAAAGACTCTGTTAATTTCAGCAGTTTTATTCACAGTGTTCATTAACAATAATTTTTAGTAAAGTTAGTAAAAAAAATTTTACAGACTTTTTCTATTAGTGTATGTTACAATCAGTGGCGTGCCCAGAAGGGGTCGGGCCCCTTTGCAATGATTTCAAAAATACAATTTTTTAGTATATTAGTATTTTCTTTGCAAGGCCAATTGTAAAGAAAATCCAGAAAAACTTTGGTAATGGGTGCGATATTCTCATGCGTTACCTTGTTATGATAGCTCGTTACCTTTTTCATTATTTGCAAGCATAAAGTAATAAGTTACTCAATATTGATTCCGTAATATATGATTTATAAATGTAAAATAATAATTGAAATATTTTTTAAAATCTATTTTATGATACATTACTTTGTGTTTTTTTTTTGTAAGCAAAAGGGAAAAGAATGTTTTGATAATACTAGCGAAAAAACGAAGCGCAACAATTCATTTAAGTTTAAAGCAGTTAAATACTATATGCGTTGATAGCTCAGTGGGTAGAGTTCTTGGCTGGCAACCAGATTTCCCTGGTTCGATTTCAATCTTGATCACATTATTTTTAATTACAAAAATTTTAAATAAAATATTTGTAATAATTTTTTTTAATAAAAATTCCTCTTTTTTAAAATCTTTTTTTAGACACCCCTTACATAATCGCCTCTAAAGTACTTGGTATATACATTACTTTGAGGCTCATCGCCTGTAAAATTCATCACGACGAACTGGGGTGTATCGCTGGATGTAATCCAGCCGATCTACTAGGGTTTGTCAAGGAAATAAGACGTCTGTTTCTGACGGTGGGACTGTAGAGGGGTTATGTCCTACGTAGTTTCTATATTTCTTCGGACCTCTCAACTTTTTTCTTCTTCATTTCTCTTTTTCCCTCTCTCTCTTCTTCCTTAATACTGAAGGGATTCACAATGGACCGCATTGGTCTCCGAGTGGAAATGCGTTCCTTGGGCGCATAACCCTTCTTAACCTAACCTAACCTAAGGTGTAAAGTTATCCATCGGCCCCTATGGCTACACATTACTTTACCCATTATTTGTTAATGTGTGGTGTTGCTGGGAAGTCCAATTGGGTTTTAGCAGATTTCATGGAAATTTGCTTAAACTTGTGCAGAAAGAGGAAAAATTTGCTTTAAAAGGAATATTTATTTTCTTTACAACTTTTTATAGATATAGATATAAAATTCGAAAAAAAGATTTTTTTAATAAAATGAAAATATCTAAATCAGTGTTGCCATAATAAAAATTTAAAATTACCCATATATGAATTCGGGGTTGTGGTTAATGGCTAGCGCATTACACAGAACTTTACAGCTACGATCTCCAGCGATGGCAGCATCAATTTAGAAAACGATTATATATGAGTTTTCTATACTTTCTGTGTTCCTAAAGCACTTAACCTCACTGAAGTAAATTAACATAACAGGTCTAGGAAACAAAAATCGTTAACAATTTCGCCAACTCTCCATCATCTCTCTATCTCCATTCCAAAGGAAATCAACACATTTATTCGTAGGATGAATTTCCTGTGTTGCCTCCCTTAAAAAAATTGTCCAAAAATGACAGTTGAAATTAAAAAAAAATCCTAAATAAAAGAACAAAATAATCTTATGGCCAACATTTTTGTAGAACATTTCATCCCCGCCCTTCCCCTTTTTCGGGGTGTTTTTTACAATTTGTTAGAATAAAGCCAAAAAATGCCGTTATGACGGGGAGTTACAAAAATATTTGCCATACCATTATCTACAAAGTTGCTGAACATACCCTACACCTCAGATGTAAAGAAAACATAGTTTTATATACCGATATGCTGCAAGAACAGGCCAGAGCTGGGAAACTTTGACCGCAACTAAAATGAAATTCCGATGTAAACTATCAAAACGTCGAAACACGTATGTTTTTGTTGGTCTCCTTAACAAGTATCAATCATCTGAACCCCGTAATTTTGGAAAAAGTTTAAAATTGTTTTACAGTGTTATTAATGAGTCAGGAAATCTTAATAAAATAAAGGCATATGAACATATCAATTTAGTAATTGATATGTTGAATTGGATGCATAGAAATGCTGTATGGTATAGAGCCAGTGTTACCAAGGCGTGTAGGAACACAAAAATGCCGTTCAAATTGACAAACAGATGATCCAGCGGAATATTACAGATCAGTCTTATTCATTCCGTATTTAGATGAAATAATCTCAAGTATGACAAATAGATTTTCTAGTCATGAAAATGTGGTAAAGAATTTATACAATATTAAACAAAGCCGAGTCCGTGACGTTTCGTCGAAAGAATTTTGTAGCTTCATAGAATGTTATCAAAATGTTTTAAAAGCGAATAAAAGTTTTACAACACAAAAGTAATCAAAAAGTAAACGTTGACAGTTTTATATTAAAAAATAGTCGAATTAATTCAGTTCAATATGAGATGTATGCATTAGATCTCAGTCAATCTGATTAATAAGTTTTAAATAAAAAATTTTAAACGAGTTTAAAAGAGGTAAATTTTATTTTAAATGCTTCAAATTGGTCGAAAAATTTAGGTTTTAAAATTACCTGCTTCTTAAAAAAAAAATGTATAGAAAAAATATTGTATGCCCCTAAACCCCAAATAAAATCCTTTGTACTTAACTTTACTTGGCATAACTAATATTTGTTAAATATTTCAGATATGCTCAATATTCACATTTCAAAATTCATTCAGAGGCTGATTATTATAAATTGGAAATTGATGGTTACGAAGGTAATGCTGGTGATTCCCTAAATGATCCTTGGTATGGCTCAAATAATAGTCCATTCTCAACATATAATCGTGATAATGATAGATCATCATTAAATTGTGCTAGTATGCTTAAGGTAAGTAATATCAATTAACCTTTTTTGTAGATATAACAAAGCTTGCTAAAATCTTTTTCTCTCACAAGGAAGGTATACCCGTGGTCTCCTAAAATTTAGTAAGAAAATAATTGAACACGTATTTTATTTTACCGCCAATCTCATGTTTAAGCCGCAGGCTAAAAATTTAGCTTTTCAGTTATTTAAGAAATTTTATGTTTTTTAAAATAAGTGAAAGTAAAATGAAAGCTATTTGAAAGGTGTATCGAGTGATATAACAGACATGCAGAATTATGGCCATTTTTATGTTATTTATAAGAACATATTTGAATCCATAGATCTGAGAGAAAAAACTTTCATAATATTAATGAAATTATTTCATAAATCATATTTGTCATCAATTCTTGATCGTATTTATAAAGTTTTTATAAATATTATAAAGTGTAAAGAAGTTTTTATGTATTGTTGATCTGTTATTTTGTTAAATGGTATGGTATTAATAAGATTCTAAAGGGTGGTTAAATTTTAAGGGCCGATGTTGAATATGAACTACACCTAAAGGTCAAGTTTTTTCTGCATTTCATTTGACATTTCTCAATTTCAGACTAACTCAATTCAAACCATGAAAAGATACACAATCGAGCAACGCGTTAAAGTTATTCAGGCTTATTATGAAAATAGGCATTCAAATCAAAATGCATATCGTGCACTTCGGGATTTTTTCGGTCAATTTAATCGTCCAAAAGTGCGAACAATCAGAAAAATCGCGCAAAAATTTGAGCAAACCGGATCTGTAGGAGATGTGAAAACAACAGTGCATGCTCGCCCAGTTCGTTCTGCAGAAAATATTGCTTCTGTTCGCGATAGTGTGGCTGAAGAGCCGTCCACCTCAACTCGTCGTCGTGCCCAACAATTGCACCTCTCACGCTTGATGAACATTATGCATAAAGACTTGCTTTTACACGCTTACAAGGTGCAATTGACTCAAGAACTAAAGCCTCTTGACCATTCCAAACGTCGTCAATAGTCAGAATGGTGGCAAGAAATGGCAACAGTGGATGATAAATTTTCGAAGAAAATCATCTTCAGTGATGAGGCACATTTTCACCCCAGTGGATTCGGCAATAAGCAGAATTACCGCATTTGGGCGAATGATAATCAAAGAGTGATTGTCGAAAAACCAATGCACCCACAAAGAGTGACTGTTTGGTGCGGCTTATGGGCTGGCGGCATCATAGGGCCGTATTTTTTCCAAAATGAGGGCGGGCAGGCAGTTACTGTGAATGGTGTTCGCTATCGTGAGATGATAAAGAACTTTTTATGGCCCGAATTGGAAGATATGGATATGTGTTATGTGGTTCCAACATTACGGTGCCACTTGCCACACAACAATGGATCTTTTGCGCGACAAATTCAATGGACGTGTTATCTCACGTGGTGGCGATGTCAATTGGCCGCCAAGATCATGTGATTTGACACCGTTGGACTTCTTTCTTTGAAAGTAAGGTGTACTTCGATAAGCCAGCAACAATTCAAAAGCTAAAGGATGAGATAATTCGGCACATTAACGGCATAGAACCTCAGTGCTTTAGAGTCATCACAAATTTGGACCATCGGATGGATGTGTGCCGCCGAGGTCGCGGTGGCCATTTGGCCGATATTTTGTTCCATACATAATTGAACCATACCATATTATCATAATAAAAAGAAATGACAATAATTTCCTAAATAATTTGTGTTTTATTCAAAATCAACATCGGCCCTTAAAATTTAACCACCCTTTAGTTAGATCATATAGCCATATTCTTTTTTATAAATTGTGTTTTTATTGTAAAGAAACATGAAAATTATATCAATATATAATAGATAATCATCAAAGCATTAACCCAACAAGGGCGTGGATACTGAAAAGAGTTGTCCAGCGATAACCAAAATTACTAAGTATTCTATCCTGCTGGCTCTGTCGAATTTTTTTAAATTTTCATTCTCTATAATTAACTAATGTTTCTTTGCAATAAAAAAAAACAATTTATAAAAAAGAATATGATAATATAATTTAAAATTCTATTAATACCATTCATTATAAAGTGTTTAATAAAAATGTACAACAAATGAAGATTTATAATTTCATACGATAAAAGAATTTAATAAAAATAAATCTTGAAAAATATTTTTTTCGCTGCTTAAATTATAAACAGCTTTATAATTCTCATAATGTTTGCATTTTTATTTACTTAAATAACTCCTAAAAACCAATTAAAACTGAAGAAGCTTCTTTATAAATATGATGTAACATCTTCTTAAATATTAATTAAACTTTTTCGTAAATATGAAGAAACTTCTTCATAAATATTGACGAAACTTCTTCATAAATATGGACGAAACTTCATCATAAATAAGAAGAAATTTTTTCATAAATACGAAGAATTATTTCATAAATCTTACTTCATATTTTTAAAGGTTTCCTAAATATGAAAAAACATGTCAAAAATTAGCATTTTTATGAAATAGGTTTATCATATTTAATAAGTGTTAAATTGGACGAAAACTTTATCAATATGATAAGGCTTTTTCCCCGATTGAGGAGGTGTTCCGGCTTTTTCTAAACTCCTGCTATTTTGAGTTTTATCGATTTTCCCCATAGAAACAAATTTTAGTTTTTTACTTTTCCTTTTTACTTGCGAGTTTGGGCCGCTAAAAAAAATGTTCAATATTTTTCTATGGATACCTTTCTTATAATTGTACAAAATTTACAGGTTTTTAAATATCTTTAAATATTTTTATAAAAAAAAAACAGGGTGGTTGGTGGTGGAAGTCATGCGGACGAGGTCTTAATGGTCTTTATTTACACGATCCCCAAGATTTAACAGCACGTCAAGGTATTGTATGGTTCCGCTGGCGCGGATGGGATTATACCTTAAAAAAGGCTACAATGATGATACGTCCTCGTGGTCCTCAGCCTATGGGTGCCAATTCAGCATCATCATCGTCTTCTTCTTCATCATCATCAGCGTAATCACAAAAATGTTGTCCACTAATTTTTAAACATAATTTTTGTATATTATTTTCTTTTTGAAAACAAAATCTTCATTCAGACCTTTGAAAACATAATTCCTTAATTAAATTTTCCACTTTTTGCATTTTATTGATGGAATTACATACTACTTTATTCAATTAATATTTAATTCAAAGAATTAAAAGCTTTTATTGAGTATTTTTTTAAAGATTTAAAACAAGTGAATTAATTTTAACAAATCAATAATTCAACCAAATTCGCGAATTAACTCAAACAACAAATTATTCAATCGAATCAATATTGTATCATTATAAATTAAATTATATCATTTTATATCTCACTTTATTCATTGATTATAAATTATTCACTGATGAGAATTGAATAAAAAACAACAGAAATTATCTTTTTCAAAGTCTGCCTTCATTCAATTTGTTTGACCAACCCCAAACAATCATTCATTCATTCATTCATTTATTTTGTATATGGATCTATTTTATTTCCATTAAAAAAGAAACTAATGTTATTATTGGTCCCTTTTTATAATTTTTTTTAATTTTTGTTTTAAAATACTCGTATACAATTGAATTTTACTTACGAAATCAAATATCAATTGGTTCAAATTAGCACCAAATCAAAATAAGTTGATTATTTCATAGCGAATTATTATTTTATTATTTTGTTTTTGTAAATTTATGATTTTTTTTATAATTTTGTTTATACACATTTTAATTTGTTATGTTTTAAAGTTTTATTAACTTATTATATCATTTATATATTACTACACATACAAATCCTAATTGTAATATTGTATTTTTTTTTGTACATGAATACATACATACATAACTACTAAATTATTGAAATTATAATGCCTGTTTTGAATCATTCATTATTAATTTATAAATAAAATTAATAATTAAAAATTGGCTTAAAATAGGAGTTAGATATATCGAAGCCGGTTATGTGACAATATATTAATGTTTTTTTTTTTTAATAAAAATAAATTAGGGATAAAAACAAATGTTGCACTATTAAAGGAATACGTTTTAAATAATGTGAAATAAACCAATTAATATATGATATTCAAAAAAACTTGTATTGATAGATTACTTTTTTAGTTTTTTGGCTATACGAACAATATTGAGTAAAAATCGTGCAATAAATTCGCGCAATATCAAGGACATAAAATAGGCTAAAATATAATAAACAACCGGTTTACAAGATTTTACCCAAAACGAACAGTGGTGAGGGGCGTGGTGGAACTAGATTTCGAAATCTAGTTAAAACTAGATTTCAAGCGTAGTGTTAATGCAGTTTAAAATAGGAATTCCCCAAATAATATTTGTTTTTAATTGAAGATAACATCTTTACAAATTAAACAAATTATGTGAAATGTTCTTCGTTCGGTTGAAGATCATGATTGATGATGCAGTTTAAGATAATGGTTCCGTTCAAGATAATGGTTCGGTTCAAGATCATGATTTAAGATTCATTTTAAATTAAGAGAGATATTATAATTTTTAAATTATAGACAAAATTATTAGAATTTTATCAACATTATTTTCGTCATGTAGTGTAAATTGAAAATATCTCTAATTTAACACACAACTTTAAAGGCTAAGATAAAATTTACTTATGAACTTTAGCTATGTTTAGTAATCTCTATTATTAACTTGTGTCAAATTTAGCTGTCCTTTGTGTATTCTTCAATATTACTTATAACTAAAAAATGCGGGATTTTGGGCGTTTATTGTAAAAGATTGGTACAATATAAATTTATTTAAAGTATTGTTTTTCCTTTGCTATGACCTTTTCCCGTCTTTTAGGCAACATATGGATTTCGCGCCAAAAAAAAAAAAAAAAAAACTGTGTTCCGTGTCAAAATCATCACTTCGCCTGTTGAAATCGATGCCACATATTCAAATTGAAAATTCCCGCTAATGATATTTTGTGGGCACAAAAACAGTAAAAGATTCTGCTGAATATTAATAGACAAAAATCAGGAAAAACTGCTGTTATTACAATTTTTATTCTCATTTAAATTAAACTTAGTTGACACGTGTAAAAAAAGATCAGATCTGAGCAGATCTTAATAGATCTATTTCTACCATATCTAATTAGTTCTCAAAATCGAGGACAAACTTGAGATCTAATTAAATTGAATCAAATCAAGACAAAATTAAGACGGTGCGCCAGACCGTATATAATCAGGTCCAATTTGCTCTAGAGATTTGCTCATATCTGGCCCTAAAAATCACCAAATTTTCCAGAACCCTTTGGATATGAACAGATCTTATGAGATCAACTAAATGCTATCAAAACAATTTTTACTGATAAAGTGTTCCAAATAAGTGTTCAACCTGTTCAACTTTTTACTTTTAATTTAATGGGTGCCCAGTGGTTTGCCAGTACTCGATTTTTTATACCACTGCAAATTTTCCATTAGCTTAGTGGATAGAGCTCTCGTCTGACAATCTGACGGCCTGGGTTCAAATCCCGGCATGACCAAAAAAAAAAATAAATGAACTTCCCAGCAAAAAAAAAGGAGCAAAAGAAGAGAAAAAGAAGCAGAGATTTTGATTCCGGTGTTGTGAAAATTTGGATCGGAACCAATGATTTTTACATAGGCGGGTCATAGGGTTGAAGTTTTCTTTTATGATCCTTTTTCATTGCATCTAAAGTCTTTGCTTTGGTTTAGTGAAAAATTAAATCTTTTAATGTTGCCAAATAAATTTTGAATTTGTAATTTAGATTTTAACAGGACATCAGTAATCGGTCCATATTAATTAAATTACTTTTTTCGAAATTCTTGCAATTTTTATAACAATATTTTTTTTTTTACTTTTTGTTGTTATAATAACTACGTTTTTAATAATTTAAAATCTGATAAATTGTAAGTAAAAGATTGAAACAAATAACTTAATGTTTAGTTTTGGTTGTTTTTCAAATAAGTTACATCATCACATTTTTGGAAGTCGTGAAAAAGAAGATATACCAAACTTGGTAAAAATCGGTTGATACTTAGCATAGTTAACCTAAAAATGTATATTTTTGTACTCTGAAATATTTGTATGGCAATTTTAAGTTAACAACACTTAAAATAGTTTATAAGTTAAAATATTTAGAAAAAAAATATATTTCATTTAAAACTCGGTGTATTTACCTTTCATTTTAATCAAATGTTTTTTATTATTTAAATTTGAATGCTGTTTTAATTAAACACATTTAAAAAAAATGTTAAAATTTGACCTACCAATTCCGTAAAAATAAATTATTCATTTATTTGCAGTTTTTTCGGGTTTTTGTATTTTTGTTTTTTTTTTTAATTTGAGTTTATTAACACATGTTAGGTGAACAGTGTTAGTGTGTGTTATTATGAATTAAAATAATTTTGTGTATAAACAAACAATTTATATAAAACACAAAATTGGAATTTTTGAAATATTTTTCTTTTTTTTTAACAGACTTGCTGTCAAATGTAAATTTTTAATAACTGTAACGGAAACAAGCAAACCACAAATTTCCGTTGTGTGGGTAAATTTTTATTAAATTTCAATAAAATGAAAAAAAAATAAATGAACAAAATCAGCAAATGTCAGTAAATCATTTTGAATCAATGTATAAAAAAGTTAAAATAAATATTTCTTTGAGAAATAAATGTATGTTCCTTTATTTTTAACTGAACTGAAAACTTTTCATTAAACTAGCAACAGTAAACCAAAATTGATGAAAATCGATTATGAAGATTTTCATCAATTTTGGCACATCCTAATAAAATTATCTCCTAAAAACATATGCGAAACTTTGTCTTAATCGTATAAATATTTCGGTTAGAAATTTTCGTCTTTAAACCGGATAAACCAGAAACAAATAAAATCACAAATTCTTTACAGAATAAATAACTTACAGAAAGCATAACTTGCATTATATTAATAGTTAACTAAATTTTTGCTTGATTAGGCACTTTTACGAGCACTTGAAACAATACCCTACACATGGCATGTTTCGACAGAACAGCATCGATATTCTAATTTCAGCAAAATCGTAGTTTTTATTTGGGAAATTTTTTTTCTTAATAAATCGAAGTGTGTTGAGGAATTCGAATATAAGCAATATATACTATATGGATTGAAAACTCCGTAGATTAACAATGAAAAACCTGTTGTTTGGATTTGAAAACATTTTTATTCCACAAAGTAAAGTCCGTTAAGTGAAATGCACTTCTTTCAACGATTGGTCAAACTCTTCAAAATAGCCTTGACCCATATTTTTTAGTAAGGAAACAAATAATAATCGCTGGTAGCTAGATCCGAAGAATACGGGGATGGGGGTAGAAATTCGTAATGTCAAGACTTGAATTTTACCAAAGCCAAAGCAAATGAATGCGCCGGTGTATTGTCATGATGGTACAAGTTTTTTTTTTCTTATTTAACAGGTCAATTGAAAAGTCCCTGGCCTACCATACTAAAACACATTTTTTTTTCCAAAATTTCGTTTTTTTTTATTCAACATACTTCCCTTCAAGGGTGAAACACTGACTATAGCGACCCTCCAACTTTTCAATACCATTTTTGTTGTACGATTTGTCCTTTGCTTCAAAATAGGCCTCAGTTTCGGCGATCACCTCTTCATTCGACAAAAATTTCTTCCCAGCGATCATTCTTTTGAGATTTAAGAACAGGAAATAGTCGCTGGGGCCAGTTCTGGAAAATACGGTGGATGCGGAAGCAATTCGAAGCCCAATTCATGGATTTTTGCCTTCGTTTTCACTGACTTGTTTTTGGTCAAAAGTGAGCTCGCGCGGCACCCACTTTGCACAGAGCTTTCTCATACCCAAATATTTATGAATGATATGATGTACACTTTCAGTTGATATCTTTAGAGTACCTGCTATTTCATTCAATTTCAATTTACGGTCATTCGAAATCATTTTGTGGATTTTTTTGATGTTTTCGTCCGTAACAACCTCTTTTGGGCGTCCACTGCGTTCATCGTCTTCGGTGCTCATTTCACCACGTCTAAACTTAGCATACGAATCCTTGATGGTTGATTTTCCTGGGGCAGTGTCCGAAAACTCGTCATCCAGCCAAGTTTTTGCTTCAACTGTATTTTTTCCCTTCAAAAAGCAATATTTTATCAACACGCGAAATTCTATTTTATCCATTTTTTTTCACAATAACAAAAGTTGCTTCACTCAAAATGCTATAATTCACAAACTAACGATCCGACAGCTGTCGAATTTATACACGTGTCTTTGAAGGTTAGCGCCATCTATGTGTCAGGCCGGGCACCTCTCTTTTTTCTTAATTTTTTTTATCCAATTTTTCCAATAACTCCACATAGTATTTGACAGTTATTGTTTTTCCTTTCGCCAAGTAATCAATAAATATTATACCACTTGCATCCCAAAAAACTCTGGCCATTATTTTTCCAACCGACTGTTAAGCCCTGGGACGCTTTGGTCGGCTTTCGCACACTTGTAACCACTCCCCACACTGTCTATTTGACTTCGGTGTATAATAATGAATTCACGTCTCATTCATTGTTATAAATCGACGTAAAAATTCTGTTGAATTTACTTCAAACATACTTTTAAGCATGAACTCGATTTTGTTCAGATGTTAAAAATGCGGCAGCCATCGAGCAGAAAGCTTTTTCGTATTTAAATGATCTACATGATATATATGCCGAACTCGCTCTGTTGATATGATGCCAGAAATCTCACACACTTTAATCTTTCGATCATCCAATACAATCTGATGCACTTTTCTTACGTTTTTTTCGGTAACTGCCTCTTTTGGACCAGCAGGACGATCTGCATCATTTGTACTCGAACGACGTTTAAATTCGAAATACCACCTTTTAACTATTGAATATGATGATGAAGATTCAACTTAAGATTTATCAATCTATTCTTTGGCTTGAAGAGAATTTTTCCCCACCAAAAAACAATGTTTAATCAAAACACAAAACTCTTTGCAATTTATTTTTTCTCAAACTTTAAAAGCAGCATCATTTTTATAACAGTAATTTTTTTTTCTAATTAATGAAATGTCATGAAATTTATACACAATTTTTCTAACATTTGGCCCTGCTAAATAAATAAAAAATATTGTCGTTTGTCAAGCCATCTCTATGTGAGGCCACGTACTTTTCACTCCATGTAGTACTAAGACGTATGAGTGTTATTATTTTGATGATATTAATTAATAGGCATGTTTTCTTTGTACACTTAAGCTAGCAAGTTATTTCATTTATATGGAGAATTAAGCGAGTACTAAGCGACTAGTTCTTAACTCGCTTAATTCTCCATATAAATGAAATAACTTGCTAGCTTAAGAGTACAAAAAAAAAATACCTAATATTACTCGTACTTCCAGCAGAACGGTCGAAATCAATGTCAAGCAATGAAATATTTAAAAACTATCAATAGATAAAAAAAATTTCTGAACTTATGATAATAAATGATCATAAAATACTTCTATTTTTCATCAGCATGTTCTGGAATTAGCGTGAATTCCAGTCCGCGTGAAATTGAAATTTATGGCAACTATTTTACGGTATTCAAAAGTTTTATTTTGATTCGATTTCAACTTTACTGCATTAAATGACCACTTTACAATTATTAATTCACTTAAATTTTTAAGGAAACTAAAAAAAAAATTGAGGAAATAAATTATGAAATTTTCACTTTCATCTAAAAGTGAAATCCAGAACATGTCCGATCATCTTAACCCTTTAACCACTGGAGTCGAAATACGAGGTATTTTGTTATGAAATTTTGGTTCTAGTATCATTTTGAACTAAAAAGCACGAATGTGAAGTCCATTTGTCAAAAAAGTTTAAAATGAAAGCGCCAGGTGGAAAAAGTGAAAGACAACCTGAAGACAAAAAGCTCGACTCAAACAAAAATATTTGTTTCACAAATCAAACACGCAACAAATTAGCAAAATACAGCTTGAAGCTACTTGGAAAGTATGTTTTTTTTAGTTTTAATTTTGCACCAAAATCATAAATAATTTTCGTGTCTGTTTTGACAAAAATCTTGAGAGAAATGGGTGTAGTATCTATCAAACTATTCAACTGAGCGTGTTCAAACCGGCACTGTTCGAAAGGTAAATTCAAACAGACAAAAATGTCGTTGGCGATTATTGCACCAAAAATATTGCTTTGGATATAATTGGACTTTAGTGATGACCTTCTGTAGACGGTCTTAGTGGTTAAAGGGTTAAATTTAAAAAAATATCAACATAAAAAGAAGAAAACCTTGAAAATATTAACAAAATTTAACTAAAATATTTAAACTACAGGTTTAAATTTATATCCAAACATTTGTAACAAGATCATAAGAATTTTTAACCAAATTTACTGACTGTTGCAATAAAACGAAACTAACAAATGTGTCTGGTAAATAAAATGTTTTTTCATTTAAAAATATTTAAACTAAATCGTTTGTTTCTTGTTACAAAAATATCAACAAATAATTCCAAAAATTGTATTTTTAATTCAACATTTTGTTTTTAACCTTAATTTCAACTTTTACAAGTTATGGAAATTATAAGTTTTTTCCATTTAATACTCATTTTTCTGTAAACAAAACAATTTAATTGCAAATATTTCATATACCCTTATAATTGTTTTATATATTTTGTTTATCTATTTTTTTTAACATCAATCATTTCAAAATTATTTTCATATAAATTTATATATTTTTTCTTTTTTCTAATGTACATACTTTCCTTATTTCATCTTTATATCTATAGTTTTTTTTTTTTTATTTTCTCTACTTTTATATAAATTTTTTATTTTAAATATGTTTTGTATAAATTCATGCACCATACCAATAAAAAAAAATATACAAAAAAAAATAATTAGTAGTTAAATTTGTAAAAACAAAAAAAAATAGAAAAAAATCTGTAAAACAAATTAGTATACTTAAGAAATTTTGTAGTAAAAAAGAGGTTAATAAAAATAATTTTTATTTAATAAAAATAAAATAATAAAATCTAGAATTTTTATTTATTTTTTTTTTGTTCTACAAAAAGGTAAGCTATAAAATGCCAATATATTTTTAATTAGGAAACTCAAAATTTTGTGTGTAAAATAGCGTGAGTATAACATTAAATTTATTAAGAGTTTTGTCATTAACACTACGCTCATCAAAAAAAAAAACCTGTAATGGCAACTGAAAATTTTGCTGTTATTACGGGAAATTTTGCTAATTTCAGCCCAGCGATATTTTTTGCTAATCTTAGCAAAACATGTCTGCTGACGTGTAGTACAACTAAATTTTTAGAAAAAATTAGCTGCCGTTACTAAATTTTAGTAAACTTTTTGTAAAGTGGAATTTAAAATCTGTTTGCTAAAATCAACAAAAAAATTTACTAAATATTATTAATATTAGTACAAAATTTCAAATTTATTTGTTTTTTATTGAACATCAAAATTTTTATTTTATTTTTTTGCAAAAAATATTTTAGACAAAAATATGTTACACTTAGAAAAAAAGTTAGTACACAAATTTGTAAACAGTTTTCAATTCCACTTTACATTTTTTTTATACTAATTTTTAGTAAAAAAAATTTATTTAGTAAATCTTTTTGCTATTAACATTTTACAAATTACAGAATTTTTACAGAAATCAAATTAAAATAAAATGATAAATTCGTTCATGTTTTTACTATTTGTGAGCCTTTGATTTTTTGTCTAAAATAGTTTTTGAAAAAAAAATTAATAAAATAACAAAATTTTGATGCTCGATAAAAATAAAATAAATTGGAAATTTTGTAATAATGTTAATTATATTTTGTAAATTTGTTTGCTGATTTTAGCAAACCAATTTCACTTTACAAAAAGTTAGCAGACATTTGTTGCTAAGATTAGCAAAAAATATCGTTGGGCTCAAGTAAGCAAAATTTTATTTGCCATTACAGACTTTTTTTGGTGAGTGTAGCCAATTTTTTTTACTTTTAAGGTAAAATTTTAATTGTTTTTAGGTCAGATTTTTAGAAATAAAAAAAATTTTTAGTGCTATTTTTAGTGGATGTCCTATTTTTAGACATGAGTCGGTATATTCACTTCCGATCCCTTTTTTTAATCTATCCCAGCAAAACCACACATTACCAAATAATGGGTAAAGTAATGTATAGCCATAGGGGCCGATGGATTACTTTACACCTTACTTCATTGATGAATTTTATAGGCTATGAGCCTCAAAGTAATGTATATACCCATTACTTTAGAGATGATAATGTAAGGGGTTACTTATATGGTTACGAGATTGAAAAAATTAATGTGTCTAAAAATAGATTTTTAAAAAAGAGGAATTCTTATTAAAAAACAATTATTAAAAATATTTTACTTAAAATATTTGTAATTAAAAATAATGTGGTCAAGATGGGAATCGAACCAGGGAAATCTGATTGCCAGCCAAGAACTCTACCCACTGACCTATCGACGCATATAGTATTTGATTGCTTTAAACTTAAATGAATTGTTGCGCTTTGTTTTTTCGCTGGTGTTATCAAAACAAACATACATTACCCTTTTGCTTACAAAAAAACACAAAGTAATGTATTTTTATAACTATTTCAATTAATACTTTACATTTATAAATCATATATTACGTAATCAATAAACATTTTAAGGCAATTTAAGTTTGTAGGTGTTGGTTTTAATTAGAAATAACATTTCCTTCAATATCCACTTTTTAAAATTAGCATTTTCTTGGCTAATTTTAGCAAATCGGTTTTCAAAAATTTGTAAAATGATTTCTGAAATTAGCAACAAAAAATTGTAAATATTCTGTAATTTGTAAAATGTAAATAGCAAAAAGATTTGCTAAATAATATTTTTTTTACTAAAAATTAGTTAAAAAATAGTAAAGTAGGATTGAAAACCGTTTGCAAATTTATCTACTAACTACTTTTTCAGAGTGTAGACATGGGCGCGTGAGCGATTTGTGACTCACGCTCCCGCACGATTACAAACCAAAAATTACAATCACATACGATCACGTACGAAGATTTTTTTCTACTCGCGCACGATCACGTAATTTAAATTTTTGCTAAGAATTTATTTTATCGCTTAAACTTCTTGCAAGAAGGTTTCTTGAGTATTCAAAAAATCGGCCTTTTGGAAAAACCAGGTTTCGGTTTTCTTCAAAAAATCGAATTTTAAAAAAACCGGTTTCGGTTTCGGTTTCGGTTTTTGCAGAAAAAACCGGTCAACCGGTTTTTTCGGTTTTTTTAACTTGAATAAAAATCTTATATAATTTGTTAATTGTTTTAATTACAAACAAAAAAAATAGAAATTTAATATAAAAAGTAATAAAAATTAAAAAATACATTCTTTGAAAAAAAAATATTTCATTTCAACATTTTATTTATTGGTTTTAATATTTTTTAATATAATATCTTAAAAATTAATATTATAAAACTATATTCATATCAAATGAATAGAGATCATTAAGTTTGTAAATTGGGTAAAATTAGGTACGTTAGTAATTTTAACGTTTAAAACGTTTGGCATTAAATAAGTTTTTTTAATACATATTACATTTTAAATATGTAAAAAGAAAATCTATTTTTCAGTTCTAAAATAATATTTTAGAAATAAAATGCAATTTAAATGTTTCGTTTTAAGACGTTTTTTTTTGTTTGCTTTCGATTTTCTTGTTTTTTTTTTTTTGTCTTTTTAGTTCTTTTGACAAATAGTCAAAAGACAATTATATAAATTTTCCAACTTTTTAGTTCTTTTGTCGCATTTATCAAGATATATGAAATCATCATATGATAATGAATGATTTTGTACAGTCTCTTTTTTAGGATTATGAATACTGTTTATTGTGTTATTTAGATCAGAAATTAAACTATTTGAATTTGGAATATCCAATGTTAAGACTTCATCGGAATCTACCAGACTTACATCTAAATCTTCATAACCAAACGATTATAAGAGTGTTCGGAAAAAATAAAAGATGTAATTAAAAAAACCGGTTAACCGATCAAAAAAGACCGTTTTTCGGTTTTCTTCGAATTTACAAAATATTCGAAACCGATCGGTTTTTAAAAATAAAGAAACCGGTTGACCGGTTTTCGGTTTCGGTTTTTGAATACTCTAAAGGTTACCATAATTTTTACTAGAGTTTGCAATTAAGTGCAATTTTCCTTAAGCGATAACGGTTAAAATGGATGCAGTTAAATGTGGTTAACGGTTAATCGCACACACTATAAACTGTTTTTTAACCTAAATGCTTTTCATACAATTCTGTGGTGAATTGGAAAAGTGCTTAATTTTTTTTTTTACTCTAGCTCCTTAAATTAAATATTTTGTTCCTTTTCGCCACAGAATTAATGTGAAATTTTCAATTTTAACGTTTAAAAGAGCAAAGTATACTCCGAACAATTTTTCTAACCCGTTATATTATTAGATGTCTTTAAAAGCATCCATGGAACTACTGGTGGGGTATAATTAGATGTAGAACCCATGCAAAGGACTCATGTTTGTATTATATTTACAGCTTTGGTGTGTTTTAGGAACAACTGATTTAGAACAAGTCATACACGAGTTCCACATTGGTTGCCATAACCTGATACTAAGTTTTAAAACAGTTCCATGGTGCCATTTAAAAGACTTGAAATATTTCTTCCATCTTAAAGTAACAAAAAATTTTTTTTAAAAATTACAACTTAATAACCATAAATTGAATAACTCCCTCAAAATCTATTTCATCATCTATTCATTCGTAATGTATATTACTTAGTCCACCGTTACCGCTTCGACTTTTTTGAAATATCTTTCCTCGAAATACTATTAACTAACAAATCAATGCATACGAATTGTTTTTATAAATTTATTTTGAAAAAAAAAATATTTTAGGCGGATCCTTATTTAGTATAAAAAATATTTCGCAACAAATTTTGACTAATAGTTCTTGAAACTGTTCCACCATAACTAAATATGTATATTACTTTATAATTCGATCTACCTTAGGGATTAATGCTCCTTCAAACTAGTTCCGAGCGTGAGAATTTCATACAAAAATAGCGGAAACAAGAATAGGTCTTAGAACCGTTACTGTTACTCAAACTAGTTCTAGTGCCAATGATGCCAATTTCAAATAAAAGTTATGTGTGACAACGCCAAATTAGAGCCTGTGTTGGCTCAAAAGATTTAGTTGTGAAACTAATGCGAGTTTTTCTGGGTACTTATATGATATAATTATGAATAATAACTGCTTAAATTTAAGACAAATACCAGCCTGATCGAATTATTAAATTTTAGCCAACTAGTACACAGTGTCCGTTTAAACGGACAGTAATTTGTTTGCCCCTAATATCCCAAACTTGAACAACCTAGTTTTCAATTAAAACTTAACTCACCAAAAAAAGTCTATAATGGCAACTGAAAATTTTGCTGTTATTACGAGAAATTTTGCTGGCTTATCTTAGCAACACATGTCTGCTGGCCTAAAAATTGTAAAAACATGAACGAATTTATCATTTTGTTTTTATTTATTTTTCAAAAAATATTTTAGTCAATTCTTTTACTCTTAAGATCAAATTTTAATTGTTTTTAGGACTGATTTTTAGAACCAAATAAACTTTTTACTGCTATTCCGAAACCTTTTTTAATCTATGTAACATTTCAAGGCAATTTAAGTTTGTAGGTGTAAGTTTTAATTAAAAATAACATTTCCTTCAACATCCACTTTTTAAAAATTAGTAAATTTTTTTGCTAATTTTTCAAATCGGCTTTCAAAAATTTTGTATAATGACAACAAAAATTTGTAAATATTCTGTAAAAATTCTGTAATTAGTAAAATGCAAATAGCAAAAAGATTTGCTAAATAATAATATTTTTACTAAAAATAAGTACAAAAATAGAAAATGGGATTGAAAACTGCTTACAAATTTTTCTACTAACTTTTTTTCTGACATCGCTTATGTTTAAAGATATCGCTTATTATTATTGGAAACAAATTAAAATATTACGAGTTAAATATTGATTAAAAAATGCCAACAGCTTTTTTTGGGGTTGGCTTATAGTTTACTCCCTCTGAAACTCGGCGTGAAAATTTTATTTTTCAAAAAAAATTGCAAATATTTTAATTTTTTACGCTATTTTTATAGTAAATTCTTTACAAAATCTGGATTTTAAGAATTTAATTTTAACCGTAAACGCACAATTATTGTATGCGGTTACGGTTGTGGTTAAATGGTGCGGTTAACCGCGGTTACGGTTAAAACCTTAATGCAAACTCTACTTAATACACATTACATGTAAAAAAATCGAAAAATTTAAAAAACGCACGCTCATGCACGAAATTTTTTTACCGGTCACGCTAGCGCACGATCACGTGAATAATTTAAATTTTGACTTACGCGTGATTCACGAAATTTCGTGTCACGTGCTCAACTCTAATTAACACACACATAAAACAGAACCATTGCGACAACCGAATGATTTGGTTGAAACCACTGACATATTTGTTTGTGGCGACTAAAATTGGGTTAATACAAAAAAATTTCGGTTCAAACTATGTATTAAAATCGGATCAGCAAAACATTTGGTTGCTGCAACCAATCACAATCAATATGTTTTTCCTGTGTATTTTCCAACAACTTAAATTTGAAATTAAATAAATACACAGAGTAAAATGTTTGCAGTTTCCAACTGAAATTCGGTTGCTACTAATACTGGTTGATACACTTGTATGTATATTGCTTTTCACAACAAAATTTGGTTAATACAATTGAATTTTAGTTGCAACAAACAAAATATTCAGAAATCACATTTGAATATAATTGCAGCAACCAAAATACAATTTTCAATTCGGTTGGCGTATTTTTATCACACTGGTATTGAGTATTCAATAACAAAATATTCAATACGTTTACAATTCCAATTCAAATACAATTATTTTAATAATATCAATTAGCAAGACTCATACTTCTAGCAGCAACAAAATAATTTGTAAACACAATTTTGAAATCTTATCATTTCAAAAGGAAAACCAAAGATATATTTCAAAATAATCAATAAATTGGATATCTGCAATAGAGAAGGTTCGGGTAATCTGGAATGCCTAATTCTTTCGAAAATATATACTTGTCCCTCAAAACTTTGCAGGATAATGTAGTGCCCTATGCTCCAGTGGGATTTAGGGAAATATATATATATATATGTATATTCTTCAACAAGACAGGACCAACATGTCACACAGCCATCGATATTTTAAGCACTGTTTTTGAAAATCGAATAATCAGCCGAAATTGTGATGTCAATTCGCCGCCTCGGAGCTGTGATTTAAGCTCTTTGGATTATTTTCTGTGGGGAGCCATTAAGGATGAATGTTACGCAAACCATCCAGGGACAATTGAACATGAAATCAAAGTTGCCATTGAAGAGATTCGAGCCAAAACAATCGAAAATGTATTGAAAAACCGGGTTGATCGGATGAGGTACTGCCGAGCCAGTCGTGGTAGTCATATGAATGATATTGTGTTCCATTCTTAAATGACAGTTCAACCTTTCCAATAAAACCAGAAATTTAAAAAAAAAATCAGTACTTTTTTTATAGCCGATTCAAATTAAGAATTTTGTCCCACCCTGTATATATTAAATCCTCATTCATTCAATCATTTATATTAATTCGATACACACGCACAAGCGAAAAAGAAAGAGCTACTTTTTAATAGGTGGCGCTAAAGTACCAAAAAAAAAACAATATCCTGCACCATGCCTAGGTGGGTAGGTCCTTAAATTTAACTTCAATTATTTTACTAACCAAAAATATGTAATAAAGGGTGGGTGCAAACTGGCTAAATAAAATCTGAAATAAATTTAGGTTTCCAAATTTTTATTAAATTTCAAAATTTTTTTAAATATTTTTTCAAACTATACCTTTTCTAATTGTATTTCAGAATAGTCAATTGTATTTCAGAAATAGTCAATTGTATTTCAGAAATAGTCAATTGTATTTCAGAAATAGTCAATTGTATTTCAGAAATATCAATTGTATTTCAGAACAGTCAATTGTATTCCAGAAATAGTTAATTGTATTTCAGAAATAGTCAATTGCATTTCAGAAATAGTCAATAGTATTTCAGAAATTGTCAATTGTATTTCAGAATATTCAATTGTATTTCAGAAATAGTCAATTGTATTTCAGAAATAGTTAATTGAATTTTAGAAATTATCAATTGTGTTTAAAAATAGTCAATTGTATTTCAGAAATAGTCAATTGTATTTCAAAAATAGTCAATTGTATTTCAGAAAAGTCAATTGTATTTCAAAAATAGTCAATTGTATTTCAGAAATAGTTATTTGAATTTCAGAAATTATCAATTGTATTTCAAAAATAGTCAATGTATTTCAGAAATTATCAATTGTATTTAAGAAATAGTCAATTGTATTTCAGAATAGTCTATTGTATTTCAGAACAGTCAATTGTATTTCAGAAATAGTCAAATTTATTTCAGAAATAGTCAATTGTATTTCAGAAATTGTCAATTTTATTATAGAAATAGTTAATTGTATTTCAGAAATAAAAAAAATAGTACACCCTACATTGAAAGAACATATACTATATTATATTACACATTTGTTTCATTCCTCAAATATCTTTTACTGTGCCTAAACGCCAACATTGTAATACTGAATATTTGAGTTTCGATTCAATCTGTAAAACGTATTAGGAAGTCCAATCGGGAGTGATGTTTTAAAAAACCTATGATTTTTTGTTAATATTCAAAGCATTTGAAAATACAAAAATTAATAAAATACAAGACATTAACGAAACTAAATATAACAACTCCAAAACGTAGTGTGTACTGTTTTTTTTTTTTTATTTCTGAAATACAATTGACTAAAGTCAATTTTTCAAACAAATTTTCGTCGAACAAAATGGGTTTTTGTGTTTTAGATAAATAAATAAATAAATAAATCAATAAATATTTTTTCAATGATTTGTATTGAGGCATTAGCATTGGTGAAGTTAGGGTATTGCTTTTTGTTACTTGAGCGCCACCTATTGAACAGAAACTAAAGCATTTATGCATTTTGCTCTTTCTTTATATATAACATAAAAGTCTTTCATATATAAAAGACTTTATAATAACACATTATAAATCAAATTTACATGCAAGCCAACAACAAATTTTCCTTATAAGACTGTTATAATAACCAATTAAATGTCTACACATACGGCTATTTAGCTTTAGGGCCGGCAAATGGGGATTTCCGTTTCTACCGGATAAACGAAATTTCCGCAACAATATGTTCGAATCTAATATTTTTATTAAATGAATTAGCTTTTGTTATTTTTTGTAAAATGGAAATTTAAAAACATAAAATAGTGTGTTGTAAATAAAGGAAAGAGATATTGGAGAGAAAAGAATTTAATTTAAGTTTTCTTACTTGAAATTTTATTGTAAAAAAAAAGAGATTCTATGACATTTTTTGTAAATGCTTAAGTATCACACAAGGTGGTGGTGTATCAGTGTCTAAGTTTTATGAGTGCAAATATAATTTAAAAATATGTATGATGACTTGTTGGGTGCGGTCGTTTTTTCTTTGTAAATCGAAAACATATTGAACAATAAATACTAGTCAAAAAATTTATAGTTCGTCTTTTATATGTGTATCCTTGCAAGAACAACTATGTGGTTCATGTACTCTTTCCATATGTGGCAAAACATTAACAGGTGAAACTAAACGATTACTCCATTCCTGTAAAGGAGAACATATTTAATAGTTATGATAAAGGGCTTTTAAATGATAACTTACCTGAAATAATGCCATATGATAGCAATAAATATTTCTTGGTAATAAATTATTGACTGCAAATTCTCTAGCTTTTTTAGCAATGTCTTTAATTTGTTTTTCATTCTTCTTTTCTTTGGCCCATTCAATTTTGTCTAGCAAGTCGCTTAAATCACGTTTAACGGGTATAAAATGTTTGTATGGTTGCAATTTACTATAAAAATGTTCATAATATGGTGAATCTTGTTTAAAGACAACAGAATCACCGCCCAATAGATATGGTAAACGATATGAGGCCACTGTTCCATCAATATTAAG
The DNA here is from genome assembly GCA_949748255.1 of Eustalomyia histrio. Classification (NCBI taxonomy): domain Eukaryota; kingdom Metazoa; phylum Arthropoda; class Insecta; order Diptera; family Anthomyiidae; genus Eustalomyia; species Eustalomyia histrio. Next base: position 63,346,966 of record OX456527.1, on the reverse strand, counting down.
TAAATATTTGTACTAAAATAAAAATAAAATGTATAAAAAAAAATTAAGAAGTATTAAAAAAAAATTATGGTGCATATTAGTGATACAAATTTATAATATATTTTGACAATGTTTAGAGATACTTTAATTAAAACAAGATGTATTTTGACCCTAAAGTTTGAGATTAAATCTTAAATAAATATATAGAATTTTAGTTTTAGTAAATTTAAAAAAAAAAGCAAAATAGTTGGTTTTATCGCAGATAATTTAATGCTAAAATAATCTGATCTATTAAGATCCCAATTTTAGGCTAAATTTCTTTTAGTATCACTTTTTTAAATTTTAAATAAGACTGTTAGCTGTTATAGACCCATACCATAAACTTGAACTTACTTTAAAAAAATCCATAAAACTAATGTGTTCAACTTTAGGACCATATTTCTTTTCGTCATCACGAAAAAAGAAAAAGTTTGTAATGGCAGCTTCTATAAGATCAGGATGTTTACGTGCTAAAGCAACTAAATCTAAACGTTCACGTCTAGAATCTCGACCACGCCAAAATAATTTGTCTTCTTTTTCCTCCCAAAGATATTTGCTGCGTTGCACCGACAGCATATCCAAAGTAACACGTTCCATATTACCTATGGTAGATTCCGTAATATCATAGGTGGGTAAAACAATATCATGTGAATCATCACTTCCAGACCATGAAAATATGGGATATGGTCCAGATGTTCTTTGTTGACCCCCTTTTTTTGACAGTGGCCAATCGCCGAGATTTAAAAAGAACTCCATATCAGGCAATTGAACAACACGACCCAACGCCAAAAGTGTAGAGTCCATAAACATTTTAAAGCCATCATATTTGCCATAACATTTACGCCAAATTTCTTGATTTTTTACAATATAATGACACAGGGATATACTTTCTGGTTGATTATAACGTTTAATAAGATTATCACGTATTAAACTGAAGTTTACACGTTTAAAGGAATGTAAATCTGAGATGATGTGTTCTTCTAGCCAAGCTTCTGGACACAAATTATTTATCATCCATAGATTTAGCTCGGTGGGACAATAACATTTTTCTGAATACACTCTATTCCAAATGTAATACGGTGATTTGGCCACATGAGAACTATTATACCGTACATGAATTTCAACATTGTCGCACCAAAAATCGCTTATACTATAGCGTGCTATAGATGTACCATCTCCACGATTGATAACATCCACTTGTGAACGACAACGGCCCCGGGCAGAATTGCCTTCAATTTGAACATCAAATTTTAATGGTGCGGATTCATCAAATCTATTTTATATTCAATAAATATATTTATTTTGTATATGCTTTCTTGTAAACTACTTACAGTAAACCCTCCGGTGTACTTGCATGTATGAAAAAGTACCTTGCCGGTAGTACAATTTTATCTGGTCTCAAGCCATCACCATATACCAGGGTTTGTTCTGGTCCTACAATTTTATTATTCTTTGATTCAGTTAATACAAATATGCCTAGAAATACTAAAAATGTGTTAAACTGTATTTTGATCATATTTATTTTTAAATTTAATTTATAATTTAATATTTTTCTATAAAAATAATAAGTTTTTGTTTGGTATAATTTATGCGAAAAACAAATGCTTTATTGACTTTGTAAATGTCAAATTCTTATATCAGTCGATATCACTGTTTACAATTTGATGATTTTTCCGTTAAGCTTGACGTTTTTTCTCATAGCAGGAAAATTCAATCACACTTCACACGGACACACGACATTACTATCGGTCAATGTAGATTAATTTCTTCAACGTTTTTTTTTTTACTCTATTTTTTTTGAAAAATCGTCCTTTTTTGATGAATTTTCGTTTTTTAAACCAATTTTTATGCTCATCGTGAGCAAATTTCAGTTGTTTTGAGAAGTCGCACTTATAAGTAAGTCAATGTACCAGTTATTATATGAGCCCAAGGGGTCCTAAATGGATCTAGAGAGAGCCACACATCATCGATCAAGTAACAACATATAGTTTTCCTGAAAAAGTTTATTTTCATTTGAGTATATGTTACTATGCGTACTGGTTTTTAGAGCCTGTGGGCCCTAAAGCTCTCAACGCCCTTAACCGACGATAGAAAAATTGTTTTATTTTTAATTCCAGGATGGGTCGTATATACTTTTTTTTTGCAAAAGTTTACTTTTTTGGTGTTATGGGGGCCTCACGCGAATTCAATTACACGGATCTTGAAACGAATTTATTTATTTATTTTTTTTTTTGAGGGGATAAATTTCACGCATTTTCCTTAGAAACTCCCGATAAAGTGCACTTTAGCCCTAAAGCACCTAAATAACATTCCTTTGCTTTTTCAGCGTGTATAAATTTAATTATTAAATCTTCAGTCATTTTCCAAATTGACAAAAGAATCGCTTCAATAACATAATCCTTCATATGGCAACCTTTAAATCTGAAGTAGTGCCAAGTTAATAGTTGCGTTATCAAAACTATCTGAATTTCCAAATTCTAAAAAAGTGCTTGGTTTAATAAATAAAGAAACTAACTACGCAAATTTATTTTATAGTCTAATAGCATAATCTTTAATTACTGACGCAAAATATGAGTTTTCAATTACCTGGCAATAATACACCACAAAGTGGAAGCTTTTCATTTGGAGCACCAAATACGAACGCATCTACAGCTCAACCGGTGGCATCAAAACCAGGTGTGCTTTCATTTGGCGCCACAGGCGGAGGAGATGCTGGTGCTACAAAGCCATTAGGATTTGGTTTTGGAACAGCAACGCCAGCAGCAGCACCAGCTGCTACGGGTATTGCAGCGACACCAGCATCAACGGCATTAACAGGCGCATCATCATTTGGCTTAGGTGGAGCAGGTGGAACGGCAACAGGTTTTGGATTTGGAACAACAACTTCCAATTCAGCTGCACAACCTTCGGTACCAGCTTTTGGAGCAACAGCAGTACAACCAACTGCTACTGGTTTTGGATTTGGTGCAGCAACTCAAGCTCCAACTACAGCGGCAGCAACTACAGCACCAGCTGCTAGTACAACAGTTCCGCCAACTTCAGGTTTTAACTTTGGAGGTCCAACAGTATCATCAACAACAACTACATCAGTTCCGGCAGATACTACTGCTAAAACTGTTGCAGCTTCTACAACAGCAGCTGCTTCTGCTCCAACAGAAGCTACAATTGTACAACCAGCCCCCACCGGAGGTTTTGCCAGTTTATCCACAGCTACTAAAACAACTGATTCAACAACTCTCCCTTCTATTGCACATTTGTCATACAATCAATTGGAAGAACATATCAATAAATGGACTTTAGAATTGGAGGATCAAGAAAAAATCTTTACCGATCAAGCCACACAAATCAATGCTTGGGATAAAATACTCATCTGCAATAATCAAAAAATTCTCGAGTTAAACGATGCTGTACAAAAAGTCAAATCCGATCAAAAAACTTTAGAACAAGAACTGGAATTTATAGCCACCCAACACAACGAGCTGGAAGAGAGTATTGTTCCGCTGCAAAAAGAATTTATGAAAATTCCACAAGTCGATGTTGAACGTTCACAAACCTATTTGATGGTAGAAAATTTAGACACCCAGCTAAAGCAAATGTCTGAAGATTTTAAAGAGATCATTGACAATTTAAATGAATCCAATAAATGTCAAGAAAATATAGATCCCATCATACAAATTGGTAAAATACTTAATGCTCATATGAGTTCATTGCAATGGATTGAACAGAATACATCATCAATTGGCAATAAATTGGAAGATATTACTAAAATGCATGAAACCTTTAAACGCGATTCGGAAAGATCTTTTCGTTCAGCTTATTATAATTAAGTTGAGGTTAAAAAAATACAAACATAATGTACATCTATTTTAGATTTTTTGTTATCTTGAAAGATATTTTTTTTAATAAACAATATGAATATGTGAGAATAGTATTAGTTCGTATTCAAATATTTGTTCTTTGATTTAAATTTGACACGCATGCAATTATTGCGTGCCAGATTTGTTTGTGGCAAACGAGGTAGAGTATGTTTTTGTTATTTCTCTTTCGCACTCATATGTATTCCTGTTTTGTTGCTTCATTCACATACAGTTTTAGTGCTACAAAAGTCACCGTATAAATAGACATAACTTTGGAAGCAACTTTAAAAAGGGAATTAAGAAATTTGCAAGCAATCGCATCGAGATGAAATTGATTGCATGCTTTTTCCTCAATTTCCTTTCTAAAGTTGCTTCCAAGGTTATGTCTATTTATACGGTGATTTTTTGCTTAAAACCAAATGTAAATGAAACAACAAAAAAAGAATACAAATGTGTGCGAAAGAGAAATAACAAAAATATGTACGAAAAACGTACTTTTTTGTTACTCAACTTGCTTCTGCTACTCTTTCGCCGCCAAAAAAACAAGTATTGAAGGCAATAATTGCATGCAAAAAGTCACCGTGTAAATTGGTTCTAACACAAAACACTGAGTTTTTCTGCATATAGCCTCTGGCATCCAGCAATTTTTATTTGTTTTATTTTTTGCACACTGAAATAAAAACATTGTTTTGCTGCAATTGACATATGCAGCAAATTTCACATACAAAAACTAAAAATATATATCAGTTTTGCCGCTCCATTGCCCTAATAACGGATGTAGGTCAAAACAAGAGAGAGAGGTAAAAATAAAAAATATCTATATGTAGATTTAAAAATAATGTAAACCTTATCTTATTTCTCGATACAAAACAACAATAAGCTGACGATATAAATATATGAGGAAAAATTTGCTGCTGGTGGCAACGCTTTTTTATATGTTTAGTCACTGACATTTCAAAACAAAAGCCAAAAATTACTGCACGTGTGATTTTTTCTGAAGACTTTTTTTAATTTAATATTTTTATTACACAGTTTAGTTCTTCCAAAAATTATATTAATATGAGTGATGCTGAATTAAGCGATGATATGCAGGAGTTAAATGAACTCATTGCAGAATATCGTAATAAAGAAGCGGAAGAAAAAAAAGAAGACTCTGCTGAAGTAAACGACACTGAAGACCAAGTAGATGATCATGAGGAAATTTCCATGGCAGTACCCATGGATAAGGTAATATTCGGAGATAAAAATCAATTTTTGAAGAACTTGGAAAAGGCAGTGACAAAGAAAACTAAAAAGCATCAAAAAGAAGAGAATGATAACAAAACTGATGCACAATGTGAATCACAGGAAAGCGTTTATGATGAACACAACAAAAAAGCTAAAAAACGTAAACCTGTGTGGGTTGATGCCGATGATGAAGACTTACAATTGGGTGAAGTTAAAAAGGAAACCAAGCGTACTGGATCTTTGGATCACCTTAAAATGGATAAATCCTATAAAGAATATTTAACTGCACGCTTCACCCGTATTGTTAATCAACCCAAATGGGCTTCTTTAGAAGAAACTAAAAAAGAACCAGATGATGATGAAGAGGAAGATGAGGAATTATTGCGTACTGTGGGTTTCCTAAACAAAACATCAGAAAGTGTGTTAACTTCAGGATATTTAAAACTAAAAAGAATGAAAGATGTAAATCGTGCCACCTATGGAGAGGGAAACATCAATAGTATACAATTTCATCCATCTAGTACAGCAGCCTTGGTAGCTGGTGATAAGGGTATAGCCTCGATATATGCTATTGATGGTACACAAAATGATAAATTGCACAATATACACATACCAAACTATCCAATTCATTGTGCCAAAATATTACCCTGTGGTACTAAAGCAATTTTTGGTTCAGTTAAACGCTATGCTTATTCGTATGATTTAATGAAGGCTCAGGAGACTTGCTATAAGTTAAAAATAGATTATGGTAATTTAAAAAAATTCGAAGTCTCACCATGTGGCCGCTATTTGGCTTCAGCTGGACTTTTTGGTGAAATACACATATATGAAGCTAAAACATTTGAAATTATACAAACGCTAAAACAAAATGATAATATTGCTGATTTAAAATTTACCGCAGATTCGCAACGATTAATTGTTAGTGGCCGTTCATCTAATATAAATATTTTTTCGATGAGAAAACAAAGGCTGGAACATAAATTTCTCGATGATGGTTGCATTACTGGCAGTGTTATAGATTTATCACCTAATCAACGCCTTTTTTCTACTGGTAGCATGGAAGGTGCAGTCAATGTTTATGATTTCGATAAAGTAATGCAGTCGCCAACACCAAAACCCGAAAAAATATTCTTAAACTTAACTACTGCCATCACAAGTCTACGATTTAATCACTCTTCCGAATTATTGGGCTTTGCATCAAATAAATGTAAAGATGCTATCAAAATTGCACATTTTCCTTCGGCAACAGTTTATTCAAATTTTCCAGCTTATATGCCCAAGTTAGATAAAATTCGAACATTGGAATTCTCACCACAATCGGCATATTTAGCATTGGGTAGCATACAGAAATGTCCTTTATTTAGACTTAAGCATTTTAAAAATTATTAATGAGATTAGTATTGTTAATAAACTTTATAAATCTGTACTGTTAACTCTTAACGTCAAACTTATTCGTGATTTTCGAACATAATTTACCGTGTTATTAGGTCCTTTCATTTACTTTTTGCAGTAAAATCCAGTAAGAATTACTCAGTAACAAACCTTCAGAGAGTAAGACAAATTTATTCTCAAACAAGTAAGAGCGGCTAAATTCGGCTATGCCGAATCTTATATACCCTTCACCATGGTTGGGAAAAAACTGAAGTTTATATATGGACATATATTAAATGGACAGATTTATATACGGACGCCTTTAAGAGGAAATTAACCATTTAGTTTGGAGATAAAACTTGGACTCGGGAATATAGGTACTTTAAAAAAATGTATGTTTTGGGCATAACTTTTTTGTATCTGAACCGATATTTCCGAGTTTTTCAGCAAATATGTTATACTAAAGATTTTTGATCTTTTGCTATATAAGACGTATCCATAGGTATTAATACAGCTCTAGAATAGTGTTTGTTGTTTGTGTATAAAAGGTGAAGAGGTGAAAGAAAAGAATTTCAACAAATCGTTAAAAGAAATCACTACAACTGCATGTGTTTTATTTCTACAAAATAGTTTGATTTAGCTGGCAAATTTACATTTGGGATTTTATTTCGCTTTTTTATTAGAAATATTTGTAATTTCTTTAGCTTAATTTTAAAAATTTGAAGGAAAATAGTTTATAATTTTTTTTATAAATTATTATAAGTTATGACCTAAAATAGTTGCACTCAAAGGTAAATTATGTATAAAATGTTCTTAATATGTGAGAAATAAAATGGTTTAAAAATCTTTTTATAAATTCTTTTAAATCGGAGCAAAAAAAAGAAATAAAACCGTTTGTATTTTGTTTGTATCAGAGGGTTTTTATAAAAATTTTGATGTTTTTAGCCTATTTATGGATTATTTAATTATTAATATAAAATTTTATTTAAATTAATTATTAAATGTAAAAAAAAAACAAAAAAAAATCTTAAGAAAATAAAAATAAAAAAAAAATGTACAAAAAAAAAGTGAATTGACCTGACCGAGATTCGAACCCGCGGCCTTAGAGAAAAAAAGTATTTGTGACATGGCGTCTAGACAACTGAGCTATTGAAGCTCACACAAAATCATCGTCAATAGATGTACATATATAAAAGTCTTCGTTCATTAGGGATTTGTTTAGTTTTTATTTAAATGACAAATCTTTGTATGTGTGTTGTTTGTGTATAAAAGGTGGAGATAAAAGAAAAGAATTTTAATTATTAATATAAAATTTTATATAAATTAGTTATTAAATGTTAAAAAAAAAACCAAAAATAAGCAAAAAAAAAAATATTAAGAAAATAAAAATAATAAAAAAAATGTACAAAAAAAAAGTGAATTGACCTCCTGAGCGAGATTTGAACCTCGAACTCCACGGTTAGAGAAAAAAAGTATTTGTGACATGGCGTCTAGACAACTGAGCTATTGAAGCTCACACAAAATCATCGTCAATAGATGTACATATATAAAAGTCTTCGTTAATTAGAGATTTGTTTGGTTTTTATTTAAATGACAAATCTTTGTATGTGTGTTGTTTGTGTATAAAAGGTGGAGATAAAAGAAAAGAATTTTAACACATGTTGTTATGCGTAAAATTCTACATACATATTAAACAAAGGGATTTTACTGGAAAAATTAGAGGTAGTCCTGGTTTTTTGCTAATATCTCAGCCATTTATTAACCGATCTGTCTGATTTTTAATAACATGTAACAGAAATGGGTTTTTATAAAAACCCATTTCAACACACAGACGGACAGACGGACATCGTTAAATCAACTTCGCTCTTCATAAGGACCCAGAATATATATACTTTATAGGGTCTAAGATCAATATTGTAGAAATTACAAACGGAATGACAAACTTATATATACCCTTCCACCTGTGGTGAAGGGTATAATAAAATTTTATATAAATTAGTTATTAAATGTTAAAAAAAAACCAAAAATAAGCAAAAAAAAAAATATTAAGAAAATAATAAAAAAAAATGTACAAAAAAAATTTACAAAAAAAAAAAGTGAATTGACCTGAGCGAGATTTGAACCTCGAACTCCACGGGCTTAGAGAAAAAAAGTAGTTGTGACATGGCGTCTAGACAACTGAGCTATTGAAGCTCACACAAAATCATCGTCAATAGATGTACATATATAAAAGTCTTCGTTAATTAGAGATTTGTTTGGTTTTTATTTAAATGACAAATCTTTGTATGTGTGTTGTTTGTGTATAAAAGGTGGAGATAAATAAAAGAAAAGAATTTTAACACATGTTGTTATGCGTAAAATTCTACATACATATTAAACAAAGGGATTTTACTGGAAAAATTAGAGGTAGTCCTGGTTTTTTGCTAATATCTCAGCCATTTATTAACCGATCTGTCTGATTTTTAATAGCAAACAGAAATGGATCACATGTAACAGAAATAAAAAAGAATCAAGTCCTCATCACGTCTGGGTTCTTCGGAAAACCCATTTCAACACACAGACGGACAGACGGACATCGTTAAATCAACTTCGCTCTTCATAAGGACGCAGAATATATATACTTTATAGGGTCTAAGGTCAATATTGTAGAAATTACAAACGGAATGACAAACTTATATATACCCTTCCACCTGTGGTGAAGGGTATAAAAACATATATAAATAATAATTAGTCGATAAAAATAAGAGCATTCTTGATGCAAATATTAAGCAGAACGATTTAAGAAGTTTTTTTTATCTTTTACATAATTCATTTTACAAAATTTGTTGCATTGTATTTGCATACAACGAAAATTTTATAATTGAAAAATGAAGAAAATTATTAATAAATATAAACTTTTTGTCTTTTGTCAATAAACAGCAATGGAAGAATAAGTCGTGATAGGAACAGATTAGATTTAGTTTATTTTTTTTTTTGTATTCACATTTAATTAACTCAAATTCTATTTTACGCGAGCTTTGATTTTTCATTTCATTTTTGTGAATTAAGAGGTGAGCAAAAAAAATTGAGTGGCATATTAAATACAAAATTATTAAAATCTTAACTTTGTTTATAATGGAGAGGTGATACATGCATTATAGCCGTATTTTTATGATTATAGCCGTATTTAAAAAAGTGCAGCACACCTTTGACATCTACTGGTCAAGTAGATCTTTTAAATTAAAATCATAATATTATCATGCCTTTTTTATAGTTTATTTAAACTTTAAAACTAAAATAACAGTTTGTGTTCAAATCTTGTAAAATGCGGGGTTTAGCATGAACATATATGTAATGCAATAGTAGATCTTAATTGCAGTTTTGTTATCAAAAAACTATAAAAAATAGTGCTGAAAATAAGTTTTTTAGATTTGGTTAAATCATTGATGAATTTCATAGATAGCAAGATGTTTAGCAAAATCTCATCTTTACATTCTTCCTTTCAATTAAACAAATTTAAAAATCAATTGTTCCTGTGATAAAGGAGTTTTAAAGTTTTGGTGGATTATTTTTCAAAAAAAAAATTTCCAAATTAGCAAAGATTAAAGCACAAGTACTGCTTTCAATATCATTGATTTGTTTTTGAGTAAGATTCGACGTGGCAATCCTTTTGGCCAAAGAATGAAAAAGTACGATTGTGGAATTCTGGGAATCGTTTTGAAGGTCAGTTATTGCAGATGTAGCAGACTCTAAAAAATGTTCAATTTTTTCATGTAAATCCCCAAATACTGAATTTATTTTAGTTGGTAGTGGTAACGTTGGTGTCGGGGGTAGTGATGATATACTGTATGATACGGGACTAAACTGATAATCTGCACTGCTATTATCGCTGTCATCAAAACAAGGATTGATGATATTCGATACGGTCGTGGATTTAACATAACTGTTCAACTTTTGCGGTGGTTGGGAAACCATTTGAAAATCTTTTTTTATTTTGCCAGGTCGAAAGCGTTTGTTCACATTTTGTTGCTTTTGCGGAAAGGTGTATTTTGCAACATTTTGGATATCATTTCCCAATGTGGTGGTAGATTCAAAGCAATTGTTTATTTTTTGTTGTTTTTCTGGTAAAGTCAATTCGGCCACATTTGTTATTTGTCCTAATGTACTAGATTGAAAGCAACTGACTTTTGTTTGCTGCCTTTGTTGTGAAGATATATGGAAAATGCCACCTTTTCTGATGGACTTACAATTATCCATATTTTCTTTCTTTTTGGGCATGCTTGTTAATGAAGTAACATGGAGTACAGAATCTGAAACACTTATCTCGTCTTTAACTTCTTTATTGTTTTGTAGTGCTAATGAAGAACTAAAATTGGCCGCTGAGTCAGGCATTATTTTGTCTAAAATTTCTACATTAGTATTTAATGGTAGAATTTCAGGCGCATAAGGTATAGGTTCTGTCATTACCAATCTGTCTTTGGTTGCGGTTTCTGTATTACTATCGTTTATTAATTGCTTTCTAATTAACGATGAAGGCTGTGTATAATCGTGTTCAGTTGGCCTAGTTTAAAAATATTTTTTTCAATGCATTCCTTTTGATAAATTGATTATCAACTTACGTTCGCCAATTTTGATCTTCATCTAAAAACCTCATTTGCATCTCGTGCTTCCAAGCCTTATCTTTCTTTGTACAATTTTTTCGGACACGATGCAGTCTGTGGCGTAGTTTTGTTCTTTTGTACCATATTCTTAGATTTTTCCATTTCTTTTTGCATTTAGCACCTTTCAATTAAAGATAAATTATAAATTTGTTCTCGGTTAAAGTATTAAAAAAGTGTCGGATAAGTTTAACCTGATATATTAAGTTGTTCGCCGATTTTGTTCCAAGCATCTTTTTTTCGTATTGTTCCTTTATACGAATCATTTTTGTAAAGAAATTCATAGTTTTTAACTAATTCTATTAATCTTGATGTTAAATCCATTTTTACTAAATTTTGTTACCAAAAAAGCACTGTAGACCATACACTAGAGGACATTAATAGAAACATGTGTTTCTACTAATGTTTCATTTATAATACAGACAATGGAGCCAAAAAAGAAACATCAATTATGTATTTTTCTTAGTATGAGTAGTATATACTAAGAAAAATACGCGGAAGAAATGCAAATTTTTAAAATATGTTTTTTCAATTGTCACCATTTTTATCTTTTATTTTATTTACTCCTCGAATAGCAAAAACACTGCACGCAACGTCTGCTCTCAACAAAATACAACAGGAAAAACAGAAAACATTAATACAGACGATGAAGCACCAAAAAAGAAGCACAAATTTAAACAGAAAACATTGTTGCACACTATGGAACTTGAAATGGAACATGCTCATGTTTTTATTAATGTCCCTTCGTCTGTGGGCAGCATTAAATGTTAACTTTTAACGTGATCAAATGTGAAATTATATGGAATTTTCGATCTTAATTTACTGCACAAACACAGCTACTATTAGCACATCCAAAGCAGCGGCTGCCAGCAAAATCTGTGTTCTGATTATATAAGATGAGCGGCAATTATCGTCTAATTTCGGAGTTACAATTCTATCTAATGTTGCCAAATTTGTAACAACATTTTAAAATGCTTATTTTATATGGTAGATCTTTTACTTCAAAAGTGGAATAGAAATAATATATACGGGAATGACATAAGCCAATTTTGGTAGCTTGCCGCACATACACAATACTAATATATGGGTAGATTATGTAGCATTGGTAGAAACACATTTGTCTATCTGCTGACTTGGCATTATACTTTTCGTCATATAAAAAATGGAAAAAACTGTGGCCAGATTATGTAAGAAGATTATCGTTTATCGTCAATTTTCAAAGTTAAATATCTACCATAAAACATAGAAATTTGAAACTGTTGTTACAAATTTGGCAAAAGGGAACAATTTCAATCTTATACAGTTTGGTAATTAAAATCTTTATAGATTTTTATGTGGACGATAATCGTCTTATAGAATCTGGGCATTGAATTTGCCGCTGACGATAACTTCATTTGATGTGTTTAATTTACTTACAACTTCATCGCTCGACCTGTTTTATATGTCAATTTGTATGTAAAAATACGGCACGATGTTCTGTTTCGTTACTTATAGGGGCTTAAAAAGATATGGCAACGTCAAATAAAGAGATACGTGAGAATTTAATATAAAAAAGAGAGAGCTGAGCATATAAATATGGAAAATAGTATTTTTCGCTTTTTGTGACCACAGAGGCCAGAAGATTTAATTTTCGATAAAAATGAATTCATTAAAAAAAATGGATATAGATTTAAAATTAATAGCATTGGTTAAAAGCCATGAATTTCTTTACAATATTGAATCAGATTTTTATAAAGATATATTATTAAAAGAAAATACTTGGAACAAAATTGGTGAACAACTAAATTTATCTGGTACATTGTAATTTTACCATAAATTTCAATATACATAACCCACTAAACAATTTTTATATTTTTACACATTATTACGTTTAAAGGTGCAAAATGTAAGAAGAAATGGAAGAATCTAAGAGACACTTACAAAAGGGTAAAACAGCGGCGATATGCCCTAAAACCTTGGAAGTTCAAAGAGCATATGAGATTTTTGGATAATGTACAAACTTTTAGACAGTAAGTAATTTGATCGTTAAATTTTGAAATTAATGTAACGAAATACTATTATAGAAATAGGACAATTGAAAATGACCAAGATTATATACAACCTTCATCGTTTAGCAGAAGTCAATCTATGGAGAATAGTGACACAGAAGACGACAATAATATAGAAATTAAAGAAGAGTTAATAGTGTCAGATCCTGTAACCTATATTACTTCATCCCCACCACCACCACCAGACACTAAAATAGAAATTAAGGAGGAGATAATAGTGGGAGATTCTGTACCCTGTGTTACTTCATTACCAATCTCACCAACAAAGGAAAAAATTGATAATTGTACTATAGAATATAACACCATCAAAAACGATGGTGGTATTTTCTACGTTTCTTTACCAAAAAATCAACAAAAAATAAACAGTTACAAAATGGATAATTTAATGCCAAATGTGGCTTTACCTCCAAAGCTACAAAAAGTTAACAGTTACTCTAAATGCACTACATTGGGAAATGCTACACAAAGTGCGGCCAAAGAGCCTATACTAAAAAAGATGGATAACTGCTTTCAATCCAACACGTTGAGAAGGGGACTACAAATTGTGGCAGTAGCCTCTGTTCCTCAAATATCACCTCAAAAGGAAAAAACTGTGGAGAATTGCTTTCAGCCTAGCACATTTGAAAGTTTAGTACCAAGTGTAACCAAACACACTGTACTGCAAAAGCAAGAAAAAGGCAAATACTTTCAGTCTACCTCATTGGGAGTAAATGTGGCCACAGACTCTACACCACAAAGGCAACAAAATGTGGAATCTAGCACGTTAAAGGGTTTACAAATCGTGGCGATAGGATCAGTTTCTCAAACACCATCACAAAAGAAACCCATAGTAGACAGTTCTTTTCAATCTGGCACAGTAACAAACGCAACCAAGATAATTGTTGAAGACAGCAGCGACAGCAGTGAAGACTTTCAGTTTAGTCCTGTATCTTATGCTACATCAACACCACCTCCATCATCAACGTTACCATTACCAAAACAAGAAAATCCAGATATGGATGTTTTGTATGAAAAGTTTGAAAACTTCTTAGAATCGGCTTCTAATGCTGTAAAAGAACTTCAAGAAAAGTCTAGCAATTCCACAGTTATACTTTTCCAGTCTTTGGCAAAAAAGATTGCTGAGGCCAAGCTTACACAACCTCAAATAAATGAAATTGAACATGGTGTTTGTATGTTAGTATTTACTAAATTAGGTAAATTTATGTCAGAAAATAATTTGCCTAAAATTTAAAAAATGTTTTACAATTACCAACAATTGAAGCAATACGAAGATTCGAAAGATTAAATTTACTTATGTACAGAATTATAGATATTACTAGAGCCATACAAAATTTTTATTGGGAAAACGTTTAAATAAACATTGCTGTGTTTGTGCAAAAAGGTGTTAACAGAAACGTGAAGTAAAATGGGATTATCGAACATAATTTACCGCTATAAGCAGAGCTATAGCGTAATAGTTTCATACGAGAACAAATGTTAAATTTATATGGGATGGGGATTTTTACATATTTGTTGCAGAGTATGGCAAACAATATGTTCATGGGTCGATTATCGATGGCAACCGAACCTCAGTGGCGTTGCCAGTTGCCAAAATGATATTACGTATGGCAACTGATAGCTGTCAATTTCAGTTGCCAAATAGTGATTGTATTGGCAACCACAAAGTTTTGGTTAAAGCAAAAGAAAAAAGGCGGGAACATTAAAATGTAAGTATATTTATTTATTGTTATAAATATTTCAAAATCTGCAGCAACCTCTTGCTTTAATGGGCTCTTGTTCCACATGAAGGCATCATGAGTAGATCCAGGATGCCTAGCATCAACATACCTTATTTTCATTTCGTAATCGCACAACTACAAAGAAAGGGCTAACTATATTATACTTTTGTTAACTTAAGCTACTGTCAAAAATCAACGAAAAGTCTGTCAAATGCTTAATCAACTTATTGAAGACTTTTTGGTGACTACAATATACTTTTTAAACTTAAATACTTACTACACTTAGTTGCAAATATTTGTACTTTTGCAAAAACTGTTTTCTTCTTATATTTCCAAAATATATGTGTCTTTTCGAAAAATATTATTTAATGTGTTCAATATATAAATATTTTACAATTAACGAGTAAATCTATATTTATTTTAAATAATTTAAAGAAACAAATGAAAACATAAATAAAAAAGTACTAAAAAATGCAACAGTGCTTGCATCTTAATCGAAAAACAAATACAAAACCCACCCCTTTTGTTATACATGCACGTTTGTTTTTTAACATTTTCAATTAAATTTTCTATAAAAATATTTTCCGCGTACATTGCAGTTTGTTTTTTTTTCATAAACAGTTTTTTTAAAAACACATGATTCCTTAAGTAAAGTGCGGTCAGTTTCGCTGTTTGCTTAAGCAAATGACACTTGACGAAACTTAACGAAAAGTTTGTTAAGTACAATATAGTCATACACATTTGATTACATGTATTCGCCCATTTGCTTAAGCTAGCAAAAGTATAATATAGTTAGCTCTGAAATCACCTTGATCAAAAGAAAGGAAAATTGTTAAATAACTTACCAGCAAAACATTCAAACTAAAATATCCTTTCCTGTTTATATGTAAGGGACGAATGTCTTTCTTCGGTCCCATTATATGTACGTGTGTTCCATCTATACATCCAACAATCCCTGGAAACTTCGTTTTCGAATAAAAAAGGTTTTAATTTTTCGTCTTTTCTTCTTCCGACATTTTTGAAACTATACACAAGCTTTTGTTCTATTAATTGTACGACTTCTTTTAATACCACCGACAACGTTGGTTGAACCATTCCTAGATTGAAGTCATTGCCGTGAGATTTTTGGAAACTTCCTTCAGCAAAAAATCTTAAAGCTGCGCAAACTTTTAATAGAGGAGGTATTGCCGTTAAACGACGACTTTGTTTAAGGCTTCCACTAAATGTACCACTGCTTCTTTTGGAATACGAAAATAAGCTTTAAAACTATAAGAAGCAACTTTTTACTGAAAATTATTTTAAACATCAAGATATACTCGCAGTACAGACGGTAATTCTAATGGATTGAAGTTGTCCCTCAA
This sequence comes from Eustalomyia histrio, assembly GCA_949748255.1. NCBI lineage: Eukaryota > Metazoa > Arthropoda > Insecta > Diptera > Anthomyiidae > Eustalomyia > Eustalomyia histrio. Next base: position 63,330,729 of record OX456527.1, on the reverse strand, counting down.
GTTCCGTCTAATAGATGACACGTTTGAAGCCTTTTCATCGTCATCAAAAAACAGTTCCACTGAACTGGCATATTTAAAATAATTGTTTACACAATTTATTTTTATAATTTGTTTTTTTTTTTAATGAATTCACTTTTATTAACTTTTTTTCTTTGCCAATCTTTTTATTTGTTTACATTTATTTTCAGTTGCTAATCTGTCAAAATTACATTATCGATTGCTTTTTGGCAACTGGGGAAAGTTGCCTTATTTAATACCAATTATAATTTCAGTTCGGTTGCCATCGATAATAGACCCATCATTCGTTTACTTTTCTCAGTAAAGTTCAGTAAGAATTACTCAGTACCAAGGCGACTTCACTGTATAGGTGGTGTTGATTCTACGACAAGTATTGTTCCTAAACTTGATCGATATGTCAAAACAGCTGAGTGAAACAAAGCAAATTATGTGGAAAATTTATGTATAAGAATGTGTATGTATATATGCATGCCCTTTAAAAGAAAGCCAAACGTTACCATAAACAACTTTTGACATTCTCTATGGAATGACATAAGAAAACTGATAGCTTGTCACATAGGCACAGCTATATGTCTACTTTGGTATATGCTGTACACAAACGATGGAACATTAGTAGAAACTTGAACATGTGGCACTTATTGTTCCATCGTGTGTAGCAATGTTTCATGTTGAAATTCATGTAACATTTTTGGTTCCTCAAATATCAGAAATTTGCTTTTCTTCTGCGTATATTTGTTTAGTACAAGTATATTCGAACACACATAACTTATGTTTCGTTTAAAGGGTCCTTAAACGTACATTTCCAGTATTTGACAATGTAAAGCTTTGTTTGGTGGTCATTATAAAAACAAATACACGGCGTATTAAGCAATGTTGTACAGTATGCTTGATCGCCTATTGGCCGCTTTATGGTTTCGTTCTTGGTTCCATCGTCTGTACTCAAAAATGAAACACATGTTTCTACATGTGCAGGGATTTTTTTTTTGAAACAAAAGTTAACAGAGCTGATTCAGGTGTCGTACTTAGGAAAGTTGTAAGCTTGGTATTATTTTTTCGTTTCAAACTCTATTTTCTCACATTTGTGGCAACATTAAAAATTTAGTTTTCTTTATTTCATGTTAGTGATGGGTTATGTGGAATCAATTGTATAATTTTGGGCACAGACAACACTAATCTGGCACACTTTGTTTATTTTTAAATCCCAAATTTATTGAGGTACCGAGAAACCTTACCAGTTTAGCTGTGTTTTACAGCAAGCTGTCAACGTTAGCGAATTTTTATGCAGATGGCAATAAGTACATAGGTATATTTATACGGCAAGCTTTTAAATTTGGCTTATGTCATTCCCATATAAATTTGACATAAGCCAACGTTTAGTGTTAACGCGTACGTTACTTATGTAATATCTATTTTGATACCTTGACAATCATGTTGGCTCAGAATCAAATGTTTCTGGAGTGTAGAGCAGTTTAAACATTTTTTATTTAGCTTTTTGTAATTAAATAAATGTATAGAGCATTTTTTTGCTTAGGTAAAAATTTAGTTTTGGCACAGTAGCTATGTTTGTGCGGCTAATTTTATGTGAAAATCCCATACAAGTTTAGCATTAGTTGCCGTTAAATATTACGGCGTAAAATTATGGACGTTTTATTCTCAAACTCCATTTATGGAAGCTATCAGCTTATAGTGAATGTTCTTGTTAACAACTTGCCGCAAACAAATAAAAAAAACTTCTGGCACTTTATATTATCGACCAAAATGTTCAAATGCCGTCACTGTTTCACACTCTCGTCTACTCAGATCGGTTGTCATTGGGACGAGTCATTGTGAAAATTTTTATATTTTTTGAAATATATAATTGAAAAATGCAGAAAATTTTCATAGAATAATAAAAATAATTTATAGAATAACTGTAATCAAAACATCTCCACTAATTAACGTCAAATTAATTTAAAATATATGAACTGAAAAAGTGTACGTGTGTATATGCATGTGTGTGTAAATGATGAGCAATTTTTCATTAGCTTCTGTATGACAGGCCATTCCCAAAACGATTTTCCAATTGATTTTCATAATTAAAACTCGAAAAGTATTTTGGAAAGTTAAAATTTAACCAAAAACCCAATAATAAAAGAAATCAAAAATAAATACTTTCTGTATTGGTATTAGAAGTAATAAAATAATTTTTTCAAGTTTTACAAAAAAAAAGTTTAGCTGAAAAAATACGAAGAATTGTTAAAGTATTCGTAATATTCACTTCGCTGTGCAATTAGTTGTTGGGGTTTTCTTTGACTCCAATGGATTGTGTGAGATAAAGAAAAAAAAAAGTTCAAGCTCTAATTTTAATATTTCTGTTAACAATTGACAAAAGCGCATATAAAGAAAAATTCATATAATTGTAGATATACATAATTACAAAAAGAAAATATTAATATAAAAACGAGGTGCTTTTTATTGGTGTATTTTAAAAAATTGAATAGAAAAATAATTTTAACAAAATGTCTGCTGAACGTGAAATACCAGCAGAGGATAGTATTAAAGTCGTCTGTCGTTTTCGTCCATTGAACGACAGCGAAGAAAAAGCCGGTTCAAAGTTTGTTGTTAAATTTCCCAATAGCACGGAAGAAAATTGTCTTTCTATAGCGGTAAGTTAAAAATTAATGTTCTTGTTTTTATTAGAGTTTTAAGTATTCGATATGCTTTACTTTTTTATATTTTTTAGGGTTAGGTTGAATTGAATTGTCAAATGACGTCATTTTGTCCATAACCCCCACCCCCCTTCCTTTTTTATTCTTTTTGTACGTATACGAAATAAACATAACAAAGCAACAACAAAAACACAACTGCAACAACAAAAAAAAAAATAAATATAATTCATATCAATACAAATAGTGTTACCACTTTTTCCCCCACTTTTTTTCAGATAAATACTTCAGTACGAATTAAATAATAAACTCAGATATAAAAGAAATAATAAATTCGACAGGTGAATCGAACTTAATTGGTGATCCTTTGGTAAGGTGTTTGTTTCTTAACCATTCGTCTACTTCAAGTCAAATCTAAAAAAAAATCCAATGTTGCGTCGATACGAAAATCATATGTAAAGAGGTCTATGTATACGCTTACGTAACAGGACAGAGATTCGAATAAACGTATATGTACAGTGTTGTGTAAAACAAAGCAACAATCTTCATAAAAAAGGCATTAATTTTAGAATCTAGTTCATTTGCAACAAATACTTTTGTTTTATTTACTGAAATCCGTATGAACTTGCTTGATTTCTTATTGGATTGATATTGACAGCAATGTATGTATATAGTTGAATGCTTTACCACATCATTTTCCCAGAAAAAATTCATCAAATTTTCGTCAGTAACAATCCAATACAAAGTAAATCTAGTGTCAGGTGCTTTAAGACTTGCTTGACTTCGTATTGATTTTGTATTAAACTAAAATTAAAGAAAGGATGAATTTTTTTATGAGAAAGTAATTTGTGCGAAGAATTCAACTATATAGAATTAATCAGTATCTTTTAAATGGTTTTCACCTCGCCCTAGGTATTTTCCATCCCAGATGATGTCTACATCAAATTTCAACTAGTTTCTAGTTTCCCACTTTGTACCCCTAAGCAGAGAAATTTCCAAAACACTTTATTAGAGGATGCCAACGTAGTGGAGGGAAATTTCGGCTACCAGATCTCATTTTTTACAAACCTAATGAACCATTCTAATGTCAGAAAATTAAAGCTCGCAAAAAATAATTTATCTTTTGATAAGCAAGTATTTCAATAGTTCGGCAGTACAATTTCAAAATATTTTTTTCTTGAAAAGATCGCCTTTTGAAACGTAGAGATCGTCTTTTTAAATTTTTCGTTATAACTTCAGTATTTACAGTAAAAACCTTTGTTACCTTGAGACTGTAAATGCCAAAGATATAATTTTTTTTTTTTTTTTTTTATTTTTTTTTTTTTTTTTTTTTTTTTTTTTTTTTTTTTATTTTTTTTTTTTTTTTTTTTTTTTTTTATTTTTTTTTTATTGGCAACACTGACGAGAGGAAGTGAATAAAATAAAGCTCTTAAAATAAAATAATAAAAATAATAATATTTGGTTAAAAAATAGACAGGACTATTAAGAACCTACAAAAACCTGGTAGTAGAATTTAAAGATTTAAAAAAAAATATATATAAATATTGTTAATTGTTACAAAGAAAAGAAATATAAAAATTACACTCAGACATGTCTGAGTGTTGTAAATGCAAAATATCAATTCGTGGTGAAACAGGAATTAGATGTATGGGAGTGTGTAATAAAGTATATCATTGTTCAATTAAATGTTCGGGAATTGACCAGTATTCATCCCAGATGCTGGAAAGCAGAAACTTTATACGGTTTATGTGTGATGATTGTCTACAATATATTCAAAATGTCGACATGGTTCTAACAGAAATACAAGAAGCTGTGAATAAAAACAAACAAAATTTAGTGGAATATAAACATGAATTCGGGTCATCACTGAAACAAAATGAAGGAGAAATTAAAGAACTATTAAAGGCTATTGAACTACGGTATGAAGACAGGATGAAAAGAATAGATAATGTTCAAAAATCATGTGAAAAAAATGTTGAGGAGGTAAAAAAATTGTATGGGTACGTTAAGGAATTTGAAAATAACAACAAAAAAATTTGTAAGTCATTTGAAGATAGCAATGTCAGTATGTGCAATGAAATAAAGAAGGTAATTAAAGAGACAAGTGAACAAAAAACGAAAATGACATACTCTGAAACCCTAAAAAACAAGATCGCGCTACCGAATCCGTATATACAAGTGCCATTAATTGTAAAACCTAAAGAAAAGCAAGGTGTAGATAAAACAAAAGAAGAACTAAACAAAAAGGTCGATCCAGTTAACTTTAAAATAACAAGAGTCGAAAACAGAAGAAACGGTACAGTGGTAATACAAAGCGAAAATAACGAAGAAAGGGAAAAAATAAGAAATGCTATACAAAGTGAATTAAAAGAAGGATATGAAATTAAGGTGCCCAGTCCAGTTGAATTAAAAATTAAAATAACAGATATGACATTTAAATATGAAGAAGGTGAAATAATTGAAAAATTGAAGAAACAAAATCCAATGATTAATAGCAGTGAAATGAAAATTATAGAACAATACGAATATAAAAGAAACAATAAAACAATATACAATGTCAAATTAGCAGTTAATAATGAAACGTATACAACAATGATTACCGCACAACGAGTTAATATAGGATGGGAAAGGTGTAGAGTTTTTGATGGTACGGATGTTTTACAGTGCCTTAAATGTAAAGGATACAACCATATGGCCAAAGACTGCAGAAACCAGGAAATATGTTTTAAATGTCATGGCTATCACAAAACAAAGGAGTGTAATAAGGAACAAATTGTTAAATGCATTAATTGTGTTAGAATGAATATCAAACTTAATTTGGGATTAGATGAAAATCATACAACAAATAATAAGGAATGCCAAGTTTACCAAAACAAATTAAATATGAAAAAAAGAAGAATGGGCTTAGCAATATAACAATTAAAAATTATACGGGCTCTTTATACAAACGTACAAGGATTAATTAACAATTTTAATCAGGTAGAAGTTATTGCTGCAACAGAAAATATGGATTTTATTTTACTCTCGGAAACACATCTAACTGAGAACATCGAAGAAAGTGAAATAACTTTACAAGGCTATAATCAGATAATATCGTTTTCAAACTCAACAAGAACGGGAGGTGTTATTATATACTATAAGAAAACTTGGAAAATGAAAAAAATTTTGGAAAAAGTAGTACCATCAAAATATTGGATCATAGCTTGCATAGTTGAACATGATAGTACACGTATGATTATGGCTACATTGTATAGATCACCCAGCTGTGGGGAGGCGGAATTTTGTACGGTTTTTGATGAAATTTTAGATGAAATCTGTGATTACAGCTGTGATATTTTGATAAGTGGAGATTTTAATATAGATTGGACACAAAACAGTTTTTATAAAAATAAAATTGAAAGCAGTTTAAACGATAATGGTCTAAAACAGATTGTAAATGATTACACACGTATTACAAATAACTCAAAAACTCTAATTGACTATGTTATAACAAATAGCCAAAAAATATCAGTAGAATATAGTTACGCGGGTAAAATAGCGGATCATGAAGCATTAAATATAAACATAAAAAGTGGGCAAAATAATCAAAGTGATAAAAACATACAACCTAAGGAGATATTTAAATACAATCAAAATTTATTTTATGGTCATTTTAGATCTTTATTAAACTATGAACAATTCAGCGATGTAAATGAAAATGCATTAATGCTTGATAAATGTTTTGAGGAAACTGTCAACAAATTCATAATTAAAAGAACAATAAGGCAGCAAAATAATGTCAATAAATGGTTCAATAATGAACTGCGATTATTAAAAAGAAATAAAATTATTACACACCAAGTTGCAAGATTTGAAAATACATATGATGCATGGTCAAATTATAGATCGATCAGAAATTTATATAAATTGAAAATTGAAAATGAGAAAAATAAATATATTGACAACAAAATAAATAATGCCAAAGACCAAAAGCAAATGTGGAAAGAAATTAAAGACTTAGTTCTAAAAAAGAAACAATCTGTGATAACAAATGTGATATTTGATGAAGTAGAATATAAGGATAATAAAAAAATAGCCAGTAATTTTAATAATTATTTTGTAAGCAGTATTAAGTATATAAGAGACTCGATCGAACAAGTGCAATATGTAGACAATGTATCAGATGTAAATAAAAAATTTAATTTTCGTGCAATATCAATTTTAGAACTTAAGAATATCATAATGCATTTAAACAAAAAACCTGACTACTGTAAAATATCAAATAAAATAATAATCGATAATTGGAGCATAACTGGAAAAATATTGTTGGAAATAGTAAATAAATCCCTAGAAAGTGGAATTTTTCCTGAAGTTTGGAAAGTAACAATGGTAACACCGATTGAAAAAGTGATCAACACAAAAAAATGTGAAGAATTTCGTCCTATAAACTCTTTAAAGACATGTGAGAAAATTTTAGAAAAAGTTGTGAAAGATCAATTGGAAAAGTATATGGAGAACAACTCATTAATATCGAAATATCAATCTGGATACAGAAAAAAATTTTCGTGCGAAACAGCAGTTAATTTTGTAATAAATCGTTGGAAACAAATTGGATGCAAAAGGAAAATAATGGCTATTTTTTTGGACTTTAAAAGAGCATTTGAAACGATTGATAGAGAAATAATTATCAAAAAACTTTTTAAATACGGGGTTCAAGGTGTTGAACTTGAATGGTTTAAATCGTACTTGTCAAACAGGAAACAAATAACAATTGTAAATGGGATAACATCTCAATTAATTGATAATGATTTCGGTGTTCCACAAGGATCCATACTTGGGGCGTTATTATTTAGCATTTATATAAATGATATGCCCAATATTATAACAAGAAGTGAAATAGTTTTGTATGCGGATGACACTCTAATATACACAGAAGGAGATACAGAAGAACAATGTAAAATTAATATGATGTATGATATTAATAATATAAATAATTGGTTAAAAATGAACAAATTAAAATTAAACGAAAACAAAACAAAAATAATTGAAATAAATATGACCAGCAAGACGAACTTTAAAATAAACGATAAAATAATAGAGAAGGTTGAACATATTAAATACCTTGGGTTTATTATTGATAAAAAACTAAAATTTAAGGAACACATAGAATACACTTGCAAGAAAATAGGTAAAAAAATTGGCTTTTTCAAAAGAATTCGAAATAAAGTATCAACATTGACAGCAATACACATATACAACACGATGATTAAACCACATTTTGAGTTTGGATCTACAATAATTTATGCTTGCTGCAAATCAACGCAAATAGACAGACTTCAAAAATTACAAAATAAGGCAATGAGAACAATTTTAAAATGTAACAGATATACGCCCATACATCTAATGCTTAATACTCTTAAATGGTTAAATATAAGGCAACGTTTGGAACTCAATACACTACTGTTTATCAAAAAAATGAAACAAGGAAATGCGCCCGAGTACCTTTGCGAGCAAATAAGATATGTAGGTGATGTACAGCCATATAGACTCAGAAACTCTGATGATTTTCGACTGCAACAAGCTAGCACAATGGCAATGCAACTATCTCTTTTTTACAAAGGACTTAAATTATTTAACTCACTATCAATTAATATAAAGAATGAGAGAAATGAATATTTATTTAGAAAAGAATGTACAAACTTTGTTAAATTAAATTAATTATTAATATAGAGCAAAACAATTTATATTGTAAAAATGAAATGTAAATATTGTGAGAATTTTAAAAGTATTGAAAATACTAATAAATTTATATCTATCTATCTATCTACAAGTAAGAGCGGCTAAATTCGGCTGTGCCGAATCTTATATACCCTTCACCATGGTTGGAAAAAGCTGAAGTTTATATATATATATACATATATATATATATATATATATATATATATATATATATATAATATATAGCTACTCAGTATTTTGTGTAGATACGAAATAAATTGAAATAATTTATTTTATAAGTGAATAGTATAGTAGGATTTTAAGATCATATCATATTCTTTTTAATTATTTTTTTTTTATTGTAAAATAGACAATCATCAACAAGCAATGACCGCAAAGGGAGAAGAAGAGCATGGATATTGACAAGGTTGGGTAGCGCCATCCGAAAATACTAAGTATTCTATCCTGCTGGCTCAGTGGAATTTCTCAATTTTTATTCTCTATAACTTACTAATAAAAATTTTCATGTTTCTTTACAATAAAAATAATTAAAAAGAATATGATATGATCTTAAAATCCTACTATACTATTCACTTACAAAATAACAGATCAACAATTCATAAAATTCCATTACTTTACACACAAGGATACAGTGCATAATTTATTTTATATAAAATAAAGTATAATAACTGGAAATTCTTAAATCAAACTAATGTGCTGTTTCCACAATCACATTTAGAAACAGGACATAAGGCTTTTATGTTGAGTTCCAAACATATCAACATAAAACTATTTGAAGTGTGAGTAGCTGTATATTCGATATAAAAAGTTCTTTTTAGTCTAATCGGATTAGTGATTAATCAAATACAATAAAACTAAAATATAAGTTACAGAAGCTGCAAAAAAAGCAGAATCATCTTGTATATCTGTGGGTGCGATAATTGTTACTGCATTGACCAACTAAAAATGAACAACAAGAACTTAAATTATTCTGAAATCTTAATATCGTTTAATACATTTACCGGTTCCTTTAATTTTGCTTGCAATTACTTGTTGAGAAATTTTTCGCCATATACTGACATTACCAAAGCGCTAGATAAACATTTTTTTTGATTGCAACTAGTGCAATATGGCAGGCTCTACATACATTCTTTCAAACAATTCATCAATTCGAGTTGAATTTAAGTTTTTGGTAAAATTAGTGAAACTAATTGCTATAAAATTTGGTAAAATTTTTGGGTTTTTTTTTATCTGTTTTTTTTATTTACAATAAATACTTACATGTATTTGGTTCAACTTCATAGGAATAAGTTCTATAATTAGGATTCTTAAAGAAATTTTATATAAATTATTTATTAAATGTTAAAAAAAACCAAAAATAAGCAAAAAAGAAAGTCTTAAGAAAATAATGAAAAAAAATGTACAAAAAAAAAGTGAATTGACCTGACCGAGATTTGAACCTCGAACCCCGCGGCCTTAGAGAAAAAAAAAGTATTTGTGACACAGCGTCTAGACAACTGAGCTATTGAAGCTCACACAAAATCGTCGTCAATAGAGGTACATATATAAAAGTCTTCGTTAATTAGAGATTTGTTTGGTTTTTATTTAAATGACAAATCTTTGTATGTGTGTTGTTTGTGTATAAAAGGTGGAGATTAAAGAAAAGAATTTTAACACATGGATGTGTTGTTATGCTCAAAATTCTACATACATATTAAACAAAGGGATTTTACTGGAAAAATTAGAGGTAGTCCTGGTTTTTTGCTAATATCTCAGCCATTTATTAATCGATCTGTCTGATTTTTAATAGCAAATAATAAAGAATCAAGTCCTCATCATGTCTGGGTTCTTCGGAAAACCCATTTCAACACACAGACGGACAGACGGACAGACGGACATCGTTAAATCAACTTCGCTCTTCATAAGGACCCAGAATATATATACTTTATAGGGTCTAAGATCAATATTGTAGAAATTACAAACGGAATGACAAACTTATATATACCCTTCCACCTGTGGTGAAGGGTATAAAAATTAAAAAGGTGACATAGGCCGCAAATTTTTTTTATTGAAATTGGCAAAAATACTGTATTCCAATGTGTACGGCGCACTTTTTTTCCTGTAAGATGGTAGGGTCTAATACCCCTCACCATATATGTTGGAGGATCTTAAGGTTAATAATTGACGATGTTATATAGATTATATAATTTGTTTCATCACATAATATAAGTAGATTACCAACAATCATTAACCTCAAAAGAAATAACTACTCTAGCTTTAAAACGTAATTAGCTTTAGCGGTTAATATTCATAATACCTTTAATATTCACATGATATTACAATAATTTTTTTTTTTGGTGATTTTAAGTTTTAATTAGTTTTAACAAAATTTGCACATTTTTTCTTAAATACAATATTATTTTGTTCTGATTTTACATCATTAGAAAGTGAATTAATAATTGAAATCCTTTATAGAAAGGTGATCTTTGCATTGCCGCTGTAGTTCTCAATAGATATGATTGATCTGATCTAATCTGATCTATAAGGTATTCTGGTGCATTTCCACATTTAATTTTCTGAATAAAAACGAATGTGTTAAGTTACAGCCTTTGCTTTATATTTAACCATCTAAGGATGTACAGCATTGTGGGTAACGGGGTATATCCATTGCATTTTAAGATAGCACGCATCGCCTTATTTTGTAATTTCTGTAGTCTTTCTATTTGTGATTCAGTGCAGCAAGTATATAAAATTGTAGAGCCAACCCAGCAAAAATGAAGCTGCCAAAGAAGCAATAAAAGCATTACTACTATGGCAAAGGCATCACTTCTTTTCTAATGGTTTCATCGATGAATTTAACATTAGCGTGTCATAGGATGGAAGTATTCAAATAGAGCTACTAGCATTACTCATACTTTACTCTAAGGAATCAATGATAATACAGTGATTAGGTGTTCTGATGCATGAGTGGAAAATGTTCATATATTCTGTAGTATATTTCATTAGAATGCAGAAAAAATAAGTTTAAAGAATCGAAATTTATGCATTGATATACAAATACTCTTTATTAAAACAAATAAATAATTCTGCATTAGTGAAAAAGCGTTTTTAAATCATTTTTCAAAAATTTTAATGAATTTTTAGATAAATTTTAAAATATTTTTGGATAATTTAAAAACTGGTTGTACAATTTGGAAACATTTTTAGACAATTTAATTTTTGAACAATATTAAATAATTTTTGTACAATTTTAAAACATTTTTGAGCAATTTGAAATAATTTTTACACAATTTTAAAATTATTTTGATAAATTCTGAATTAAAACTGGAAATGGTGTAGTGTTAATTAATAAACATAATGCAAAAATGCACAGATTGTGTCGTCAAAAAAATATTTAAGGCTGAAAAAATGCAATTAAAGTTTTAAAAAAATCTGTTTTTCTTGATATTTCGAAACTTTTATAAAAAATTAAAAACGGCATAAATTCTAACCCTTATGAAATTTTAAACTAAAATTTAAAAAATAAGTTTATAAAAAAAATAAAAAATTTCATCAGAACTATTTTTTCAATTCGCATTTATGCTTTAGATTAAAAAATATACGATATACCACAACTTATGCTTCAGAAGTAATGAAGAGTGATTTTTTAAGGTATGCATCGGGTTTATATCCAGATCACTGCATTTGAAATATGAACACATGAACTCTTTTGGAAGTGCCTTAGAATAACACAAAAAATCATAAAAGAATGTTAACTGAAGTTTAGGAAGCAATGAAAGAAGTTATAGTCACAGAATGACTACCATTTTTTTTGCTGGGATGTTTTTCAGTTTCCACTTTTAGAAACAAAAAATAATAAAAATTTAATAATATTATTGAAAATGTTGAAAAATTAGTAATAAATGCATATTTTTAAAATTTAATACATATTTGACGTATATAAAACACGATTTTAAGCATAAATGAACTTCCTTGCCCTAATGATAAGTATCCCAGCAAAAATGAAGCTGCCAAAGAAGCAATAAAAGCATCACTACTATGGCAAAAGCATCACTTCTTTTCTGATAGTTTCATCGATGAATTTAACATTAGGGTGTCATAGGATGGAAGTATTCAAATTTAGCTACTAGCATTACTCATACTTTACTCTAAGGAAGCAATGATAATACAATGATTAGGTATTCTGATGCATGAGTTGAAAATGTTCATATACTTTGTAGTATTTAGCTTTAATGAAAATTTAATTCATAAGAATGCAGAGAAATAAGTTTTAAGAAGCGAAATTTATGCACTGATATACAAATACTCTTTATTAAAACAAATAAATAATTTTAAAATATTTTTGAACAATTTTAAATAATTTTTGCACAATTTTAAAACATTTTTGGGCAATTTGAAATAATTTTTACACAATTTTAAAATTATTTTGGTAAATTCTGAATTAAAACTGAAAATGATGTAGTGTTAAATAATATACATAATGCAAAAATGTACAGATTGCGTCGTCATAAATATTTGAGGCTGAAAAAATGCAAATGACAGGCCATCTAGTTTCAATTAAAGGTAAAGAAATCTGTTTTTCTTGATTTTTCAAAACTTTTTTTTTCTTATAAAAATTTCAAAACTGCATAAATTCTAGCCCTTATGAAATTTTAAACTAAAATAAAAAAAAAAAAATGATTTAATACAAAAATTAAAAAAGTTCATCAGAAATATTTTCTCAATTTAAATAAATGCTTTAGATCCAAAAATATATACGATATACTATAACTTATGCTTTAGAAGTAATGAAGAGTGATATTTTAAGATATGCATGGGGTTTATATCCAGATCACTGCATTTGAAAAATGAACAAATGAATGCTTTTGGAAGTGCACCACAAAATCATAAAAGAATGCCAACTGAAGTTTATGAAGCAATGAAAGAAGTTATAGTCACAGAATGACTACCATTTTTTTTTTGCTGGGAAGTTAAAAGTGAGATTTTAATATTGTGTTGTATATGTTTATTGCCGTTATTAAAGAGATCTTATTTCTAATTATTTTAAAACCCAATTTTTTTTATCGATCTTTTTACTGATGTATTCGATATGTTCTTTAATTTTTAGTTTGTTATATATTATAAAACCAATGTATTTAATATGTTTTAATTTTTCTATTATTCTATCATTAATTTTAATTATTGTTTCACTAGTTATATTTATTTCCAAAATTTTTGTTTTCTTTTCATTAAGTTTAAGTTTATTAATTTTTAAACATATGTTAATATTATTTATGTCGTGCAACATCTTGTGACATTCTTCACTAGCTTCTCCTTTCGCAAACAATAAAGTATCATCTGCGTATACAACTACTTCCCAGTTGTTTATTACTTTTGGCATATCGTTTATGTATATAAAAAACAATAAAGCAACCAAAATAGACCCTTGTGGAACTCCAAAGTCATTATCAATTACATCTAAAATAGTATTTTTCTATATGTGACCTTCTCCGAGAAAAGGGACCTAGTGTGTCAAAAAACGGGTTTGGACTTAAGAGTGGATTCTGGTACCTATAAGGGTGTAGAATAAGCTGAAATTATTTAGATATCTGATAAAAATTTATCTTTTCCTTTCTTATAATTATTTTTACAATATTCTTCGTATTAGTATACGCACATCAACCCTTTGCTGAGAACGAACAGAGCAGCAACAATAGCAAAGGTATTGTCACACTAAAAGCAAAAAAAAAAAAAAAATACGTCACCACATATGTCATTAAAGTTGGCACCCAATCATAACTAACCATACCAAATCGCATCTCCAAACTGAAGGTATGTTCCCAGTGATAATGCGTTATGAAACTTTAAATGCGTTTTTCTCAAAACTTCATTTTCACACACTAGATCCCTTTTCTCGGAGAAGGTCACATGTAATGTGTAATTTGTGTGCTCAAGTAAGAATCTGAACCTTCAGATAAAACCTGTCAAAATATAATGACAATTCGTTTATTTGTGAACAAGTTACAGCTACTTTTGCGATTTTGAAAATATGGATTCAAGGCAATTTCCTGTGTTGATAAATTTTTAATGGGGGAAAACACAGTTCAAGCTAATACTTGGCTTTATTAGTGTTATTCGGACTCTGCTCCATTGAGACTAGCTGGAAAGATTTTGTTTGATTGAAGAGGTGAATGCCGAAACAGAGGCCTATTTTGAGCCCAAAGATAACTTATCCTATAAAAAGTGTATCGAAATGTTAGAAAGGCGTTAGAGTGATTGTATCGCTCTTGAAAAAGACTATGTTGATGAATATCGAAAAATATTTGCGAGTATAATTCGCAATTTGGAAGGGGAAAAATAGGATGAAAAGAGAAACAGCGGAATTAAAACACTAGACAAGGAAAATGAAATGAAATGCAACGGGAAATGAACGGAATTAAAACACTAAACAGGGGGTAAAGAAATATCATGGAATGGGGAACGAATGAAATCGAGACACTATATAAGGGAAAAGAAATGGAATGTACAGGGAACAAGAGGAATTAAAACATTAGACAAGGCGAACGAAATGGAATGGAAAGGGGAACAAGTGATATTAAATAGTCAACACTGAATGACCTATAAAAAATATTTTCAAAACTATGTTTATATAAGATATGCTAATTTTTCCTTAATCTAACATTTGTTTAATATAAACTATACCATTGTTCAATATTTCTATTTTTTTATTTCTTAAGAGGTGAAGGCATAAAATAATAAAAATCTTAAAAACTTTATATATGAAATAAACTTGAAAGCTATATTTTAGTTTAGAGGTACCTGCATACAAACAAATTTAATGTTCAATGTTTTTCCGATTTCATTAAGTTTTCTCCCTTACATATAAAGATAGAAACAAATGAGTCGGGCTTTTTTGGATTAAGCTATCGATAAACACTATAGGACAATTTAATGTATCCATGTATTTTTCATGAATTAAAAAAAAAAACTGGAAATGGTATTTATTCAATACATAAAGTTACACAAAAACCAACAAATAAAGTATATTTGATCAAAGATTAAGGTACACAGTTTAGTGCACAATAAAGGTATATAAATTATACAGTAAATCCCGGTTAAGACAAACTCCAAGGGACCAGAAAAAAACTAGTTTGTTATTAGCGAAACTCGTTGTAACTGTGGTAAAAATTTGTTGACTTTTATAAAAGGCCTATAAATGTAAAAAATAAAAATTTTTATTTTTAAGACCGTTATTGTATAAGAATCAACAAAATATTTTTTTTTGCTGATAAAGTTTAAAAAAAAATTTGTAATTTCTCTCATTGGATTTATAAAAAAAATTATTGCGATACATTTAAAATTTATCGAAAGTACTACAAAATAAAAGGAATATGAATTTCATATTAAAAATCGATATATAAACGATATTTAAATTTTTGTTTCAAAGACTGTACAGGATGTTTGACAACATTTTTGGATAAAGTTTTTCAAAAAAAATACAAATAACTGTATAATTTCTCTCATTGGATTTAAAAATGATTGCGATACATTTAAAATTTATCGAAAGTACAACAAAAAAAAAAGGAATATAAATTTCATACTGAAAATCGATATATAATCGATATTTAAATTTTTGTTTCAAAGACTGTACAGTGGGATATTTGACAACATTTTTGGAAATAATTCGAAAATCTCTTAAATAGTGGTCTCCCCAAAGATGATACTTTTTTTCATAAAAAATTTTGTGGGCTCGCCATTATTTTGTTTCTTAAATTTGTTGTTTCGATTTTATTAAATAATTAACATATTTGTAATCTGAAGCATACAACCAACATGCCTACGTATGTATATGTGAAATTCGAAATTTAATCATACTCAGGTCCAGGTTTTCGCGAATATATAAATAACATTGGTTATTTAATATATTTTAAAAAGTTTAAAAAGTAATACAATTTTTGAGATTTTTTCCTCAAAAAGCACGGTAAAACCAGATAAATATTTCATTTCTTAGTGTCTTTGAAAACTGTGTCAGATATAAATATACTTATTAATATCTGGCTTTATGGCCATCATCAAATTTTCCAGATCTCTTTAGATATGATAGATCTATTTATATCTTTTTTATTTAAAATAATTAAACTAATAAAAGTTAAATTTTAATTCCTCTTCAATATCAATTTTTTTTTTGGCAAGTAACAAAATTTCAATCAAAAAATACATAATTTGTTGTTTTTATTTTTTTTATATGTAGAAAATAAAGTAATTTTTTAAACATTCAATACTGTTTTCGATATTTTTTCTTCATGAAACAGAACATGGATATTTTTTTATTATTTGTAGGCTTTTTACACTGAATTACATCTTTGTGAAACGCATGGCAGATGTTGAAAATGTGAAACAAGTGTTAACATTGGCAACATCTTTCATCTGTTATTTATTCAGCTGTCAAAAAATTAAAAGAAAAAGACGCATAATTTTTGTTAAAAATAAAAAAAATATTTAGAGAAAGCATTAATCATTGGAGTCGTTGTTGATTTGCAAGAACAAAACCGAAATTGCAGTACATTGAAATATTAAAGGTTATTCTGGAAGATGATGATAAAGAAGAATTTTTGGTAGACATAAGAATGAAAAATGTCAGTTTGCTAGTGATGGCACAAAGAATTTTTTTTGTAATTTTCTTAGTGATGACATTCAAAATAACGAAAGATGTAAGATGGAACAAAATGAGAAATGATCATCTATTGAAGATGTAGAAAAATGTAGAATTTTTAGCCTGTATAATTCTTATGGGAAGATGTTAACATCTTTGCAAAATTAATGAAAGATGTAGCACAGTGGAAAAAGGCTGTTACGGTGTCCAATAGTGTAATAGCATCCCGTACTTTTATATGTATTTTACTTCACACAGCAAGATTTTTAATTGAATTGATTTAAATGTGAAATTAATTAATGTTATATTTGTATGAGTGTTTAAAAAATATGACCTAATTAGAATGTAATTTTAATAGTATGATTCACAGCTTTGCTTTAGCTACACTCGAAAAAGTATGCCGATATGTGCAAGTGTTGTGAAAGTATTGAGTATTAAAATATTGAGTAGGTACTCTATATCTATCTTTTTTCTCGATTACTTTATACTTCTCGAGCTGTATTTTACTTGATATAAGCGTAGTTTTCCATGAAAAACACGATGAAAATACAACCCTCTTTATATAACCTTGATTTTATATGAATCAAGGGTGGTCTTAATACGGGTTCATTTTGAAATCATGTTATATTCACACTGATAAATATTTTCTGTTCAAAATATTGGCTATCCTCCGCCGACCAAACTCTTTACAGCTTTGGGAAATATTGCAAACTTATCTTCAAAGGGATTGCTATGTTAGCCAAACTGTAAGTTTGTTAAAAAGAAGTTTTGGTCGAAATGCAGCATCCACTGCGCATGCTTTACTCAAGTTTGTGCAAAAAGTTTGTGAGAATGACTGAAGTGTTCTCCATAAACACACAGTTTGGAGAACATAGCATTCACTTTGGAAATAAGTGTGCAATATTTCAAGTGTAAAGCGACTCATTTTGAACCGCGGATGTATGATACTGTGTAATAGACAATATTTCGAATAGAAAAATCTATCAGTGTTCACCCTGTGTAGAAGGTATTGAGCCACCCTGTGTAGAAGGTATTGAGTAAACCATAAAAATTAATTGAATATCGAGTGTTGACATTTTAAAACTGCCCCGTTGTACTAGATCTAATTAGATTTCAAAGTTGGGAACAAATTTGAGATCTACTTAGATCTCATTAAATCTGAGTAGGACTGCAGCACCATATATGTATAATCTGATTCAATTTACTTTGGACATTAATATAATATCTAATCAGATTCAATGAGAAGGCAAGAAATTAAAAAAACACCTTTATTTTAAGCATTTCTCATCAATTGTATTTCAGAATTGTATTTCAGAATTGTATTTCAGAATTGTATTTTAGAAATACAATTGACTATTTCTGAAATAAATTGACCGATTTGAAACACAATCGACTATTTTTGAAATACAATTGACTATTTCTGAAATACAATTTACTCTTTCTGAAATACAATTGACTATTTCTGAAATACAATTGACAATTTTTGAAATAAAATTGACTATTTCTGAAATACAATTGACAGTTTCTGAAATACAATTGACAATTTCTGAAATACAATTGACTATTTCTGAAATACAATTGACTATTCTGAAATACAACTGACTATTTCTGAAATACAGTTGATACAGTTTATTGTGTAAATCAAATATAAGACCGTTATGACTAGGGGTACCATGACTTATGCTATGCTTAAATATGGAGTTATATTGGTTTACAATTTTGTATAGGTTTTTTTAAAGGCTGGTCCAACCATAATGCACGATGTTAATTGTAAATAAAACAAAAAGTTTTCAGAGAATTATCTTAATATTTTTCATTATGATAGAAGGATCTATGACAATTATGTGTGAAACAAAATATCGACCAAATGCTCGCCACGGCTTCGGTGGTATACCTCTATCCGATGGTCCATATTTTCATAGACCCTGAGCCATAATGTGGTTCAATGTCGTTAATGTGCGGATTGATCTCATCCTTTAGCTCTTAAATTGTTCTTGGCTTATTGACGTACACATTTTCTTTTAAATATCCCCAAAGAAAGAAGTCCCACGGTGTCAAATCACATAAGAGTGAGGTGAAAGTGTGCGTCGTCGCTGAAGATGATTTTCTTTGTGAAGTCACCGTTCACTTCTGTCTGTTCAACCAACCATTCGGCGTATTGCAGACGCTTGAAATGACCATTGTGTAAATTCAAATCTTTATTCAAAATTTGCATCAGTGGTGTTCGTCAGATGTTCAATTGTTGAGCACGACGACGAGTACAGTTTGACGGCTCTTCTGCCACACTATCGCGAACAACAGCAATGTTTTCCGCGGAGCGAACTGAGCGAGCATTCACAGTTGTTTTCACATTTCCTACAGACCCGGTTTGCTGAAATTTGCTCACAATTTTGTAGACACATTATGCTGACCAAAAAAAAAGCACGAAGTGCACGAAATGCATTTTGATTTTAACGCCCATTTTCGTAAAAGGCTTCAACAATCTTAAGGCGCTGTTCAATTGGTAGAAATTTTTAAACACTGAAACAAAGAAATGTCAAATTAAGTTGGGCAAAAACTTGTGTGACTCACAAGTAACATTGTGCATTATGGTTGGACCACCCTTTAGTTAAATAAGTAAAATATTCTTTAGATTTGTGGAAGTATACAAGTGAATACACATTTACTGTTGCGTAATTTTTGAAAAATTTTTGGGAGATTTTTTATTTTAACTGGGGTACCATGACTTTCGCTGCTCGCTATATACTATATAAATCAGTTGTTTTTAAGGTTATTTAATATTCACATACCGACATTAAAGATGGCGCATAGTTGATATTTCAGGTCCTTGTTTCTTTCTATGTTATGTCACCTGTAAAATTGGAATGTAATTTTGCAATTAAATAAATGTAATTGCAGAACATATACTAACTACAACCTATAAATCAATATGCAGATAGCCCTCTAAAAACGAAATTTTAAGAAAAACTCGCACATTGTTTATTTAATATCAAGTAAACTAAATAGAAAATATAGGTACTCATAATTGTGTTTTTCGATAAAACAAAAAAATGCGTTAAATAACTTTTACAAATGTCGTTTTTAAAATTAAAAAAATTACTGCAATCTGCTACACGATTAACTGATATGTTATAATCCAAAGCAGCGAGAGAGAGGGACTTTCATGAACTAAAAATATCAAAAATATGCTGTAAAAAATTTAAAATATGAATTAAATAATACGAGTAAGCGCTTGTTTTAAACAGGATGCTTCTTATTTTAGTATGTACTATATCAAGGTTTACAAAATCTTCCTTTAGTTTATTTTTAACTAAAACATAATTTTAAGTTAAAGAAAATATAAAAAAATATGCAAGAAAATGCAAAAAAAAAATCAATAAATAAGAAAAAATAAGCAACAACAAATCAATATTATCTTGGTAATTCTTTGAATCGGAAAAATTTTTCGTCAAAATCTGCATGAAAGTCGCTGCCCTGGTTTAACTGAAAAACTTTTCTTAGAGCCATCACACATTAGACTAATATTTAAGCCGCACAATTTTTGTTCTTTTCAAAACATACGTACACAATAGCTTTGTGTGTATTAATGTTTTTTGTATGCACCCTGTAGGAAATGTCGGCAGTGAAACTGTACTGATTCAACTATTGACTTTGTCACCAGTACTACTGACTAATTATGCTCCAGCCAACGCTTTCTGCTGTAGACATTTAACATGTGCGTGTCATTGAGAATCTACACAACTATTGACTACGTGTTGACATTGGAACCAGTTTTACTAAAACATTTTAGTAATTCTAGTCTGCACTTTTGGAACTTTTTACTTGATTTTTCCACAATAGGAAGGAAATAAGATTAAACAGGTGCATTTATTTTGTTAAATTAGATATTTTCTTAATAAATTTTTTTTTATTAATTTTAATAAAGTAAAAAAAGTTTTTGTGCAAATTTAATTTTGGAGTAGACAAATCTTCAAAAGACTGCACAAAATCATCCACAGGCTCCATAAAATCTTCATCAGGCTCCACAAAATCTCTAGAGTTGCAATTTTAAATTCATTTTTCTTTATATTTTTATTAAAAACTTTAATTTTGCATGCAGCTATGCACATGTATTTTCAACAAAATAAAACAATAACAAGTAAAAAAGGCTTAAACTCGGCTGTGCCGAATCTTTGACTACCCTCCACCAATGTTCTCTATTGTTTTTGATACAAACAATGTAAAAAACTTTTGAAGTAAAATTATGGAGGTGAAACAAATATTTTGAGGTGAAAAACTTTTTTGGATGCGGAAACGAATTTTTTACGTGAGGTGAAAAAATTTTTTGTGGTGAAAAAAATTTTAGTGGTGAAAAAAATTTTTTGAAGTGAAAAATATTTGAGGTGTACAAAATATTATTAATTTCGAAGCGATTGGTGAAAAAATATGAGAAAATATATTATAAAGCAGTCGCTACTATGAAATTGTACTAAAATACACCAATTTATATGGAAAATTTAGAGGTATCTTCACATTTTCACCCAAAACTTTTTAACCGCTGGACCGATTTTGCTCATTTTCAATACCAAACTGCTCGGCAGGATGTACAATAATCTGGGTAAAAATATGCACCCCCTCTTGCGTCTTCGCGTCGTGATCGCCATTTCAACAGACAGACGGACATCGATAAATCGACTTAAAATTGCATAAGGATCACGAATAACTATATATACTTACGTTACGAACGGAATGACAAACTGATATATACCTTCACCATATATGGTGGAGGGTATAAAAAAACTAAAACAAGCACAGCTTTGCAGGTGCAAAAAAGGAAAGTAAAAAGTATAGAATATAAACAAAAAGTGGGCATGCCACCAAAAAGTCACCCAAAATAGTCGACAAAAGCGGTGACTTGTAGACACGTGACCCCATGCTTCCTACAGGGCATTTAACATTTAGCGTTTTTTTAAAATGTGCATGTATTGGTTTTGTGCTGCTAATTCGGGGTAGAAGCTGGTTGAAACTTTACGCCACCAAACAACAATTCTCTTTACCCCGCTTGCCTACGAGCTGGCATATTGCCTACAAGCTTGCTCTTAGAGTATAAACAAAATACCAGTATCTTTAAGAAATTGGTGCTATCTCATTAATTGGAATTTTGTGCCCAAATTTTTTTTCTTAGCTAAACGATTTTGTATTTAACCAAACAAAATTTTTTTTATTTAAAATTTTTTCGCGCGTTTTTTAAAATTTCGAACAAATTTTAAAAATTGCTTAAAAAATAATTTCGTAATTTCGTGTGATGGGTTGTATGACTAAAAGGGGTGCAGCCATCAAAACTACAGTGTTTCTGCACTTTCCTTATGTTAGCGTAAAATCGTAAACTGTTTTAATAAATAAAATAAATTGAAAGAAATCAAATATTCCATTTCCATTAACAAATTGTTGATTTTCTAACATATCGTAATTTAGGTTAATTACGTCTTGCTTGTTTGTTCTTGCTGCTGTTGTTGTTGTTGTTCTATATCTGCCTTCAATCATTGTTAAACAACAATGTTGGGTTTTTCTATTTTGGCTTAATGCCAAAAGCAATTTTATGCTTAAACCATGCAGAAGAAAAATTTGAAAAGACCATACATTCTGCTGCTACCTGAAGAAAGTAATAGAAGAATACAGAAGATGAAGACTTGAAAAAAAAATAGTTAAGGAAAATTCATATTTAATGGGAACATGAATTTTAAAATTAAGCAATAAATCATTTTAAAATATGTATATGGAAAGTTAAAGTAGTACGATTTTAATTGATATAATAAGGTACAGTGGGCGACAAAAGTCTACGTACGACCCTTATTTTCGCAACGCGGGGACTTTAAAACCATAATGATCAAAAGTAATGATACAGTTTTGTTTTAAATGCCTTTTGATTAATATAACATCAAATTATAACTAAATTTATTATAAACTTGAACAAATACCTAAAAATAAAGATTGTACATACGATATGTACATCAACACAAATCTTTGTTCATGTATTAAAAGTTTTTAATTTATAATGAAATCAATACTTCGTTGGGCCACCATGGGCATTGAAACAACCAAATTTTCGAGCTCTGCAGATGTAATATTTTTTTCATTCTTCTTAAAGTTTCTCTTTTAGCATTGGGGCATTAGTAATATTATTTTTTCGTATTTTCCGTTGTAGAATCTCCCACACGTGCTCAATAATATTTACGTTGGGGCTTTGAGGTGGTGTGTACATCTGTCGTGGAGCATGGTATAGCAGACAATCTCTTAAAATTTGAGCCGTGTGCTTCGGAGTATTATCTTGTTGGAAAATCCAACTCTGGCTAAGCTTTAAAGCATCAACTGAGGGATTCAAGTTTTGTTCCAAAATAGATAGAACGATAAATATTACCCTTAATTTTTTTAGGCACAAAGGTACATTTGAGGTTCTTAATTGTGGCTGAAAATGTACTATATCATTCTCGAAAAAATCATTTTTTATCAAACATCATTTAAAAGAAATTATATTGCAAACAATGTGATATAATATAAAAAAATACCGAGGGAGCATTTGTGAATAGTACCAAAAAAGTCAAAGGGGTACCGTAGTACTTTTAAGGCTTTAATAGTACCACAAAAAGTACAAAAAAGTCAGTGTTTTGGTACAAATAATGTACAAAACTTTAGAAGTGAAATTATGTAGGTAAAAAAATTGTTTAAGTTGAAAAATTTTTTGGATGTGAAATTTTTTTTTTTGTTGGAAAAAATTTTTGATGTGAAAAAAAAATTTTTTGCTGAAAAAAATTTTAGTGGTGAAACAAATTTTTGATTTATAAAATATTTTATGTGAATATAAAATATTATTTACTTTAAGCGACTAGTGAAAATATATGAGAAAATATTTTAATTTCCCGCCGCTCTACACCAATTTGTATGAGAAATTTAGAGGCATCTTCACATTTTCACTCATAATTTTTAAACTGAAAATGAGCAATTTTCAATACCAAACTTTTCGGAAGGATATCTAATCTAAGTAAAAACAAGTAAAAAGGGCTAAATTCGGCTGTGCCGAATCTTTGAATACCCTCCACCAAAGGGGATGAAGATGATATACGTATATACTAAATTTTGCATGAACTGTAATATGAATATGTTTTGTCAATTTATGTAACGAACTTTTGTTATTTAGTTTTAGCAATGTTATTTACAGAGGTCTGCTCTGTTAGCGACTTTGACATTACACGTTAACTTAGTTAATATAGTATGTAAGACAATAAATGTAATCGAACAATAAGAAGACTTAATAACATTTTTACTTACTTAACAGAAAAAAAAAAAATAGATACAGAAAAATTGTACAAATTTGTATGGAAAATTTAGAGGTACCTTCGCATTTTCACTCATAACTTTTGAACCGCTTGACCGATTTTGCTCATTTTCAATACCAAACTGCTCGGGAGGATGTTCAATAATCTGGGTAAAAACAGGCACCCCCGCTTGCGTCTTCGCGTCGTGATCGTGATTTCAACAGACAGACAGACGGACAGACAGACGGACATCGCTAAATCGACTTAAAATTGCATAAGGATCACGAATATATATACTTTATGGGGTCTTAAACCTATATTTCGACATGTTACAAACGGAATGACAAACTGATATATACCATCACCATATATGGTGGAGGGTATAATGAGCAACCCCGCTTGCGTCTTCGAGCCATGATCGCAATTCCAACAAGAATATACAGTCTAACTCTAGGCACCATTAAAAGACCGACTTTGAGTTAAAGGTTGTTTATTTAAATAAACTTAATTGCAATCATGTTAACGTTAAGCGTTAACAGTAAACGTGTGAAATGACATAAGCCAACTTTGATAGCTAGTTACATAAACACAGCTTATGATGCTAACATGTAAATCGATGTAAAATACATCTGATAGGACTAATGTGCAGATGCGTAGACTTAAGAGGATACCTGTTGTATTGGGAGTTAACACTTCAGATGATCTAAATATTGTCATCCAAAAGAAATGGGTTCATATTTTATCATTTAAGCTGTGGGAAACTCTGGATATCGCAGTTTGTAAATTGTCAGTAAAAAAATAATAATTTTTAATTTTTGATAATTTGTGAATAGAGACAATAAAATATGAATAAAATATAAAAAAAAATAAATTCTTAATTTTTGTCAATATTTGTTATCATCTGATCAAATTATTGAATGTTGACATAATGACTAATATCGCTAGAAAAAAAACAACAACGAGTCAACTTTAAACTAGGAATATCAATTTGTTTCTACAATAAAATCATTGATCTTAAAACTTGGCATTTATCCTAAAATTGGGTCATAATTAGTTTCCGGGAAGTCGAGCTTTAAATTATATTACTAATACCAATCTGGAATGCGTACTAAATCCAAAATCATTTATGATTTTTCGTCTCAATTGGAGTTTGATATTATTGTGTTGGTTTAAACATGGTTAAATGCAGATTTTGCCGATGCTGAATTCTTTAATCTACATTTCTATAATGTTTATCGTAAGAATAGAAATGCACTTCTCAGCAATCAGTGATACATACAACCAAATAGTCCGGATGAGATGTATGAGGCAATTGTTTCAAATAAAGTATCATTGGATTCTAATTTGGCATTTAACTTATGATGCTTTAAATTGAATAAAGAATATAAATAGTAATTTTAAACCGGATTCTTAAGATTTATGACAATTTATTAAAGGAATGTGCATCTTCTATTTCTTTTGCTCTAATTCATATTTTTAATTTTTGAAAGATGATGTTACTTGTTATAGGCCGATATGTAAATTGCCTTGCATTTCAAAAGTTTTTGAACATGTGGTTTATGAAAATTTATTTTTTTTAAGTCTACGTTTGATAACCCTTTACCTTTATATAGGTAACCCTTTACGTCATATAGGTCAAAAGGTTTACTTTAAGGTTTGGAAACATTTTAAAATCGATGTAGCATTTAATCCGCATTTCTTATATACATATGATATTTCTAGAATTTTTGATTGTCCAGAGCTATTATCGCTACGTGCCACGTAGAATACTTCGTTGTAATCTTTATATTATTAATATTCCTTGCCATTGCACAAACTATGGCCAAAACAGTATTTTAAATCGCGCGTTTAAGGATCTCGACTCTATCAATGAGATTGTATTCAATAAAATTCGAAACCACGTTATTGAATTGTGCACTTCGAAAGAAATGTTTAGACTGTTTCTTTTTGATATTATTAATTTGTAAATATTTAACTTAAAGTTGGTGTTGAAGCAAGAAAAGTACAAGAAAAAAAAATATTTTTCTTAATTGTTATTTTGCATGTATTTTTCCTGTTCATTCTCAGTTAAGGATCATTACTCGCCTAAAAAGAAGAAAAACTGAAAGATATAATATTTTTTCTCATAGGATTTTCCATTTTTTCTATAAGATTATGGAGGATATAAAAACATGCTTCACATCCAAATTTCTACTCTTAACTTTTTTAATATAAATTTTCTTTCTACACCCCAGACGCATTCTAATATCAAATACTATCATTTTAACTTTTTCAGGGTAAAGTTTATCTTTTCGACAAAGTTTTTAAACCAAATGCATCTCAAGAAAAAGTCTACAATGAAGCAGCTAAATCAATTGTTACCGATGTCTTGGCCGGTTATAACGGTACAATATTTGCCTACGGTCAAACTTCGTCGGGTAAAACACATACCATGGAGGGTGTTATTGGTGATTCCGTTAAACAGGGTATTATACCACGTATTGTAAATGACATTTTCAATCATATTTATACGATGGAAATGAATTTGGAATTCCATATTAAAGTATCCTATTATGAAATTTATATGGATAAGATTCGTGATTTACTGGATGTTTCCAAAATTAATTTAAGTGTACATGAAGATAAAAATCGTGTGCCGTATGTAAAAGGAGCCACCGAACGATTTGTCTCATCACCGGAAGATGTATTTGAGGTTATAGAAGAGGGTAAATCCAATCGTCATATTGCTGTAACAAGTGAGTTTGATATAAAGATTTTGTGTGAAGGTATACTTTATTGTTTCTAATTTTTGCCCCCCCCCCCCCTTCCAGACATGAACGAACATTCATCGCGTTCTCATTCAGTATTCTTAATTAATGTTAAGCAAGAGAACTTAGAGAATCAAAAGAAATTATCGGGTAAATTATATTTGGTCGATTTGGCTGGTTCGGAAAAGGTCTCCAAGACTGGTGCCGAGGGTACGGTATTAGATGAAGCGAAAAATATTAACAAATCATTGTCAGCTTTGGGTAATGTCATCTCTGCCTTGGCTGATGGCAATAAAACGCACATACCTTACCGTGATTCTAAATTGACACGTATTCTTCAAGAATCTTTGGGTGGTAATGCACGCACAACTATTGTTATTTGCTGTTCACCTGCCAGTTTCAATGAGTCCGAAACTAAGTCCACTCTAGAGTTTGGTCGTCGTGCCAAGACTGTTAAAAATGTGGTGTGTGTTAATGAGGAATTAACAGCGGAAGAATGGAAACGTCGCTATGAAAAAGAGAAAGAAAAGAATGCTCGCCTCAAGGGTAAGGTGGAAAAACTCGAATTGGAGTTGGCTCGTTGGCGTGCTGGTGAGTCGGTTAATCCCGATGAACAAATCAACGTCGATGATCTCATGGAGGCTAGTACTCCTAATCTGGAAGTTGAAACGGTGGTGCCAGCTGCAACCACAGGACCAATGCCAGCTACACCAGCGGCTGGTTTAATGTTGGGATCCATTAGCGGTGACGAGCGTGCTCGTTTAGAGGCTGAACGTGAGCGTCTCTACCAACAGTTGGATGAAAAAGATGAAGAAATCAATCAACAGAGCCAGTATGTTGAAAATCTCAAGGAACAAATTCTTGAACAAGAAGAACTTATTGCTAATGCCCGTCGTGAATATGAGGCGCTTCAATCGGAAATGGCTCGCATTCAACAAGAAAATGAGTCTGCTAAGGAAGAAGTTAAAGAAGTTTTACAAGCCTTGGAAGAATTGGCCGTTAATTATGATCAAAAATCACAAGAAATTGATGCCAAGAATAAGGACATTGACAACTTAAATGAAGAACTGCAGCAAAAGCAAACTTTGCTCAATACTACCACAGCAGAATTGCAACAACTTCGTGATATGTCCTCACATCAAAAGAAGCGTATTAATGAAATGCTGTCTAATTTATTACGTGATTTAGCCGAGGTTGGTCAAGCATTAGCTTCCGGGGATTCGGCAATGGACATGAAAATGAACAGCATACCAAGTGCTGGAGATAGTGGTAAAGTTGAAGAAGATTTCACTATGGCTCGTCTGTACATTAGTAAAATGAAAACAGAAGCTAAAAATATGGCTCAACGTTGCACCAATATGGAAACCCAACAAGTGGATTCCAATAAAAAACTTTCCGAATATGAAAAAGATCTCGGAGAGTATCGTCTACTTATTTCCCAGCATGAGGCTCGCATGAAATCACTACAAGAATCAATGCGTGAGGCCGAAAATAAGAAACGCGCTCTCGAGGAACAAATCGATTCGCTACGCGAAGAGTGTGCTAAACTAAAGGCTGCCGAACACGTGTCGGCCGTAAATGCCGAAGAAAAACAAAAGGCTGAACAGCTACGTTCAATGTTCGATTTGCAGATGGATGAATTGCGTGAAGCTCACGTTAAACAAGTATCCGAATTGCGTGATGAAATTATTGCGAAACAACATGCTATGGATGAAATGAAGGATGTTCATCAGAAATTGATTTTGGCACATCAACAAATGACGGCAGATTATGAGAAACTTAAACAAGAAGAGGCTGAAAAATCCAACAAATTACAAGAAATTATACTTACCAATGAGAGACGTGAACAAGCTCGCAAGGATTTGAAGGGCTTGGAAGATACTGTGGCTAAAGAACTACAGACATTACATAATTTAAGAAAATTATTTGTACAAGATTTACAGGTGAGTGAATTTAAAGGGAATTATTTAATAAAAATTTTGTATTTTTTTTTAAATATTTCATAATGTTTCTGTGTTAACTTTCCCCTTCCCCCACTTTTGTAGGCCCGCATCAAAAAAACCGTTATTAACGAAGACAGCGAAGAAGATGGTGGGTCTCTGGCCCAAAAACAAAAAATCTCCTTCCTTGAAAACAATCTCGATCAACTGACCAAGGTACACAAGCAGTTGGTGCGCGATAATGCTGATTTACGTTGCGAATTGCCGAAATTGGAAAAACGTCTACGTACGACAATGGAACGTGTCAAGGCATTAGAGACAGCGTTAAAAGAAGCCAAAGAAGGCGCTATGCGTGATCGTAAACGTTATCAATATGAAGTTGATCGCATTAAGGAAGCCGTAAGACAAAAACATCTCGGCCGTCGTGGTCCACAGGCGCAAATTGCAAAACCTATACGTGCTGGTCAAGGTGCAATTGCCATACGTGGTGGTGGTGTTGCCGGCACTAATCCCACACAAATGCCTCAAGCAAGTGCTGTTAGTTCGTAAAATGATTAATTTCTAATTTTTCCAATTTTTATTTTTATAGTTTTGACTTTTATTTTCTCTTTATTTTATTATTATTTTTTTATTCATAAACTTTTACTCCTATCCTTTTACTCAAAAAACATAAAAAGAATTGATTATGAAGATACACTGAAGAAATACGAAAAAAGAAGCATGATGATAAAAAATCCTACAAAGAAAATTAAAATATCGAGGGTAATCACGATCATCATTTGCACACGATGCAAAAAAGCTCAGACGATTATTTGCATATTCTCAGCCTTGATCACGCGAATTAAACATTTTTGCACTGTGTACAAACGACCATCGTGAGTACCCTGTTATTAATTGATTACAATTTTTATTGTTTTGCAAAAAAAAAAACAAAAATGGTAGAAGTTTAAATTTTAAGCATGTCTAAGTAAGCTCTACAAAAATAGGAGCCAGAGAAGTTTTGTTTGTTAAAATTTATTAATTACACAGGTATACCCAGTATTGGGTCAGATCAACTAAAAGTTATTTCTAAGGCTATTTGGGGCGCTGAATTCAAATAGGCACTCCGTTTTTACAGTTGGATCTAGCTCTCAAGATATTGAATAAAAAATATTTTTGACAATGAATGTCCATGTTATCCAATAAAAAGTAGAAAATGTAGAAATGAGCAGTCGTGAGTCGTTTTTATAAAATTTCTATCGGCCATTAATTTTCAAATATCAGAAGTGCAGTTCTATAACTTTCTTAACGATTTTATTGACTTTGTTAACTAACGATAATTGTCAGTTGAGTTATCGAAAAAGATATTCTGTATTTTTTGAAATTATTGGCAAGAGATACCGACAAAAGCTGTTATTTTGAAATATATTTGCTTTGAAATATTATAAAGGACCGACAAAAATCGTAAACTTGAACTTCGAAAAAAATTTTTGTAGTTAACGATTTTTTTTAACTATACTTAGTACTATACGGTAGAAAAAAGTTAGAGAATAACTATTAACGCATTTTATTGCAAATTATCGAATTTTGACAATGTAACTACTGAATTTTGACGTTAAAAAATTACGGAATCCCACTACAGGTCCGACAAATATTCCCTCCATGATATTGGCGTATGACAATTCTAGAAACAACTTGGTCAAGTACTTATAAGCCGGTACTTCAGGGTTGAGCGCTTTGACGAAGTTTTTGATAAGGTCAAGTTTTATGTGGAGAGGTGCCAGGAAAATCTTCTGTGGATATAGAAGAGACTTTTTGTTTAACTGTTTCATCACAAGTACGACTTTGCCAATCTTTTTCCACATAATGTTGGTCAGTTGCACGACTATCCCACAGGCACAAATAACAGCAATATTTCGTAAAACTACTTTGCATAAATCGAAATTAATAAATAATATTAAATTTAAATTTGCACTCATACCTGGACTAATTAATTGCCAAAGGGTCATTGCTATTTTTTTTGCATTTAGACTTATCACTCATAATTTTTCCGCTCTCTTCATAACCTTGGCATTAAAAATGGAAAGTATTCTTGACCAAGTGACCACATGTAAAGTTTTGTCCTACACGCTTTACAAAATAGTTGCAGTACCCACAGCTTTTGAGTGTTTGCTACTGAGTAACTAAAATGGTGCAAAAATATGCATCTCTCATCACATTTGTAATATTTTTTTCCACTTTTTATTATCATATAACATCCGCCAACATATCGAAAACACTTGGAAACGACTTTGCAATTTTTTCTTTGCAACGACTGATTGTCGTAAAAACGATGCATTGCTGCCAACATGGGAGAACTCGAAAACTAGAACCAATCTTGAAAAACGAAACCCGAATTCGAATTCAGCGCTTCGAATAACGTTAAGATATGTTCTCATCGGCTTCGATCCATAAGTTGACCGGAATTTGTAAACTTGTGTTATTTTCATTTATAATTACACAGTGCTTCTTACTCCTCTTAATTTAGTTAAAACCGGTTTAAGCAAAGCGAAAACCCAGATGATGATTTTTTTTATATAAAACAAAAATTATTTTAATTATTTATTTACAATACAAAAGAAAAAAATAAAAAAAAAAACGTAACTTAAATTTAAAAAACGTAAAAAAAAATAACTTAATTTAAAAATAATTTTGCAAAAATATATGATTATTATTAAATAATATTATTATGAAAATTAAAAATCAAGCTTTTAATTAAGTTAACAATAAAACAAAAATAGTAACAAAAATTTTTTAAAGACCTATGTGAAATCATTTTACTTAAATAATTACAGGGCTCTGTATTTTATAATTGCCTTTTTAAGTTAAGGTATTTGTTGTTTTAATTTTGTGATTTTAAAAATTTTTGCTTTAACAATTTTTGTGTTCTAATTAAGGCCTTTGGAATTGAAATAAAAACAACAAAAATTAACCATGTTCAGCAGAAACCGAACGAGTATTCGGATTCGGTCTAGTTTTTGGCACAATCCCAAACTTTTATGTTTTTGTTGTAATGCAGATAAAAATAAAATATATTTATTGTGGAGCAAAAGAAAAAAAAAACGTCTAAATAGCTCTATTTGAACAATTTGAGCCATTAGAGAAGTTTTTGCAGTTCTCGTCGCTCATAAAATGTTTCCAGAGAAGATAACTTTTACATAATGAGCGTAAAAATTACAACTTTTTTAGTGTTTTAATGCTAGGTGGCGTCAGTGTTCCCGTGAACGAATGAAAAAAATTATTTTGTTTATGAGATGTAAAAAACTTGTAACAGGAGAGGAGACAAATCAAAAAATGTTTGATTGTGGGCGAGAGGGGGCGAATATTACTGCATGCTATTGTTTGTGGTATTTAAGTGGATGGAGGTGTAGAAAAAACTATCTGATTAGCAGATTGGTTTCTGGATGAGGGGAATATATACAAAATTTTATAACTTATGATCCAAGGTGGGATGGGCAAATGTTTTTTTTTTGCAATTTTTTTTCGTTGGTAAGAGGCGTGTTCCACTATTTGTTGTCACAGTTTCAAAAATTGACAAGAATATTTTTGTTGACCAAAAACTTGTATGGCACCATAAACTTGTATGGCATTTGAATCAATCACATGGCTTTTAGGCGTACGCTTTTGATAACTCTTGAAGCGTTTGGCATTCGTCCACATAGAGCAATGATTCCAATTCTTCGTCTTCAAACATTTTGGGTTGACCCGGCCGTTCCTTGCCTTCGAGCTCAAAATCACCACATGCAATTATGCTCGCATGTTTGCCGTAAACTTCCATTCAATGACCCTCGGCCGCACTTCTCGTCATACTTATGCAACGAAGAGGAACTCGGCGCAAAAACACTTCATCTGGTACGATATTCGACAAGTTCGAGCCTATATTTAGTATTGATGTTTACGTTTCGATCGAGTGACACAAGCGCTAATTTTTAATACTTTTAGCGGCAAGACATTGTAAACTGGACAATTGGTTCTTATACAAGTCTCAATATGCTGACATTTTTTAAAATAATTTTATTTTAAGTAATATTAAAATATCCACATAAGGCCAAATGCCAATATTACAGAGATTATCATACATTTTAAATTTTAATTTTTTAATTTAACATTTTAACTTTTAATTTTTTCTTAAGTTTGGAAACATGTCTTACTAAATTTTTGTGTTAAAACAGAATGTTTGATTTTTTGTACTATAAACAACAAATTTATATATTTTATTTCCCATTCAGGTTTCAGGAAACTTTTCCCTATGAGTATTTTTCAGCTGTATGTTAAGTATGTGACTCAACACCGGGCAAGCAATTTTTTTCGAACTAAAAATTTCACGACATTCGTTTCCTCAACAACATATCCAAATTTTATTATAATCAGAGTAAACCAGTCAGTCGGCCTGCGAAGTGCATCTGAAATTTTTTTTCTATAGAAAAACTCGCTATTATAAGATTTTTTACTGTTCTAAATAATTTATGTTTACATTTTGTTGTTTAAGATGTTTTGTGTTTTTGCAGTTAATTGCGGTAATGTACGGGAACGCACCTTTTGTAAAGGATATAATATAATAAAGATATAATAAAGCCGTGTTCAACTTTTATTTTATACCTTGATTTGCGTTGAGAATATCTCACAGTCTTCATCGAAATTTTGACATTTGTTAGAGGAGACAAATTAATAATTTTCCTGTTGTTTTTTAGAGCATATCATTCAATGCCTACAAGCATGTAAATATCTTTTAAATTATAGTTATTTTTATCGCTTTTTAAATATGTATTTAATTTGGTTTATGTATATTTATTTTTTCTTCATCTTTTACTTCTATAGATATAATTTATTCATAATCATTCTGTTCCAACAAAAAAATACAGGTCGGTCTCTACACTGCATCAAATACTTTATGTTTACTGCTGTTCAATGACTTCACTTTGAAATGGTATACACTGCAAACTATATGTCATGCTTTAGTAAGTACGCCATTATTAATTAAATCGTTAGCAATTTTCGTTTTAGCATAAATGTTTTATTTTATCAAGTGTAAAATATAATGATTTTTTTTGCATTATTGTTTATGTATGAATTTACAAAACTTTAAAACTGTGCCTTTTTCAAAAACAAAAATATTAATAAAGAGAACAAAATTAACTGCTCAAATTGTTCATAACTATAAAAAATAAAGTTTTGTAAATAATATGATGCCCTACATCAGTCTAGTTGAAAGTCAACTAATGTTTGATTAGGCTAATGTTAAGAAAATAGTTAATAATTATAATCTATATGTGTACTAGGTCCAAATATTAACCCTTAGACTGTCCAATGTATCATATATGATGCACAGGCGTCATGATTGATACGCTTGCGCATCATATGTGATGCACAATTTGTCTTATTTCCTTGAACACCTTTATGGACGTGGACGTACCCTTTTGTTTGGGGACAGTCAAAGGGTTAAGGAATATATTTTTCGGATATGATTTATCAGATATAAGACAGAAACTTGTGAATTTGTTAGCTATAGTCACATTTAAACCCATTTTAGGTGATATTTGTATGTGAACTAGGTCGAAACATGAACCGATTTCCACCAAAAGCAAAAGGGATTGTCCTAGGGCTAAAGTAAATACAAAACTTAGTCCAAATATCTTTATATTTGCGACATGTGTAAAAAAGCATAAGAGCAAATTTTGGGGAGATTTTTATGGGCAGTGGGTCCCAACTGTTGGTATGAGTCATTGTACCAATTTCATTAAAATATCTCTATATTTGCGGGCTGTAGCACTACAAGTATATACATAAATAAGAGAAAATTTTTGTGGAACCCTTTACAGGGCACTTTAAACCATAAACATGGAGCAATTTTAACCAAGATCAAAAGGGCTTCGTCCTTGTGCCGATATGAGTCACTGTACCAAATTTCCTCATCATAATTGTCTTGAAGGTCGATTCACACGCTAACTGTCAACTCATATCTACTATTTCCCAGTATACTCAGAAAAAAAGTTAGTTAAAAAATTTGTAAACGCTTTTCAATCCTACTTTACTATTTTTGTATTGATTTTAGTAAAAAAAATTATTATTTAGCAATTTTTTTTTTTTGCTATTTACATTTTAAAAATTACAGAATTTTTACATAATATTTACAAATTTTTGTTGCTTATTTCAGAAATCATTTTACAAATTTTTGAAAACGGATTGCTAAAATTAGCAAAAAAAATTTACTAATTTTAAAAAAAGTAAATATTAAAGGAAATGTTATTTCTAATTAAAATTTACACCTACAAACTTGAATTGCCTTAAAATGTTACATAGATTACAAAAAATGGCACTAAAAAGTTGTTTTTTTTTTGGTTCTAAAAATCAGCCCTAGAAACAATTAAAATTTGACCTTAAAGGTAAAAAAAATTTACTAAAATATTTTTCAAAAAAGAAGTTAAAACAAAATGATTAATTCGTTTGTTTTTACAATTTTTAGGTCTTTGATTTTTTTTTAATTTTGTCTTAAATATTATTTGAAAAAAATAAATAAAATAAAAAATTTTGATTTTCGATAAAAAAAAATAAATTTGAAATTTTGTACTAATAATAATAATATTTAGTAAATTTTGTTTGCTGAGCTTAGCATACAGATTTTAAATTCCACTTTACAAAAAGTTTACTAAAATTTAGTAGCGCAGCTAATTTTTCTACAAATTGCTAAGATTAGCAAAAAATACCGCTGGGCTCAAATTAGCAAAAGTTCCCGTAATAACAGCAAAATTTTCAATTGCCATTACAGACTTTTTTTGGTGAGTGTATTGGGAATAGAAAATGTTATTTTTAAAAATTTGATAAAAATTTAACAATTGGTATCCCAAATACTGGAATATAGTAAATATAGGTGGACTGTTTGAATCAACCTTAATATTTACTCCTGTAGCGTGAGAACAAAAATACATTGACAAAATGACGGATAGATGGACATTAGCAAAAAGTTATTTTGAGTCGATCGCTGGTGTAGGGTATAAATATTTAAGGTATACTTTTTGTTTTTATTATTGTAATTTAATTTTAACAGTGCTCTATTTTCATAAAATAATTTTTAAAATAAAAAATGTATCTTACTTTATGTTTTCACACGCAATAAAATGTTAGCAAACAATTTTGCAGGATCCGATTGCATGTCAACGAACGATATCATACTGTTGCAATAACATTATGTTAAAATTAAGTGCTCACTTGAGATGAAATAAATAACTTGCTACCATTTCAATGCATGTTGAAGACACCGAGTCATAGAAACTTGAATATAAAAAAGTGAACAAAATTAATAAAAAAAGCGGTCCTACTCAGACTGGTTCGAATCCCTCTTCGGTTAAGGTCCTTAGGACACTATTTATCGCGGTTACCCATATCAGTGGTGATAAAATCCCACCCTGTAGCGTTCCGCGAAGTACTCTTCTCCTAATAGTAACACCGCATATTTCGCAACTTATCCATCTATTCCCTAGCATGTCGGTGATCCAGTCACTAAGCGCCCGGTCAACCCGAAACCGGCTCAAGGATCGGATAAGAGTATAGGTCAGTACGATATTAAAGGCTCCCTCGATGTCAATGCACACCGCCAGTGAGTACAGTTTGTCCTCGAAGGATTTCCGTATATAGTGTACGACCCCATTTAATGCGGTCTCCACTGATCTGCCCTTTACATAAGCATGCTGCTTATATTTCAGGTCTCTGTCCGGTATTTTACTTTTAATCATGGCATCGACTATCCGCTCAATGGTTTTAAGTAGAAAGGGCGTTAGGCTCATCGGGCGATAAGCCTTTGATGTCGCATAGGTTGTGCTTTGGTTGTCAAAAAAGTTTTGTTTTTTTGTGAGGTTGTACAATTAGGTCGCAACGTGTATGGGCATGTCGGCAAACTTCATAGTAGTTTGTACTTATTTTGGTAGTGACCACATAGCAAAAACATTGTGTGCAAGCTATCTTTACTCAAAATGACTTGCTTGCAAAATTAAGTTGTGCATTGAGGGGTCGTATACAAAGTTGTATCATCTGTGTGAAAAACCCCCAACTTGATTACCAAAAGTGAGTTGTGCCTTCTTAAAAAGTTAATTTTCACAGCATTTTTTTACTTTTAGCTTGCTATATCAGACCTGAGTATTTTCAACTGATTGATTGCTTCTGCAGGCGTTTATTTGGCACTGTCCAGCTCTTGCGCGTTCCAGGGCAAATTGCTTTGGATATTATCTACTTCGCGATGTGTTGGAAATCTTTAGAATCGGCATTCTGAGACTCCTGGCATTTGCATTTGTTTTTATGCTGGTTATCGTTTCTTATCTGGTAACGTTAGGAACACAATTGGCGTTTTAAATCACATTCCGCAATTTATCTTGGTAATCAGGAACCGATAGATATCGTTGGGTGGAGTACATACAACTTCTGTAGGACTTGGATCATTTGAAACACCCACATTGCTGACTATTGCTTAGTTTCTTAATGATATGAATGAAGCTTGGCTTCGTCACCCCTGACTATATTGTAAACTGATTTACTGAATTTTTTTATAATTTTTTGCACAAATCGACTCGAGCTTTAGTTTGAAAATCTTTTAGTTTATGTGGAATCCAACGGGAACATGCCTTTTTTATATATAAATTTTGA
Source organism: Eustalomyia histrio (assembly GCA_949748255.1). Lineage (NCBI taxonomy): Eukaryota > Metazoa > Arthropoda > Insecta > Diptera > Anthomyiidae > Eustalomyia > Eustalomyia histrio. Next base: position 63,293,106 of record OX456527.1, on the reverse strand, counting down.
TGCTAGATGATTTGTAATGCAATCCCCAGAGATGTCTGTAATTTATGATATGTCAGAATAACAGTTGTTTTTAGATGAACTTTACGAATTTCATTACCTATGAAAGATCGGCCACGATTAAATTCTGCAATCTAGTTACAAATATTTTTAGATATGGTAGATCAAAAAAAAAATCATACAAATCACTACTGCTCAAGACAACTTTAAAATCGTTAAATCCTTATTGATTAAATTTCATTATTTTTAAATTCAACAGAAACTTTTTGACATAAATTCTTTTTGCAGACGTCAATTTGAATAAAAATTATTCGATGTAAAATTTACAAGAGAAAATGCAATGTTGCATGAATTTTCCCGATGACCCTCGTGCGAATTTTTTTCTTATTTATTTTTTTTTACCCATGAAGACGACAAATCACAGTCTAATCTAGGTTTCAAAGCAGCTACATATTTTCTTTAAACTTTTTTTGATCCTGCTTTTCAATATAATAAATATTTCGATGCGAAATAAAGTCTACATTTTATTAAATTCTCGCTTAAGCTTTTTACCAAAAATTTTTATGGCTTTTGAAACTTATTGAAAAACATTTTTTTATTTTTAAAACCATTAATGAGTTTAATACAGGTTGGTTGAAAAGTTCCTGCGCTCGAAATGAAAGAATACTGTTTTTGTTACGAAATATATTTTTTTATTCAATATAATCTCTTAGAAGCTCAATACACTTGTTCCAATGATCTTCCAATAATTTTATCCCATCCTTATAATGGTTTTCCGGAAGCTCTGCAAAATAACCGTCTACGGCTGCTATGGCCTCTTCATTCGACGAAAAATGCTTTCCACGAAGGAATTGTTTGAGATTTCTGAAGAGATAGTAGTCACTGGGAGCCAAATCTGGTGAATACGGTGGATGTTCAAGCAATTCGTACTTTAATTCTTTGAATTTAGCCATCGTCAAAACACTTTTGTGAGCAGGTGCATTGTCTTGATGAAAAATGATTTTTTTCTTCTTTAAACCAGGTCTGTTCTCACAAATTTTTTCAACCAGCTGATCCAAAGACTGCAATAATATTCAGAGTTGATTGTTTTACCTTTCTGAAGATAATCAATCAACAAAATTCCTTTTGCATCCCAAACAACTGATGACATAACCTTCTTTGCTGATCGTTGTGACTTCACCTGCTTTGGAGCTGAACAACCAGCTTCAGTCAACTGTAAACGTTCTTGTTTCAATTTTGGATCATGGTGGTAGATCCAAGTCTCATCCATAGTTATAAAACGACGCAAGAAGTCTGTTTATTCGGCTTAAAACGCTCCAAATTACGCTGAGAAATTTGTTTTCGATCCAGTTTTTGTTGAATTGTTAATGTGTGCGGCACTAACTTTCCAAACAGTTTTTTCATACGTAATTCTTCATGTAAAATATGGAGTACTCGTTCGTCTGAGATGCCTATGGCATTAGCAATTTCACGCTTAGTCAAACTTGGATCTTCACTAACCATATTATGTACCTGCTCAATGATTTCTGCTGTGGTTGCAGTTTTTGGTCGTCCTTCGCGTGGATTGTCTTCAAGGCTGGTACGACCACGTTTAAATTGACCAGCCCAAAATTCAACGGTGCGTTTTATAGGTGTGGACTCCTTATACACTTCTAACAATTGTTCATAAATTTCCTTTGCTTTTAAACCCTTCAAAACAAAGAATCTGCACGATATTAAATTTTTTCCATATTAAAAAAAATCAATGACACGTCAACTTCAAATGGCTTGTAAACAAAGAAAGAATTGACAGAATGACTTGCAACTTTGCATGTGTTCTCAGGACAGTTATACTAATTTGAGAAAAAAAAAAGTTTAGAGCTAGCAGTGCTATCTCTTGGTGAGCGCAGGAACTTTTCAACCAACCTGTATATAGCTAATTGTTTGTGCAGGGTGGCGCAGAATGAGCTATTTGGTTTAAATGGTCTATAACTTTTTTATTTATGCGATTATTATAACTTTTTTTTTTAAATACAGTATATTATTGGGTAATTTTTTGCAATTAGCTTTAAAAAATAATATCCTGTAAGTGATGTCCATTTTCTGCTTCGCTTATATGTGCTCTTTTTAACATATTTTCCATAACTTTTCGCGAAATTTCGAGTGTAATGGCCATGATTTCATTTCGAATGTTGGTTTTTAGTTGGAGTATGGTTCTTGGTTTGTTTCAAATATCCCCAAAAAAACTGTCATGAGCTTTTAAATCTGGTGAACGTGGAGGCCAGTTAAAATCGCTTGTGCGCGAAATAATGCGTTCGTCGAATATGACCCTTAACAAAGCCATTGAGGCACCTAAAGTATGTGATGTGGCTCTATCTTGTTGAAACCACAAGTTTGGATGGTTTTCCACAGCTGGCCTAACAAAATTTTCCAACATCGTCCGATATGCACCATCGCTGACAGAGATTGAGTATCCTCCTTTCGGAGGATACACCGCACCAAACGGTACACTTAAGTGGGTGTATTTGTCGCTGATTAACTGCTCTTGGATTTTCTGTAGTAAGTGAGTGGAATATTGTAATTTATTAATTGGCCTCTAGGCTTTGAAATTACAAAATGTTGAATAAAAAAAAAAAAAAAAAAAAAAAAGCCTATATCATAAATCCTGCAGTTTTGCTTGATGACATACCCATTTAATTGGAAATGGGCTTCATCGCTCATTACCAAATTGTGAATAAAGTCTGGATTTTCCTCCGCCGTTGCTGTTAGTCTGTCGTCTTCAATTCTTGCACAAGTTGAACTTTATATGGGAGCAAGTCTAATGTAATCAAAATTCTCTGCAGAGACCGCAGTGATAGTCCAAGTTGTATCGAACGCCTTCTTGTTGATGTTGATGGATTATGCTGCACGCTCTCCCGTGCACGTTCAATATTTTGAGCAGTGTGCACGGTAGGTGTTCTTTCGGCACCAGGAAGGGTTCTTACAGACCCCCAAGTTAACGAAAATTTCCAATCAAATGGTTTATTGATGACGCTGTGGGTGCAATGCGCACATTAAAATGACGACGATATGCACGCTGTGTCAACACAATAGACTGTTGGTTTGAAAAATAAAATTCAATTATTTTTGTACGCCGTTCGATCGTGTAATGATTCATAATTAATTCCCCAAGTCTTCTTAGCAAAATGCTGAAAAAAAACAAAGAAAAAATAATAATTAATCAAATTATAAAGAAATTAAACCATATAGCTCATTCTGCGCCACCCTGTATAAGTCTGTCCCGATCCAAGCCATAAATGTGGACTTGTCAGGCATGAGATAAGATTATGTATGCTATTTCTTTTCGGATCCATCACGATATGATGTAATATAATTTTTTTTTATATATAACTACATAGTACAGTGCGTTCATAAATTATAGCACATTTGTCAATCTGTAAATCAATGATTTATAAAATTTCAACAGTGGATGCTATAATCATCATCTCTTTGTGGAACTTGTATCAATATATTCTCTTTCTAAAAATTAAATAATATTACTCAAAACTCCCATTAATTAGAAATACCGTTATTAAAACCTCTTACATTGCAAAATATTACATATCAAAGCGTTCAAATTGTATAGCACAAAAACAAAAAAGTCATTGTTTGACAACAATTACCGTTTTAAATCAATCAATTTATATTTAATTATATTTGTTAACATTAGGAATAAACAAAATGCCACGAGGAAAGGTACTGAGTGAATTTGAAAAAGGTCAAATTTTAACATTGTCAGAAAATGGTGCATCGAAAGCTGAAATTGCAATTCAAATCAACAGAAGTCGCAAGGTTGTTTGTAATTATTTGGAAAATATTGAAAATTATGGCAAAAATAAAAGCAGTGGTAGAAAAAAAAAGTTAAATGACCGCGAGCGCCGACTTATTTTGAACACAGCAAGCAACAGCACCAAAAGCTGTACCCAACTTGCTGGATGCGTTTCCAACAAAGTGTGTAAAACGACCATTTGGACTGTTCTTAACTCTTCCAAACACATTCAAAGACAGAGAATGAAGAAAATTCCTCGTCTTTTGAAACGTCATATTAATGCACGTTTGGATTTTTGTAAAAATAATATGAATACAAAATGGTCAAATGTAAGTTTTTAAATGTTGGTTTTGAAATAATTAACTAATTTGCTTTCTTTTAAAAGATAATTTTTTCAGATGAAAAAAAATTTAATTTAGGTGGCCCTGACGGGAATTGTTGTTACTGGCGTGACCTACGGAAAGAACCCCAATGTTTTTCTCGTAGAAACTTTGGTGGCGGTTCAGTTATGATTTTGGGTGCATTTACTGAAGAATGTTGTTTGGAGTTGCAAATCGTGCCAACTAAAATGAATATCGAAAAATACAGTGAATTACTAAAATGCAGTTTGTTGCCATTTTTACATGCAAATACAGATAAAAACTATATTTTCCAGCAAGACAATGCAGCCTGCCATGCCAGCAAATTCACAAAAGAATGGTTAAGCTCGAATGATGTCGATGTTTTGGAGTGGCCTGCTTGTTCTCCAGATATGAACCCTATCGGAAACATATGGGGAATTCTCGCCAGAAGAGTTTATGCTGACAATCGTCAATATACAAATGCGAATGAGCTAAAAAATTCAATTCTCAGAGAATGGGACGGACTGGATCAAGCTCTTCTAAAAAAATTAATAAGTTCTATGAAAAATAGAATATTTGATTGCATAAAAGCGAAAGGTGGTATTACAAATTATTAATATATTGTTAATTTTTATTGTTTTTGTTATTTTTGTTAAATAAATAAAGGAATTAATTGTTTATTTTTGTTAAACAAAGACTTTTCTGCATTTGTGCTATACAAATTGAACACTTTAATATGTAATATTTTGCAATGTAAGAGGTTTTAATAACGGTATTTCTAATTAATGGGAGTTTTGAGTAATATTATTTAATTTGTTTTCTAATTTAAGCTTATGTTCTTCACAAATCTGCCTATAAAATAGCTCAAGCTTAAAATTAGCGGATTCATGAAAGGTCTCGTATAAATGTGCAGTGTGTATTAGGAGGTATGCGTAGCTTTTTCGTCGCATTTTAAATATTCATTCCATGTCCATTTCTTTAATACCACAATTATTTCATTAGATAAATATGTATTCTATTATATGTAAAATAATATATTTTATAATGAACAATCAAAATAATTGATTTGAAGATGTATGAAACATATTAAAAAAAAATGGTAAAATATTTTGACACAAATGTGATAAAAATACGATGTTTACAGTACATACAAAATTACATAAATCCGCTTAATATTTTAAATAAATATAAAAAAAAAATATTTAAAATCCGAAAACTTAAATAAATCTCAAAAATAGATTTTATCAAACAATAGATGATCAAATATATATATAACAATTAAATTTGAAGTTAAACACTTGCATTTGAACTTATTTAAAAGTATTTTTCAATATAAAAATAATAAAAAAAACTATTTGTATTATAATTGAAATAAATTTAAATTAAAACAATAGAACTATAAAAACAGGTATACTTAAGTAGAAGTGAACAGTTTTGAAAATTAATTTCCTTTAAAAAGAAAAATATGTATATGCATCTAAAAACAATGTGGCACCACATAGTATTCAAAAATAAAAATATTTGAATTGAAATGAAACACCAGCAAGCGCTTTAGTTGTGAATAAAAATTAGTTATATTTATTGATATTAAAAATATACGAAAAAAGAAACTTATATGTATTTCAACTATTCTACTTATATGCAATTAATAATAGAATTAAACAATGCTTATTTTACACTATACAACAAAATTAATAATTATGAAAAAATAATACCCAAATATTTCATTTTTATTATATATAAAAAAAAAAATAAATAAACATAAAGAAAAATAAAATTAATGAAAAATACACACAATTAATTGATGTTTCAATAAATATAACAAATATATGTATATGTAGTTAAAAAAGAAGTTTTAATTAAAAAAAATATATATTTAACAATTTTTGCTAGAAACTTACGGTATAGTTTAAAAAAAAAAAATCTGGGGTTTGGAGAATTATAAGTTTACAAAAGCTATATACTAGATAGTAATTAACAATACCCTCGCCCTTCCTCATAGTTAAACGTTAATTTTAAGAGTAATTTTTGGGGATTTTCATGCTTCTAGCATGAGGGAAAGACTTCCACACAATACAAAACGCCATTAGATGGGCAAATGTCGGCGAGCAGTTTTGGTTTACCATCCGACCCAGTAAACTTATTTATTGTAAAATCCAAAAAAACCCTTTTAACTACTCGAAATCGAAAGAATATTTTAGGCATAATTTACGATATTTTTATCATATTCGGGCTGTGCTTTTGTTTGGCAAACATTTCAGCCAAGAAGTAGCAATTAGCCTTATCTACCAGTTCATTGAATATTTGATCATCCTTTATAAGAGTTGGGATAGTTAAAGTACACGCAGAAAAATAAAGAGGCAACTGAATTGAAAATTTTTAGTGTCACCAAAATGCAGACAGAATTTTTGCATTTCAAATCGATATTCAATTGTACCAACCAAATTTTAGTTGGAAACTATCAAAATGTGTGTAGCATTGTGCCTTTTTCTTTTAATGAGTATCCAGAAGCTTTTACTGACCGCCGATAAGTTGAAGGAAGACGCAGCTGCTCGTTAAGAAACTTTTCACATCTAAGTACTTTGAAATATTCTGTTCTCGCATATTTGTGAAGCAGATCATTATTAAAATAAAAATCTCAAGCCTACAAAGTACCAGAAAATACTAAAATATTAGTTACGTTTCATTTTTTAATTAATACATTTCAGTAAAATGAGCATTAAATCCTCTTGCAAAATGATCCAAAAGAACAGGAAGGCAAAAATTTTAAAGAAAAATATGGAAATGCGTATAATTTTAGTTTCAATAATTTCACAAATTGTGACAGCCATTAAAAAGAAGTTTGGCTTTGGCCAAAAATAGTTCGGTCGGTCACTACTTATAGCTGACTAGCAGCTTTTAGACGTTTTTGTTTTCAAAAAAATTCGTATGGGAAAGTATTTATAAAATTTAAAACAACAAACCCGACCTTTAGTTCGCAACTGCGTTATTAAGATCAAAAAAAGGACAAATTTTTAACGTTTATAACACTCAAATGGCGTATATGGACAAGCTTCCCATCTTGAAATTTACAATAGTACAAACAAAAAATATAGTACTGGCAACGGAGAAAAAATCTTATTATGTTGGCCAAACTTGACCAACTTCAAGCGATGGTAGGTAAGTACCAGAGAACTGCATTTGCTGATTGCAAAACGTTCATACGCAATCAACACAAGAATAAATATGCGTTTCGTTCAAACGCTGAATATACTCCAACACACATATTTGTTGATGATTTTAAATCAATCAAACGACGTGCAAATTGTTTTGTCACTGATTTATAATCATCGGTCGTTGTTAAACCATTGAATTTATTCTGTTCATTCGAGCCAACAATAATTATTTTGATGTAGAATGAATCAGAAAAAACAACAAACAACGTGTATGAGTGTAATCATAATTAAAACAAAATAGTTTCTTATCTATAAAAAGGGGGTGGTTATGTAGAAACATTTCATAAATGTTATATGTATATTAGGGTGGGTCTAATATATGTTTTTTTTTATAATTTTCATTAGGAATACCAAAAATATTGTTCTTTGTGAAATTTTTTTTTTTTTTAATTTAGGTCGACATCTCAGGCTCGCCCAATCCGGTTAAAGTTAAATATAGCCTAATTTTCCAATCAAAATAGATGAAAAAAAATTAGACAATATTTAAATTTTTCCGGATTAGGCAAGCCTGAGATATCGACCTAACTTTTTTTTCCAAAAATATATTTATATTTCACAAATAAGAATATTTTTATTACTAATAAAAATTCTAAAAAAGCGGATTTTAGACCCACCCTAATATACATATAACATTTATAAAATGTTTTTCTACAAAACCACCCCCTTATAAAATGTGTTTCTATTTTGTTTTAATTATGGATAAACTCATACGCGTTGTTTGTTGTTTTTTCTGATATATTCAACGCTGACTTTTTGTTGAGTGATTACATTTGCATAAAACATAAACGACAGATGATTCACACTGATTCCAATTACGCGTTCAGTAACATGATGCTGATTTTATTCTACAGTGAATTTTGTTGAATTATTAAAAGTGAACAAGAATTTTTGTGTATGATTAAATCAAGAAAAAAGTTGATTTTGCAGTTCTCTTGTAAGTACCCTTGAAAAATTTTTAAAATTTTCCCCATAATCAGCTCTTCACTAATCATCGTTTGAGTGCTCACCCATGGCGTAATTCGCAAATGCAATAAGTTCAAAGCTTATCGATTCGAATCTGCTGTAAATTCTTTAATTTGTATGAATTAATTGAATAAACCTCCGTGTTTACAATAATCTTAATTATGTTCAGAAAATACCATTATATTAAAAGAACATTTCGACCCAGTTCTAGATTTCGCGTTCCCAAAAGAATTCTAAAATTTATTAACTTCTTCCGGTAAGTATTTTTTTTTTTAATTTTGTGTAGAAAGAACAAGAAAATGTTTGTAAAACTAAAACCCAATAAACATTGAAAAGTTAAAAATTCAAGTGCATTAAATATTGCTTGTATTGTGCTTTATTTTAAGTGTTTTTTTACAGTCAAAATCCAGTTCATACAAATAAAAAAAAATTAATTTGTTTCATGTTTTTCGTTTATTGTCATTATTTTAAATAAAATTACAACATTTGGTCAAATTTACAATTTTCCTGTGAAGATTTTTATAAAATCTGAATTTCATGGATTTTAACGAAAAGGTAACGCCACATTTATTTGAAGCTAAACTCTGTTTTTACATTATCTTTTTTCTTATTTCAGGAAGATTCTACAAATTTCTAAGCTTCTAAATAAAAAAAAAAGGATTAGTGAAAAAATATAAAAAGTCAAAAAATCAAGATAAAATATACAAAAGTAAAATTATAAAAATGTATGGATGTTAAAAAGAATTAATAAATTGTACCTAAACTAATGATTATCGTATTTTGACGGCTTTGTTTACACTTGAATTTGTGGCTTGAAAACAAGTGTTATTTTAATGTTGTTTACACTTGAATTGAACTGTGATTTAAAGCTTAAATTAAAGAACATTCTCACTGTAATGTATAACTTGAATTCCAGTGTCTGTTTTGCTGCAATATGCTATTAAATTAAAGTATAAATCAAGGCTTGAAAGCATGACTTGATTTTAGCTTTAATTACAGCAAAAGTGCTTATTGGGTATATTTTTTTTTCAATAAACAATAACTCTGTGCTGCAAATTTAGGGTAATTGTTTGAGGACACTACCAACAGGTTCGAAAGTCCATGTTTATGTTAGTAAAACCCCCGCTGAGTTTTACCTCACCTCATCAAATTTTTTTTATAGCCTCAAAATAAGTTGCACTCCTGAGTGGATGCACTATTTTCAAAAATCATATCTTCTAATTCGCATAAAATTTTGATTTATTGTCTTTAGCCCGACAAATATGATGGTCAAGCCTCGATAATCCAAACAGTAAATAATAAAAATAATGTACATTTCTTTTGATCCAGAACTAAAAAAAATGATGTAAAATTAAAGAAGAATCTTTAAAATTCTGAAGCTTTTTATTGAAATAAAGGGTGGTTAAATTTTAAGGGCCAATGTTGATTTTGAATAAAACACAATTTAGAAAATTATTGTAATTTCTTTTTATTATGATAATATGGTATGGTTCAATTATGTATGGAATAAAATGTTTTCCGCAGAACGAACTTGGCGAGCATGCACAGGTGTTTTCTCATTTCCTACAGACCCGATTCGCAGAAATATGAGCACAATTATCCCGATTGTGGACACATTTGGTCGATTATGCTGACCAAAAAAATCACAAAGTAAATTTTGATTTAAACGCCCATTTTCATAATAAGTCTGAATAACTTTAACGTGTTGCTCGATTGTTTATCGTTTCATGGTTCAAATTGAGTTAGACTGAAATTGAAAAATGTCAAATGAAATGCAAAAAAAAACTTGACGTTTAGGTGTGGTTCACATTCAACATCGGTCCTTAATATTTAAACACCATTTATAAGGTAGTACATGAAAAAATAAATACATAGATACATATTTAAATGTAAAGAAATGTAATTAAAAGCTAAAATTATTTGCGTGATCTTCTTGCAGAAGGTATATCTAAATCATCACTATGATGTTGAAGGGAATCTAATTCATTTTTTCAGGTTGATCTTTATTTTCCTTTTCTTCGAATACCGTTTTTGACCACCAACAAATTTCACCCAATACTGCATCTGGTCCCCAATCATATCGAAATCACCCAACATCCCTTTTACAGCTTCTGCGATCGATTTTTGCCTTACAAGTCTTTAATTACGTCTTTTAAAGCAATCCAGCCAATTAGTTTCTTATCCACCAGTAATTTCCTAAATCATTTAGCTTTTACTTTATGAAATAATAAATTGCATTGCATTTATAAATAGTTATAATAGTTTTTTTTTTGTATGAAAAACATTCAAGGATCGCCGATGCTTAAAATTTGCATGATTTATTCAAACGCATATAAAAAAAATTCATTTTTCTTTATATTTAAATTTTTGCAACATTTTAACTTTGCAGAAGAATACCAACTAATATTTAAGAATTTATTAGAAAAAATTAAAAAAACCTATACTTAACCCTTTCGATCCGGATGTTACATATGAGTACCACTTTATGTTTAAACGTCTCTAAAAGTTTTAAATTAAATGTTGCTGTGTTCTCAAATATACACAATCATCTTCAAACTTCTGTGAATTTTTAAAACACTATTTGTTTTTTAGCCTAAATTTTGCCTGAATTTTTTTGGCAACAAGATGAAAAGGGGTGAAGCAGAAAATGCGCAAAATGGCAAGAGACCAAAGAAGTTTTGGTACTTAGTAATTGTCAAGACGCAACATTAACAACTATTACAAAAACATTGAAAACAGTCGAAAAGATTGATGTCCCGTGTCCGAACTAAATTAAATTTTATAGCGAGATCATGGGAGGCGTTCACCTGGCTGATCAAATGTCTGTCCTTTGCGAATATGATGTAAAATCGAATATGTGGTGGAATAAAACTTTTAATCTTTTGATAATGATGACAGCCGTGAATTCCTGGGTCATTTATTATAATCTCAATCGAAAAAGGTGCCATTCAAGACCCCTACAAGAAATTGATGACTGAAACTGACACATAAACAAAATAAAATATCTGTCACTTCACTCTTGCATATATGCAAGAGTGAAACAACTAATTTAAATTGCATTTTTCGTTTCGGTTAAGTTTTTAAGAACTTGATAGAAGCTTTGTTCTACGCATTGACGGGTATTTCCGTCAACACTACCAGTAAAGTTACCGGTCATATAACTGTGACTATTCTTGTAGGGACGTTTTTAGTTACGTTAGCAGAGACATTGATCCAGGAAAAAACTTCAGCCGTTCGACGATCAATAAAACCAGGCCTAGCACCACAAAGTGCAAATCGCAAGCCAATGCATCTTCCTGTTGAAGGATCTTCTTGATGTCGTTGTGCCAACTACAGCGCTCAAAAGAAACAGACACGCAGTATGACACTTTGGCACTTTGCAAATTGTTCTTTGCACAATATCTAACATAAATTTTATGTCAAAATAATTTTTTCTATACTTTTCTTTTTCAATATATAAAAAAATCAATAAAATATGATATATTAGGATCATTCGATTACTTTTCTCAGTCAAGTCCAGTAAGAATTACTCAGCAACAAATTTACAGAGTAAGACAAATTTACTCTCAAAATAAAAATTTTTTAAAAAAGTACGCGAACGGAAAATTTCCAATAATTTACAAGTTTTTTAAACAGCTGATTGTAAAACCAAATGCAAAAATAAATATAACTGGTCGATATGAAAAAGGAATTCCTGTTGTAAAATCTTAAGCAGAAACATTTTAGAAGGTTTTCTTATATTTTCTATAATTCATTTAACAATATTTGTTGCTTTGCATTTGCATAAAACAACGTAGTTGTAAAACATTTTTTTTGTATTTACAAAAATTTAAACACATTTGTTTCAATCATATGTTTTTTCTGCTTGTAAATTCTTGCTGACAATAATTTGTCCAGTAAAAATTTGCAGAAAAAAGAAGAACTCTCAACATCAAACTGTCACTTTATTCTCTCTTTTTTCCTTTATGTTTACTGAGTATTTGTGTAAACGAACGACATCCAGTTAAAAATTGTACAAATTATTGGGTAAACGAACGAAACTATTAGGTCTGTACGAGGTAATTTTGGGTAAAGTCTGGTAAAATGAGAGTAAGCAAGAAATTCTCTCACAAAACCATAAAAATGTCCAAAATACTGCGAACGCACAAAACCACATTTCATACCCAAAAATAAACGTCAAATTTATTCATATTAAAAAACAGCTTAATTAATAAATATATTTAAAATGGCAAATATCTATTTCTTTATAGTAAATTTTTATTTAATTTTAATTTTTTTCAAAAATGCAAAACAGCTAATTTATTAGCAACACCATTTTACAAAAAGTACGGGTAAGTTCTGGTAAAATGAGAAACGAAATTACTCTCTCATAAACGCTCTCATTTACCCAATTTTTGTTACAGGAAACGCTTTCTGGTAAGATTGGGTTCCCGCGGGCACCCGCGGTAACGTACGTCGAACACACCTATTATTTGCTATACTTATTTTTGATTCAACTAGTTTATTTTAACGGACGGTTGATACTTGTTTGTACCATTTAACATCCCGAGTGGTACAATGGTTTACCACCACTCCCCCAGCCACCCAATTATTGTTTCTCTGATTTTCATTCGCCGATACCTTATTACTTAAATAACCTACTACCACCAAACATTTAATTGCAGCATTGCTATTCGAATGTAGGGTCGAAAGGGTTAAAGCTGACACCTATTTGTGGCTATAAAAAAATGTAATGAGGTGAGTTTTATTACCACGTAGAGATACATACTTTCAAATGGCATTGGTTTCATCGTGTAAATGCAGTTTGCTTTTTAGAACGTTTTGCAAAAGATATAATTATGTTCACCGCAATAACATTGACAACTTTCTGTTAACTTATAATAAAAATAGAATTAATTCAAAGATGAAAAGACTTTTGATTATTAAAAATCAATTAAAACGAAAAAGAAGACTAATTTTGCACTATTGCATCAGACACTTTAATGATGCCATACATAGTTGCAAAAATTTGCGCCAGCACTGTCAATTGTTTGCATAAAAAAATGTCAGTGCTGCCAAGTGATGCTTTTTTGAACGTTTTACTTTTATTATGCAGTGATGCACAACTACTGCATTCACGAACGTACCCTTAACTACAAAAACCCATTTTTTTTGTATATTATAATGTTAACTTTTTATTTTCTAGAAAAAAGAAAATTAACAGCCAAATTCAATTTCATGTGATTTCAAAATTTCATTAAATTAAAAAAAGTTTCGGATACGCAAGTTTAAATTAAAAATATAATGGTAGTATATAATTACAAAATGAACATGCCTTAAATGATGTCTAAATTGTATACAATAATTTAAAGAATTTACAAAGTATTCACAAAATTATATATATATAAAAAAAGCAAGAAGTATGTATTTTAAGATAACTCGTTAAAAAAATAAGTAAAAGTAGCCAGTTAAATATTTTTTAAAATGTTGTTAAGTAAAGAAATTTGAGCAAATTTCTACAATATTTAAGAAGAATCTGATTTTTAAGAATTTTTGGAGTCTCCCTGTTTCATAAGAGATGAATTCTTGAAATGTATGAACAAGTTTACCAGACACTCATTTGAGGATTCTGGTGAACGATTTGATTACCCAACATATTTTGATAGTGCTACCAAATTTTGGAGCACAATACCACGTCTTGAACTCTCTTAAACCAAATTCGCAAATATATCGAAATACGTACACTCTGGTTTTAGGTCCTTCAACTTGTCCTTTACACGAATTTGTTTTTCTGTAGTGAACTTAAGATACAGATGATTTTTAGAGTAAAACTTATACTTATTTTTCAATTGGAAAAATATTTTTCATATATAGATAGCCTTTTAAAATTAGGATTAAAATTTTTTCATTTTTTGCAAATATTATTTGTTTCTACAGATTTGTGCTTAGTTTTTAAATAGTTAAAATAAATCTGTAAAAAGAAATAATTTTTCCTTTTTTTTACTCTCAACAAATTAACTAGAAAATAAGTTAAAATAAATGATATTTCGTTTTTTGTTTTTACCTCATGAAAATTTACTACAAAGTCTGGGAAAATATCGACAAAAACAAACTAAAAAATTAACAAATCATTTTAAATTGATATATTAAATGTTAGAAACAAATTCTTATTTATATGTATGTAATATATTTTTTTAAATAAATGTAAAAAAGGATATAAAAATATTATTCTTTGTATTTTAATTATTTCTAATCCATTAAAAGCAAATGTACGGAAAACTTTTTAAATAAACTACAATTGAATGTAAAAATATTTTAAGTGTATAATAAAAAGTTCAAACAAAAAATACTATAAAAACAAAACAAAAAAATTTACTTTCGATAAATTAAATGTTTTTTCAGTGTAAAATAAATAAACGTCAAGTTAAACTTCGCAGTTTCACACACAAGCGTAAATGTTATAGTATGTATGTTGTCCTTCCCTGAGGGTCAATTCTCGTTCTGTGAAACGGTGAAATGAAAAGTTTTTTCATGTTTTCATAGTACTTTTAATTCGCGTTCTGTGAAAAAATGTAAAGAAATATCAAAACGTTTTCATATGAAAAAAAAAGTGTAACGAAACAAGATTTTTTCACGATTGCACAGCACTGGCGATTCTTGTTTTGTGTAACAGTGCAAACAACTGTCAAAATATTTTCATATGAAAAAATTGTTTACACAGACTATTTATAAGTGAAAAAAAGAGAAGATTGTAAGAGGAAAGCGTGCCAGCGAAAGCCAAAAGGGGTATTTAATTAATTATTAAGAAAAGCATGTGGACATTGCAAACGATAAGTAAGTAGCTTAATAACCATAATCACAGTTTTATTAATGCCATATTTACAGATTTGTAACTGCAGATGGTGCCAAATTTAGAGACGAAAAGTGTAACAAATTGGTGGCGAGCCTTAACAGTTTTAGTGGGACCCAAAAGGACAGTGAAAAATGGCAAAAGTATGGTCTATTTATTTATAGTTTATTTATATTCTTTATCATTTTTTTCTTTCTTGTTTCTTTTTGTACTAAGTATTTGTGTTAATGAACGCCATGCAGTAAAATTTTATTTATTAATTTCAAATTTGTACAAATTATTAAGCAAACGAATGGAACTATTGTCTTTTAGATAATATAAATATTTAAATTGAGTCTAGAACTCACTGCAATCGACAATTGAACTAAGCATTAAAATTTCATAATTTTGCATATAATGACTAAATCTTCAGTATATGTAAAATTAAAATAAAATTGTGGTATTTTATGGTAAAATAATACGATTTTATTGTTAAGTTTAAGACCCGATAGTTTTAAAAGATTTTTATGCAATTCAAAAGGAAATTCAATTAGCTTTTTTCATGTATAAAGAACGATCCGATAAATATTTCCTAAAGATAAATATTTCCTAATATGTAGACGAATTTCCAAGACAGCCATTATTAGCAGTTTTTTTTATTTTAAATGCCACGACCACTGGATAAAAAGGACGGTTTGACATTTTTTATCTGTGGATCTGTGATTAATAAATGGTGCTTGTTTATTATTTTGAAATGAATTTAATCAAATTTGAATAGTTTAAGATTTGTTAAAAATAATACATTTTTACTATTTTATGCCTTATTTTATACAATAGTGTATATAATAGGTTTATTTTTTTCGAATTTTAAATCTATATTTATAACAACTTGTAAAGAACACGACTATCCCTACTTGTTTTTTCTTTAATTTTTGCAAACCAATACAATTTGAACATTTGGGGCTGCCTTTGTACGAAAGCTGTTTTTGTATATGGACTGCGCGGGAACACGAAATAGAGCAATTTTATAGTTTGCCCTGCTCTACCTTTACTTACAAAAACATAATTAGCTTTTGTTGTTTTTAATATTTTATCTAATTAAAAATACAAAAATTTTAAATATATTTATGACAAATATTTTCGTTTACATTTAAAAGAAAGAAGCAAAGAATTTCCAAGACTTGGCAGCATTTTTGAGCAGCTATAAATATAATTAAGTAGTTTATATCTTCTTAAATTTTTATGAAATATATATATTAATTTTAAAAGTAGGTTTTAGATATATTGTATCATATCTGAGATATTCAGTATCATCCTGTCAGTTCTACATACAAAATTAAAAAATCGAAATCTTCTTTACAGTTTTTGTAGATAACGACTATTTGGCGTATAGGTCAAACCAATAATAAGCTGACGATTTGTTACCAATTTGTATTTTTATTAAACAGCTTCATCATATTTATGCCGTGTTAGATTGGATAAAAAATTTTTAAGTTTGTCATTATATTTATATATTTGTCCTAAATATGATGAAGCTTTTTCCCTGAGTGTACTCTTCTTGATCAAACTTTCGCTTTTGACGAGTACATTAATTTCAAGCCGATTTTTGTTCTTGTTGTAAATTTTCGATATTATACTGTCTAAAAAAAGCACCAAAAATTTAGCATTTTTTTATCTTAAACATCGGAGGTATCACAATAAGTATGAGATCAACCTTGGATTTGGATCGTTTGTAGAAGCGTTGGGAAAATTTCCTTGTTAGAGACAAAAAGGGTATTAATTTCAGATTTTTTTTTTTGGTTGGAAACATAAAAAATTACACTCATATGATGTGAGCGGTAATTTTTTTTAAATAAAAAATATATAAAAAAAAAAAGAAGCTGCCAATGATGTGACGATCATTAATATTTTTCAAGATGCCAAAGAGAAGTGTTAAAAGTGAATTGATTATTTAATTACCGCATTTTTAATGGAAATTGATAATATTTATGAATATATCGGTATATAAATTTTGAAATATTATTTTTTAGAAACTTGTACATCAGATGATGATTTAGCAACTGAAGAAATGACTGACAATTTGGTGGAAAAAGAATTGAACATTCTTTATGATGATTAGAGCGTAGTAATGTTTTTGCGATTGTGTCAAATGATACGATGCAATAAAGATCATAGAACATAAGTTATAGTGAGGAAAGCAAATGTTGATTTTAAACTTGTTGTATTTCTATACAGATACCGGGGATTCAGGAGTTGGGGTACTATACAAAATATAACAAAACGAGTATTTCAGGCGTTTCTAGAACTTAAAAAAAATTTGGCCCGATAGAGACGAAGCTCATATTGTGAAGAGAACTACCGCACTGTATTGGTTACGTAGATGGCACAGAATTTAAATTGGCCGAAAAACCTATTCATAACCCTTTGGAGAAAATCAAATTTGAAATATAAATATCTCACATGATTTTTAAAATCACAGTTGTATAATTCAGGATTTTACAAAAAGAGATGTAATTTTTCGTAATTTAAACTACAAATTAACGATTTTGGAAAATTACTTTTACACTTGGTTATAGGTTGCTAAAAATACAACTTCTGGTGGAAATTTTCTTCCTTGTGTTTTTTGTAACAAAAGTTGCATTTTTTCACTTTTCCATTTTTCCAACTACTAAAAACTGAAATGAATACCCTTAAATTAAAGACAAAAAGGAAAATTGTAAAATAGAACCTTAATGATAATCTACCTTTCATCTCTACTTATGAATTCGTTTTAACTACAGAGGGAAGTAGTAAAATTGTATATTTTGAGATCAAAATAGAATCGAAAATTTAATCACAGTTGTACATTTGTAAAATAAAAAGAGTTGAGGTAGAAACAAAAGTTTTTGTGGTTTAAAAGTAGTTAATAAATTAAGTTTTTTTTAAGACTTAAAACTAACGTATATATTGTCAAAGGAATATAATTGTATAGAGCGGTATTTTTCAAATAAACATATTTATAAAACTAAAGAAACTAAAAACTATAAAGCTTTCAATTTTCGCAAACATTAAAGTCCATAGTTTTTTTTTTATGTGCAATAAATGGGACAAGAACGACCACCTAAATTATGAATATGAGTTGTAAATGGAGAAGACAAACACCATTCATACCAAATTTTTTGCTTAGAAACGCAACGCCAAAAATGTATTTCTATAATTTGACCCTTTTTAACATCCATGGGTTCCTAAAATAAAACCAATTGTAAAAAAATTAAAATTAATAATTTTGAAAAAAACTTGGAGAAATATTTTTCACTTCAGTAATTTATGAGACAGGGTTAAACAAAATTTAAACTTACCGTAAATGGAAAATACATAGGAAACCATGATGGCATACCGACTGTATGAGTTGGTGGATTAATACTCATTAATATATCATTGTACAGAGTACATTCAAAATAACCAGCTATGCCAGTTAAAACGCAATCTAATTCAACTTTAAACTTTAAAACCTTATAACGACTATTATTTATAATAGCTTCACGATTTGGATGTACAAATTCGAATAGCGCTTGAGATTTATCAATATTGTAGATATTCTTTAGTAATACCACAAAACCACTTTCAGCATGTGTATGGTAAGTAGATTGCTTGTCGCGAGAAAATGTTTCATGACGCATAACTTGACGCACCGCGTTATAAAGTTTGGAAGACATTATCGGATTTATAAATGACACGGACTTACATGGTATACTTATACCATTGGGTTTTAATATCTTTTGAGCACAGTCTAAACATTCGGGAGATAATTCATTATCGCCAAATGAACCTAAAAGTTCTGAAACCAAAATATCAGCTTGTTCGGGTGGTGAAAATTCACGCATATCTTTAGAGAATATGTGAACATCTAAAAAAGAAAAAAGAAAATACTTAAATTAAAGAGAAAATTTTGTTTTTGTTAAATTTGTTATTTACCTTTATTAGTCCACAATTTTTTGGCAATAGCTGTTAGGGTTCTTATGGCATTTGGATTTTTCTCTATAATATAAACTCTAACTTTACGGTTTGTATTGGCAGCAGCATTTAAAGCAGCTCTAACTAAAGGACCACGACCAGCACCCAAAACCATAATTACGGTCTAAAAAATGGAATTTTGAGGTAAACAAAAATTTTAAAGATGAAAAAAGGGAAATAAATATTTTGAATAAAAAACAGCAAAGAACAAAAAAATTTCATAACTCCCCATAAGTGGTATTAAAAAAAATTTAATTTTCCATGGATAAACGTTTCAACAAATGTGAGCATGGGTCTATTGGGAGTATAAATATAAACATATTGCACAAGTGCATAATTGCAAAATGTAATTGATTAAGATCGTCCAAGTCTGATTTTAATACAATTTTACAGTAACGTCTTGTGAATAATATATTTTCTGATATTTTTTTTACCAGACACTTAGAGGTGAATATTTTGTGTTCATCTTAATTTTTTTTTTTACTACAAATTTGTTTTCAAATTGTTTTTTCACCTTTATAATGTTTTTATGTCTGCATTTTTACATTAGTTGTAAGTCCCACTTTACACACAACAATTTTTCTCACAACAATTTTTTTTAAATCTCTTTCAAACTTGCATTCGTGTCCACACTTTGAAAGTCTCTTATTGCAATTTTAGTATCTTTTACATATAAAAAAGTACGAATTAAAAAACACAAGAGCATTGCGAGTACAAGTCCGTACGCCAGGGATGCGAAAGTTGGTACAATTGTAACATTTTTGGTACGATTTGGGTCTTAAAAGTACGATGGTACTCCCATGGTTTATTTGGTACAATTTCCAAATTTTCCCAGTTTATCCTTATCTTTTTTTTCTTGGCAACTCATTTTTGCTGTCACATCTTTGTGAATATCTTTTATATTAGAGCCAATTTAGACGGCGACTCTTATTGCATGCAATTTTTGATTGTTATCGAATGCGATAGAGAAGCAAGCGGGGTAACAAAAAAGGCACAGTTTTAGTTTCTCGTGCATGTTTCTGTTATCTCTCTTTCACACTCATATGTACTCTTATTTTGTTGCTTAATTTACATTCAGTTTTCGTGCAAATAAAGTCACCGTATAAATAGACATAACTTTGGAAGCAACTTTGAAAAGGGAATTAAGAAAATTGCACGCAATCAATTGCATCGTATAAATTGTCAAAAGTTTTCAGTCTAGTCCAAACGAAAGATTTGTTACATTCATCGAATTCCTGTTGCTATAATTTTAAAATAACAAATAGTTTGTTACCTACTTAAATATGATATTGATCTCATGGATTTTTGTACCTTAATTTACATATTTTTATTATATACTTTTAATGTACAACTGAATTTTCTGTACAGTTTTTTTGTTATGTTTATTAAAAATAAAAATATTAAAAAAAAATTCTATAGTTGGTGTTTTTTTATATTAAAAAAATGGTACAATTGAGTTCACAAAGTACAATTTGGTAATGACTTTTGTATGAAATTTAAATGCTCATTTCGGATCCCTGCTATACGCCTTTCTGTTCTTCTTTCCTTGCTCTCCATTAAACTCACTGTGGGAGAGAGCTGGGAGAAAAAGAAGACACTATAGTACTTTTCATGGTACTATAAGAGCTTTTAAAGCAACCGTCCTAAAATGGGAGGGTAATAATGACAGTTTTTTGTTTTATTGAATAAACAATATTTTTTAATTTCTTTTATAGAAAACGTTCTCTTATGCGAAAAAAAAATCATCAGAATGTGTTTAAGAATTAATTTTTCCTATTAAAAAATCACAGATACTAAGAAGCTTTTTTTTTATAGAGTTTTTAAGTTTTTCTAAGGTAATTTAATTAAAAGATTCTTCCAAAAATTATATATGGTAAGTCTCTTAAATTCTGAAAATTCTACAAATCTTCCGATATGAATGTTTTTTTTTTCTAAATATTAAAAATTTTAAAATTTTGGGGGTCTGTCAGCTAATTAAATATTCTGTGTGCTAAAGTTAGTTTTACGTTACGTAGGCTATATCATCTAAATTTGTTTTTGCCCTTATCTATAAGGCGGTCTATTGCATATGCTCTGCTTATGTCTCAAGTAAACTATTGTATTGAAGTCGTTTCTGGTTGTTCTGAGACTAATAAAAGGATTATCTTAAATTTCGTTTATTAATATATCTTTATAAGATTGTTTATTACCGTAAGCCAGAAAGTATTTTTCGGTTAATTTCATTTTTGCATTCGGAAAGAAATCCCCAAATAGAGTACATGCTTATTTCGAATACAATATATGAAAATTCTTTTGTAATAAGGGTTGGTCGATTGTGGAATAGCTTGCCAAGAAATTTACGCTCGTTCCTTTTTTCTTTAAACTCATTTAAACGTAAAATTCTTGAGTATAATATATAAATATATTTAACTTCTTCCTACTCTTAAACACTGATAGTTGGATTTAATTTTTTTTTTTTTTTACATAAAATTGTCATTCTTAGGGGAGTCTTAGGGATTAATTTTTTTATTTGATTTAAGTTTTTTAATCTCATAGTATTAAAATTTCATGTAATATAATTTTATTGGCCAATTAGGCTACGTGTATTACAAATGAATAAATAAATGAAATAAAAAATGTCTCAAGGGGTCCGTGAACTGAAAGTTTGTGGAAACCGCTGCTTTCAAATATTATGGTACTCCTTTGACGATATATCTTATTTAAGACTAAAGGGGAATGCTATATATCAAACCAATTTAATACTAAATGCTTGGTAATAGATTACATTAATTGACCTCATATTAATCAAATGTATTATCATTATCAGAAGTACTGCAGTACGTATGTATTTCAATTTCAAATGCTATTATTATGGATGTTTGGTACCTAAAAGAAATTCTCATTTAACAACCCTTTCAACTCACCAATTTCGTTTCAATCTCATCATCTTTTACTCGATCCTTTAGAGCAGCTTCAATAGCATTTTGATACAGTTTATATTTAACAGGATCTCTTTCAAAAATTTCATAAGTATAGCAATCCAAATTATCATACAAAGGTTGCAATGGTTCCTCTAAAACATCCTCATAACTAAAACAATACAAATTGAATACACAAAACATCTAAAATATATAAAGACTGTTTACCTTTGTAAAGCATGAATCTCTCGGAAAGTTTCTCGAAAATTAATCAAATAGTCTGTATACAATTTAAGACCACTATCATTTACATCAGTAGAAACAATTATATTGACCTGATTCTGCACAAACATTTTTAAAATTTCTTGCCAGGCTTTTGGCAAAACCGGATAGTTATGACGATTTCTAATAAACATTGTAGAGGGAATTATAATAGCTTCGACTGGTTCACCTAGCCAACGGTAGATTACACTTAATTCCGGACGATCGCCTTCATTAAATTCAAGAACAAGTTTATGTTTTGAACAAAAATCAGCAGACCAACGAAAACGATTCCACCAATTCCAGGGATCTTTAGATTCCAAACTTAAAACATCGTCTTCCGTTAAATCACGACGCCAAGATGAATGAGCCACAGCAGAATTATACAAAGGTACTTGTAGTAACACGATACCTTAAAGAAAAGATTCTCATTCATTCTGTTCCCATACTCAAAATAGTATAAAAGCATATTCATACCCAAATTTGTGGGTAAATTATTTGGGTTGTTTTCATCATTAACATAAGAATCATACGGCAACCCACCATTCACAGTTATATACTTACCCTTCGATTTATTAGTCAAAATTCTGGCCAAATTTAAACTATTTTCTGCCTTTAGTTTCATCATAACATAACCACCAAATTGTAAATGTTCCGCCCAGGATAAATCACGTTTTAATATTTCTTCCGAATTCTGTCGTATTTGCGCATCTTCTGAATCACAGTCAATGGTGTCCGTTAGTAGCGTTATCACTTTAGCATTCCATTGATCGGCCGTTAGCAACAGATCGGCATAAGTGTTTTG
Organism: Eustalomyia histrio; assembly: GCA_949748255.1. Lineage (NCBI taxonomy): Eukaryota > Metazoa > Arthropoda > Insecta > Diptera > Anthomyiidae > Eustalomyia > Eustalomyia histrio. The sequence continues at coordinate 63,270,039 of OX456527.1, read as the reverse complement.
AGTTTGTTTATCGTTCATGGGTTCACGTTGAAATTCCAATGGCATGTCCACACAATTGAGTGGTGCGGCTACAACGGTAAAATTATTTTGTTGCGCCTTTTCAATGAAACTGGGCAAATTGGGATTGCCTTCTTGTAGTAAACATATGTAGGGCATGATTTTAGTTTAACTGGAAATGATTTTTGGCTGAAGTCTACAAAAATGATTGAATTTTATTACAAAATAAATGCACGTTTTCACACAACAGACGCCAAAAATTTTACAGATTACAAAAAGAGAAAAGTACAAGACCGGCTAACTGAAATGTCAATGTCGAATTTGAAGTTTAAAGTTAATGCGATGCCAGATGTTACCGTTATATATGGGTTGCCTACTATGGTGTATATTTTGCTTATTCTGCAAAATAGCTTTATATGACAAGCTATCAAAATTGGCTTATGTCACTGCCATATAAATTTGTAAACATGCAAACTTTTAGTGTTAACGCTTAACGTTAGTAATGTCAAATTTGTATGGGAATGACAGAAGCCAACGTCGATAGCTTCCGGCACAAACACAGCTAATAATTCGCTAAATATATAAATTATTGAAAAGAAACGAAAAATCATGAAGAATTTAGCTTTTTGGATCCTTTAGAGCTAATTTATACGATTTATTCTCTTTAAAAAGTTGCTTCCAAATTATGTCGAATGTGAATGAAGCAACAAAAGAAGAATACATATGTGTGCAAAAAAAGCATTAAAATTTACCTAAAACTGCAATCACATTTGGCTCGAAATGTAGTTTAAAGTAGATTTCGAAACCTAGATCGTAAATAATAGTTTACAGTACGATTTGATCGAAAAAAGGTTTATACCAGATTTCGAGCTTTATGTAAATGCAGTTAAAATAAAAAAATAACCTCATATCTGTATATTTTGCTAAACTTCATGTTTTTAAAAATTTTTTGTCGATATTATAAAAACTTCTTTTATATTAATTTTTTTTTTAAATCAACAAATATTTTTTTTAATGTGTTATTACGAAGACAAAAGAAAATTAACAACATTTGTCAAATTTAAAACACTTTTTAAAACCAAAATACTAAAATTTAATTAATAATTAAGATATGGTGTTTAAATAATTTGGATTGACATTTTATTATAAAAAAATTGAAATTAATTATATTGAAAAATAAAGTTAAGAATAAACTGTTCTTATTAGTTTAAATGATAGAAATAAATACAAATAAAGATTAAAAAGAGAAACCAAAATATTCTAAAAAAAAAAAATAAAACAAAAGGTTTTCATTGGATTTTTTTGATTAAATCTGTTTAGAAATATGTTTTTCAATTTGCTAAACATTAATTTTGCATCTTGTACATGAAAAAAAAAATGCCTGAAACAGAAAGTTAATAAGTTAATTAATACAAAAGATTTTTATTTTATAGATTTTTTAGAAGTAAATTTCATATGTATTATTTAAAATAAAACGATTTAAAATATTTCAAAATACGTAACAATTTCAAGAAAATATAGGTTAAGTTTAAATGTCAAATATGTTTTGAAATAAATTTACCATGTATTTTGAACAGTTACCATATTAATCAGTTTTGCAGCCATTCCGTAATTATGAATGAGATTTTTTTGGGCATATGCATCAAATTTTGCATACACCAGTTGTATAATAAACTTTACAGCAAGTATGTAAACTGATGGCACCCATGTAAAAGATATTTAGAATAACGAGTTAACTTTTCACGTGAACAAAAGTCATATTGATATGGGGTTTTAAAGCATAAATTTGTGTTTTCTAATTCGTATTTTTTTTAAATAAAAGCCCAAGAAACATTTTTACGGACTCTCCGACACGTGCGGATTCATGAATACGGATCTACTGCACGTTTACGGAACGTAAATACGTATCCGTAAAAGTAAACGGAAAATTAACGGGCCGTATAATTGAATTTTCGAAAACAGTACGTTTTGACTCCGTGTTGGTGCATCCGTTTCTGTATCGTCATATACGGACTTCCTCGAATTTCTTTAGTTTTTCTTACGTTGCTTTTGAATTCGTTTTGGTGTCAAAAACGAATAATTGAAACATGTCTGTGATCATTATACGGGTCGCGCGCTAAAGTTTACAAAAACAGATACACCGAAAATAAATTAAATAAATATAATTAGAGTTAAATGTTTATGAAATTTAAAACAAGTTTTACGGTGATGTGCGCAAGTTTATGCAATTTTGCAAATAAAAATATTGTCTGCCAATTAATAATAGATTTTGTTAAAAAAATTATAAAATTTGCGTTGGATGCTACATCATTTTGTAAATGTCACTAATTAAACCAAAATAAAATGTTTGTTTTATTTCTTCATGATATTCAATAGGCCATGCTGGAGATGAATATTTCATTTAATTAAATTTGTAAAAGTTTTATTTTGTTATTTTATTTTATTGCACATCTATATAAATAAATTTAAAGAAAAAAACTATAATTTGTTATTCAAAATTAAAAACTCCGTTTTTCATCCGATATATCCGGTCCGTAAACGGTCCGTCATTGACGGTTTTTAAACGGTTTCGAATCAGTTTCGATGTTCCTTAAAATCCGTTTTCTGGTCCGAATACGGATCCAGAAAACGGTACGTAGATGAAGTTGGATTCCGTTTATGACGGACTGAAAACGGTACGTAAACGGAACGCACTGTTTGTTGGGAGATAATAGAATTTGAAAAAAGAGACTTTCGTATTGTAGACACTTATGCATAAATACAACTATTGTTTTGTTGGGTTAACTGTTATGGTACGAATGTAAACCAAAACAATTGAGACAATTCACGGTCAAGTTAATAAAATGAGTATATATGCAGAAAAAACAGATTTTTTTTTGCCGCCTGCTTTAATATGAAATTGCTTGTTGGGCTATTATAATTATAAGCTATTGGCAGCCCATTTATCCCGGTATAAACAACAACAAAATACAATGGTGTCAACAAAAAACAGCTGATCGCAACAAAAAAAGAATTAGTGAATAGGAGCAATTTTTGTAAAAATTCCAAAAACAATAAATTATTTATAGTTTTAGTTTATTAATTAAAATTAATATAACTAAGTAAAACATGGCAAACAAGGAAATATTTTCAAAACATATTAAATCTAATGTTAAATTAGCTACACGTTATGATGCCGAGGGGCGTGAAGTTCAAGTGAGTAATAATGGATAAAAGATAATAATCTCTTATTAAATTTTAATGATTTTATTCAAAAAATTTTTACTAGGTGGAGCGTCGAGAAGATATAGATGCCACTGCTAAAGAACAGGAAACATTTGATATGTTAATTAAGGCTGGTTACTATCGAGCCTGCATAAAGGGTTTATCGGCATTTGACAAAGTAGTTGGCGGTATGACCTGGTGTATAGAATGTTGTGATTATGATGTAGATGTGGATTTGTTATTTCATGAAAATTTAACTATAGGACAAAAAATGTAAGTTAGTTGTAGATGAAAGAAATTTTGAAAAAAAAATAAGTTTTACCCAAATGGTTTCACAATTGATAAACCTTCGAGCATAGCCTAAAATGGCCACGTTCAGTTGAATGGTACAATTTTTTGCGTGACACAAGTCAAATTTACTACATAAAACTAGTCCGTGTGCATGGCCTTCAGTCGGGCTTAAAGATTTTTATCTCTGGAGTATGTCCAACGCCTGTTTTGTTTCTTAAATGAATGACACAAAAAATTATACCAAGTATTTCAGTCGATGATCAGATTTCTTGTTTTTGATTTCTGTATCATTTTGCTAAAGAAATGGAATTTGTGAGTTTTTATTTAATTAATCCTTAAAATTTTTGATGGGAATTTCTTAGAATTCAATATTTATTTTTAAGAAAAAAAAACTTAAATCTGAAAGTTTTTATTAAAGACAAATGATAAAGATCTTTTAAAATATATATATTTTTTTATTTCTCAGTGCATTGGTAGAAAAAATTGTTGCTGTTTTACCTCAAATGAAGTGTCCTTTTCGTATAGAACCCCATCAAATACAAGGTTTAGAATTTTTAAGTATACATCCGGTAATACAGTGGCTTGTTAAGAAATCGGTAAAGTTTTAGAAATAATCCAAAATTTTAAAAAATAAGTATATAAATATTTTTTTTTACTTTAAGGTGGAAAATAGAGCTGAACGTAATTTACGTTTAAAACGTTTTGCAATTGGACAATTTCATAATCATTATCAGTATAAAAGTGATAAACAAAATTTGGAAAAAATACGCAATGCTTCCATTCATATTAAAAGAATACAAGTAAGAAGATTATAACTCCCTTTAAAAAAAAAAAAACAATCTAATAATCTTTTTCACAACACTTTAGGAACTTTATAATCCAGTTCGACAATATCAACGTAGAGAATTGACTGATGAAGATGAAAAGACTCGTGTGCATTTGACATTATTGGAATATGGTGATGTGTTAGCAGCAACAAAGAGTCGGGCGGACCAGGAGGTGGAGGAGGATACAAGGGAAAACAAAGAAGATGAGCTAGAAGCTGAAGTAAGAAGGTTATCGTTTGTATTAAAACAAATATGTTTATTTCCCTTATAGTATGCTAAGGCTTTATAACATTTTTTTTTTTAATTTGGCTTTAAGTGCCCTTTTTTATTTTCCTGTAAATAGCTTTTTTTTGTGATATAACTAATAAATTTTGATTGCAGCTTGATGTTGAAAAATTACTTAAAAATCTTGTTCTTACCAATGAGGTAATATTCTTTTTTTTGTTTGTTTGTTTCTGTTTCTATCATAGTTGCTATTCATTATAAATTTCATTTACTTAATAGGATATATCTACAGGATCTCCACAAAAGCTCGACAGTGCAACACGTTCGGCATTGAAACAACATTATCAAGAATTTATACAGGAAATGGAAACAGATGCTAAAGAGCTAACCGAACAAAATCAGATAAAAACTTTGGAAGCTACAAAATTGGCCTTACAACGTAAATTAGAACGTAATCAAAATGAGAGCAGAGAAGTTTTAGAATTATTACAACAGCAAACAGATCTGTTGCAAAATGAAGAGGCACAACAAAAGGAATTAGAAAGGGAAATCGAAGAGTATAAGAAAATTGAACAAAATGTGGAACCAAGGTAAGAATTTATGCATTTAAATTGTATGAAATGTTAACAAAGAAAGTGAAATCTAAAAATCCTCTAGAAAAAAGTACTTAAAATTTGAGGTGATTTTTTAAAGAAAATTTTGCTCAATCTTAAGGAAAATTCAAATTTGGTGGTTGTTTTTATAGAAATCTAAAAGATTTTGAAAATTTTCTCAGAACCTTAGTAGATTTTCACGAAAAACTAATTATTTTGATTATGAGGGCTTTTCTTAAAAAAATTAATCGCCCTTTTTTAAAAAAAAAGTAAAAAAACAACTATTTAATTTGTACCAAGAGCATAAAGTATAGTTTTTATTTATAATTAACCCCTATTATCCCAGCGTCATCATATGATGACACAACTTCAAGAACCTATATATTTAGATCGTTAATTAATACAACATCGCAGTGAAAACTAGAGCATTCAAAAAACCGGTTTCGGTTTTCTTCGAAAAATCGAATTTTAAAAAAACCGGTTTCGGTTTTTGCAGAAAAAACCGGTCAACCGGTTTTTTAGGTTTTTTTTTTAAATTTGAATAAAAAGCTTATATAATTTGTTAATTGTTTTTATTACAAACAAAAAAAAAAAAAGAAATTTAATATATAAATTAATAAAAATAAAAAAAAAAAATACATTCTTTGAAAAAAAAAATATATATATACATATATATTCATTTAAATTTAATTTTTGTATTGTATTTCATTTCAACATTTTATTTATTGGTTTTAATGTTTTTTAATATAATATCCTAAAAATTAATATTATAAAACTATATTCATATCAAATGAATAGAGATCATTAAGTTTGTAAATTGGGTAAAATTAGGTACGTTAGTAATTTGAACGTTTAAAGAGTTTGACATTAAATAAGATTTTTTTAAAATTACATTTTAAATATGTAAAAAGAAAATATATTTTTCACTTCTAAAAAAATATTTTAGAAATAATGTGCAATTTAAATGTTTCGTTTTAAGACAATTTTTTTGTTTGCTTTTGATAAAGCTAGAACTGGAAAATTCTCTTTCTAGACAAAAAGTCAAAAGACAATTATATAAATTGTCCAACTTTTCAGTTCTTTTGTCGCATTTATCAAGATATATGAAATCATCATATGTGACCTTCTCCGAGAAAAGGGACCTAGTGTGTCAAAAAACGGGTTTGGACTTAAGAGTGGATTCTGGTACCTAAAAGGGTGTAGAATAAGATGAAATGAGTTAGATTTCTGATAAAAATTTATTTACCCCATAAAAACGTACAAAACGAATTTGGGAAAATCGGTAAAAATGAGAAAAACATTTAAATTTTACATTTTTTGATATTTTGGTTTTAAATTGTTTTTAAATTGTCACTCTAAAAGCGAAAAAAAATACGTCACCACATAGGCAAGACGTCACCAAAGTCGGCACCCAATCATAACTAACCATACCAAATCGTATCTCCCAACTGAAGGTGTGTTCACAGTGATAATGCGTTATGAAACTTTAAATGCGTTTTTCTTAAAACTTTATTTTCAAACACTAGGTGCCTTTTCTCGGAGAAGGTCACATATAATGATGAATGATTTTGTACAGTCTTTTTTTTAGGATTTTGAATACTGTTTATTGTGTTATTTAGATAAGAAATTAAACTATTTGAATTTGGAATATCCAAAGTAAAGTCTTCATCGGAATCAGACTAACATCTAAATCTTCATAACTAACAAACGATTATAAAAGTGTTCGGAAAAAATAAAAGAGACCACTTAACCCAGTTGGTGATGTAATTAAAAAAACCGGTTAACCGAACAAAAAAGACCGGTTGTCGGTTTTCTTCGAATTTACAAAATATTCGAAACCGATCGGTTTAAAAAAAAAAGAAACCGGTTGACCGGTTTTCGATTTCGGTTTTTGAATACTCTAGTGAAAACATAAGACAGAAAAAAGTTTTGCTATAACCATTAATAAAAAATTAAATTATCATTCCAGTATTGCGAATAGATTAAAAATATCAAGGTCAGAATTTTTTCAAAAAGCTTAAGAAAATTACAAAACTCCTTAAAATTTGAAAAAAAATTCATACAAAAATTTTGCATTTCTACATTTCGACTTTAGCTGCAAATATCTAGAGGATTTGGTCTTTGGCCATACCAATTTTTATTGCAAAATTCGTGCAATTTCTTATTTTAGAACAATATGGGTTAACATTAGTGTTTCCAATTCGGTTAATCGATTATACGATTTCTTGATTAATAATCTCTATTGCGGTTAATGTCGAAACAAATAATTGAAAACTCAAATAATTATTCAACTCAAATAATCGATTGAAATACCGGTTAAATTTTTATATGAATTTTTGTGTTTTTTTTTAAACTTCCTAATTTTCTTAACTTTGGCAAGAAAATCGTAGAAAAATACATTAACTAAAATACAATGAAATTATTTTCAAATCAACTGAATCAAAGCAAATGTTATATAGGCTTTAGGAAATATGATAGTTTATTTTTATTTTTGTTTCAATTCCTCTTAAAAAATAAATTTTAAATAATAAATTAATTACATTTTCATTTGAAAAAAAATTTAAATAGAGTTTTTAACCTCCGTATATAAATATTTCGAGTTGACAAAAGATCTCATCAGAACGCGAAGTTTTAGAAAAGCTAGAGCCTCTAAGCAGAGTTTTGTTAACAAGCACTATGACGTTACTTATTTTATATAATTATATATAAAATTGCTTTAAATTCGAAAACTGTATTTTATAAAAATTAAAAAAAAAAACATGGAATTTTGTTTTTTAAATTGACTTATCAACAACTACAGTAGAATTAAGTTGTTAAGTCAAAAATATTAAGCAATTCGCTTATTTGAATTCTTAATTGAAAAACATAGAAAAATCAGTGAGGACTTGTCTGGAATATGCGTGGTTTTTATATATTTTCTAATAGATAACCTCTTGAACTCTAAAGTTTAAACAAGGTAGTGTAAGAGTCAGGGATTAGTGGCAGTTCTATCAAACTTTGTTTGTGAATTTCGCAAAAACTATTTATACAATATTTTAAAGTATTTGTTATTGAAATTTGTTGAAGACAGCTCTTGTTTATTTTGGCATTTTTTTTTGTATTCTGTGCAGTGCCATATAAAGAAAATAAAAACCAACTTTATCAACAAAATGTCTCGGTAAAACACTATCTACACTGCGTTTTTAAGGGTTTACTTCCACTGAACACATCTGTGGCAGATTCCTCTGAAAAACCCAATATTATGAATGATTCTTTAAAAAATCTCAGGATGCTTTGAATTATCTTAAAAACTTTAGAAACCAATGCAATAGACCTAACTTGTTCTTATTGATGAAAGAAATGCACATATTTTGCATTAAACGATTAATCGGCAATTTTTCCGATTAATCGGCCCGAATAACCGATTTGTCTTATTTTTTTAAATAATGACCTAATTTCTTAATTTTATAAAAATAATGACCTAACCGATTAACCGGCAGGGTCGAATAATTAGAAATATTTACTAGGTTATATGGATATAGCCAGAAATTAGATTATAAACAATTATAACAGTTTGTGTAGTAGTACTCGCAATAGTATTATCCATAATATTAGTGGTTCGATCTATTATAACACATTTTAAAAGTGTTATAATTTGTTTTAATCGTGATGTTATAAAATTTGGTTCATTACAATAGTGATAACATTATAATTACTCTATTATAATCGTAGTATAATACATTTTTATAATGGTATGGTCCATTTGAACACATTTAAAAGTTTATATAATTAATTATAATTGTCATTTAATACGATATGATTAATTATAATAGTGGAATAATTTTTAAAAATTCATTATAATCGTAGTACAATACATTATTAAAATTATAACAGTTGTATTTTTTGGTATACCACTTTATAATAATATTATTATTCATTATAATAATATTTATAATTCTATAACTCATAATAATAGCAGTATGATCAATTATAACACATTTTTAAAGTATTCAAATACATTTTAAATAATTAAAAACGTGATAATACAATAAGATCCATTATAACAGTAGAATTATTTGCAATAAGACAATATAATCATGATATAATTTATTATAACAATTGCAGTCTTGGCATAACACATTATTATTATTATTATTATTATTATTATTATTATTATTATTATTATTATTATTTATTTATTTATTTAATAAAAAACTTTCCAACTATTGAACACATTGATAGGGGAAGATTATTAAATATAATAAAAGATTAATCTTATTTTTTTTAAATACTAAACTATTATCTTAAATACTAAACAATTTGAATTTACCTATTTAGTTCCTAACTAAATTTAAAAATAAAATTAAGCAAAATGAATGCTGTTGAAATACGAAGCTAGATTTTTTTCTAAAGCTCATGAATGAAAGTGAAAAAGATTTCAAGTTCATGGGTAAGTTGTTTCAAATCCTGGTTACCGGAATTTGGAAAGAAAATTCATAGACTGTGCTAGAAAATGAATCAATGAGAATCTGAGTATTCCGAGTTGAATGAACAAAATCAAACTTATATTATTATTGTTATTCATTATAACAATATCGATGATCTATTAAAAATAAAAATTACAAGATTACCTCAAAATCCTAAAGTATTAAAATAGTAGCACATTTTTTAATAATCAATTATAATAATTATAACAGTTTTATTTTTTTTTTTGGTATAATACGTTATATTCCCTATAATTCATTATAACAATATTTACAGTAGTAACGAACCATTATAACACACTTTAAATTGTTATAAATCATTATAGTCAGTTATAATGTGATATAATACATCATGGCTAATTATAATAGTGAAATTAGTTTTAATCATGCAACACAATCTTGTTATAATACATTATAACAATTATAACAGTTGTATTTTAAGTTATAACACACTATTCTATAGTTATTATACATTATACAAATATTCATAGCATAGAAAAGCGTATTAACTATATATATATAATTAATTATAATTGAGATATAATATAATAAGATTCATTATAATACTGACATAATTTATACTAATCCATTATAATCTTAGTATAATACATTATAACAATTATAACAGTTGTTTTTTAGGCATTACATTCATTATAACAATATTCGTAGCAGTATAACGAATTATAACAGTGACGTTGATTTATAACACATTATAAAAGTGTTTTAATAATATTCTAATCAACTATAATCGAGATATAATACAATAAGATTCGTTATAATATTGGAATAATTTTTAATAATTCAGCATATTTTAGTATTATCCATTATAATACATAATGTTATAAATTTTTATAACCCATTATAATCATGTAATTATACACTAAAACAAATATATTAGAAGTAATATCCATTACAACAAACTCAATAATCCCTTATAATGGTATAATAACACTGTCCAACAAATTAAGACTTTTTGAAAGGAACATAATAGCGACCCCATAATTCTGAAAGGGTATGTTGAGTAGATCATTTTTGTAGAACAAGCACGTCTAAATTTTTTTCCACAGTGGGTCAAAATTTTCATTTTTTGGTCGAAGGGAGCATTATACTATATGAAAAAAAATGCTGTAAGTTAATGTCTGAGAAAATTCTTATGGTCAGAGATGTATTGTGGAATTGTATGAGAATTATTTTTATGGAAGATCTTAACCCTCTAACTGGTCTCTTTATGGGTCAATTTGACCCTTTTTTCGAGAAAATCAAAAAATATCCTTTAAAAAAGGACATTTAAGGATTAAAATATTCTACAAAAATGTTTGCCGGAAAATTTCAGTGGGGGTCACCAAAGACACCAATGTTGTAAATAAAGCTCTTTACGCTTAATTAGTAAAATTATACACCAACATATACAAAACAGGTAAAAGCGTCTATTCAGCTGTGACTTACAAATCGGGTGTGATATTTATTAAAATTAATAATAAAAAATAAAATAAAAAATTCAAGCATAATTGAGCTACTAAGCAGTACATATCGGGTGTGATTTTTACTAAAATTAATATAAAAAAAGAAAAATTAAAGCTTAAATAAGCACGGCGGATTCTGTTTGCAAATTAAGAGATTGGTTTTGTTTTATTTGTAGACATTTTACGCACCATCAAAGCAGAAGAAAGATATTCCCTAAAATTAAAGAATCATATTTTCTTTTTTTTGGAATACGATTTTTATCTGAAGTTTGGATACCAAAAACCGTATGTAATACTTGCGAAAGTGGTCTTTTGACCTAAGGCGCTGCCATTTTCTCCGCCTATTACATGGATTGAACCTGAAGATCACAAATCAGATACATGCTATTTCGGCGTAAATTACAAATTTGGTACAAGCCAAAGGCACTACGCGATAATGACATACGAAGCAACAAATAATGTCATTTTACCAGAAGTGCGCTGTGAAGGTGTTCCGGTGCCTCAACCGCCTACACATACATTTTCGGCCAATATGACAGTCGCCAATACAGAAATAACAGCGGCGGTTGAGGTATTGAAAGAAAGATTCAAACGGAAATACCAAAGTGTAATGCTTGCTGAATACGTATGGGGCTTGTACAGAAACCTTGACCCATCGGAACATTCACGTCAAGCTAAATACAGGAAAGCATATTAAGTTTAATCTTTAATCCATTGTCATACTACTGCTATTTCCCAATTCCCTTTTACTCGAAAATTTGAAGTAAAAAAAAAATAAATATGTACATACTATAATAAACCACTATTAAAACAAAATTATAATTTTTTTATAGAAGTTGGCGTGTAATTTTGGTAATTAATCGTAAAGAGCTTTATTGATAACAATGGTGTCTTTGGTGACTCACACTGAAATTTTCCGGCAAACATTTTCGTAAAATATTTTAACCCTTAAATGTCCTTTTTTAAAGGATATTTTTTCATTTTCTCGAAAAAAGGGTCAAATTGACCCATAAAGAGACCAGTTAGAGGGTTAAGATCTTCCACAAAAATAATCCTCATACAATTCCACAATACAACTCTGACCATAAGAATTCTCTTAGACATTAACTTACAGCATTTTTATACCCTACACCATATATGGTGAGGGTATATATCAGTTTGTCATTCCGTTTGTAATATGTCGAAATATAGGTTTAAGACCCCATAAAGTATATATATTCGTGATCCTTATGCAATTTTAAGTCGATTTAGCGATGTCCGTCTGTCTGTCTGTCCGTCTGTCTGTCTGTTGAAATCACGATCACGACGCGAAGACGCAAGCGGGGGTGCCTATTTTTACCCAGATTATTGAACATCCTCCCGAGCAGTTTGGTATTTAAAATAAGCAATATCGGTCAAGCGGTTCAAAAGTTATAAGTGAAAATGTGAAGGTACCTCTAAATTTTCCATACAAATTTGTTCAATTTTTCTGTATCTATTTTTTTTTTTGTTAAGTAAGTAAAAATGTTATTAAGTCTTCTTATTGTTCGATTACATTTATTGTCTTACATACTATGATAACTAAGTTAACTTAAAAATGAACAATGTTAAAGTCGCTAACAGAGCAGACCTCTGTAAATAACATTGCTAAAACTAAATAACAAAAGTTCGTTACATAAATTGACAAAACATATTCATATTACAGTTCATGCAAAATTTAGTATATACGTATATCATCTTCATCCCCTTTGGTGGAGAGTATTCAAAGATTCGGCACAGCCGAATTTAGCCCTTTTTTACTTGTTTTCATATAGTATAATGCTCCCTTCGACCGAAAAATGAAAACTTTGACCCACTGTAAAAAAATACTCAGACGTGCTGAACCATAAGTTTGTTTTACAAAAATGATCTACTCAACATACCCTTTCAGAGTTATAGGGTCGCTATTCTGTTCCAAAAATGCTGTTGGACAGTGTAATTAATTATAATCATAGTTATCAGTAATACATAATGGTATCACAATTCATTCATACCGCATTATAATCATATATATGAAAATTTTATCGTAACATTTGGAAGAGTATAGAAAACGATTATTTTTATTTCACTTATATTTCGAGTTTTGAAGAATTTATTATATAAAAAAATCTTTAGAATCTAAAAAAAATTGAGTGTTATTAATATTTTCATATTTTATTTCTATTTCTAATTTCTTATAAAGCCTTTTAGTAAAAGTTCAAAATCTTTTAAAACAACATGATGAATTGAAAAAGGAAGAATCGGAATTTAAAGAACACTGTCGAAAAGATTTGGCCGATTTACAACAACAAATTGAGTAAGTCTTAACTTTCCTTCAAGTATTTCAAATCAAATTCTAATAGCAGCAAATGTTTTTAATATTTTCAGAGAACTTGAAACATTTAATGCTCAAGATCCAGAAGAACGTGAACAGGCCGTTTCAATAGAAAAGGAACGTATACAATTACTTAAGCTTCAGTTAGCCAAGCGTAATAGAGGTATAATGGCCATACAAAGACAGCTAGATAATACACCAGATCGTACAGAGTTGGCCCAATATCAAAGACGCTTTCATGAATTGTACAATGAAAGTAAGAATAACATTTCATTAATGTCTACTAACTGATCTTAAAATAACCACAGCTTATAATGCTTAACAATGGATATGAATGGAGTTAACTCACTCTAAATTAAATATCTATCTTGTATATATTTATGTTCATTATTGTGTTTTTGTTTTTATCTATTTCTAGTGAGTTCAAAACATTTAGAAACTAAACAGTATTATACCCTTTTCAATACACTCAATGATCAAAAACGTTATATGGAAAAAGAATTATCGTTATTGAATTCCATATGTGAAGCCTATAATGAGGGTATGATGACTACACATGGCCGCGAAGAGTTTATACAACAATTTGAACAAATTGTAAATGGGGTCAAACAAACGGAACAAAAAGTTAAAAGTAAATACACTGAAGAGAAAAAACGACGTGATATGCTTAATGAAGAACTACAAGGTCTATTGGAATTGCAGCGACAATATGCGGCCGCTGTTAAACAATTAACAAGGGAGTGTCAACATTGTGAACAATTACAACAGCATTTAAAGTCAATTCGTAGAAAGTAAAATTAATAATAATATAAAAATTATGACAGTGTGTGATAACGGGTAGTAAAGGATGATGATAAATTAAATGATATACTGCATAGACAGCCAAGCCAGCAAACATTCATACTTACATACCTATATTATACATACATACATATGTGCAGATATCAGTTATAATTCCTTGTACACAAATGCACAAAATTAAAAAAAAAAGAACAACAGCAAGCAATATTATTTCAATTGATTTTTGATTGTTGTATCTGTAGAACATAAATACATACAACATATTTTTAAAATACAAAAGATACACAAATTGATATTAATATTAATTATATTAAATACATAAATTAGTCAGTTAATTAGTTAATAATTTATTATTATTACAACTAGATATAATTTATTTTTATTTATTTTAAAAATTTAATATATACAGGGAAATACAGGGAATTCAGAAAAAATGTTTCCTAACTTAGTTATGGTTATTTGGATTTTTTTTAACAACACGTAAAGTTCAAATTATTTTATAATATATAAAGGGTGATTAAAATATATATATGTTATAAATATTAAATTGGGTAAAATGTTTACCATGGAGCAACGCCAATTTATCTGTCAAAAATATTCATCGTCGCCCAAAAAAAAATTAATGTTATCGCTTTAACTGAGGAGATAAGAACTCTTATTAGTATGCTTGTCAATAGCTGTGTTTCCTTACTTTCTGGGTAAAGTTCGGTAAAATGAGAGTAAGCACAAAATACTCTCATAAAATTACAAAATTACCCAAAAGTACGGGAACGCAAAAAACCACATTTCTAGCCCAAAAAAAAAAGGTTAAAATGCATCAGTGATGCCAAATATTTAGCTGCAATAAGTGTTACACGACAAGTGAAAACGCTCTAATGGAGATATGCGAAAATTAAAATAAAAGACTTAAAACAAATATATATTAAAATTGCCCGCCGTTTACAGTGGCACGAAATTTCGAGATTTTGATATTTTCCTCTTTGGAAAAACACACATAGTTATTTCTAATAAATATATATTTCTCATAATTTAATGTCTATGAGTTTTTTTTGATTGTTTTTCAAAGTGGTGTATATAAAAATCTCGAGATTTCGTACCAATGTAAAAGAGGGGGGTTACAATTTTCAAAAAAAAAAAAACTGTTAGAAAAATTAAAAATTGCCGATCTGTCCCTTTTTTATAAACAGAAAATATTTGCAGTTTTTAGAAAGTAAAAAACCGCTTATTGTAACACAAAAAGGGCTTAATTAGCATCGCTGAAGATCCGTTTTATTTTTTACAATTATAAAACAGCTGTTTTTGTTTATCAACTGTTCTTTTGGCAATTTACCCAATTTACCCAAAGAAAAAGTCTGGGTAACTTTCGGTAAAAAGAGAAACACTAAGACACTCTCATAAATGCTCACATTTACCCAATTTTCGAGTACGGGAACGCTTTTGGGTAAATTTGGGTAAGTTTGGGAACCCGCGGTAACGTACGGGAACAGACTTAATGTAATGTTCGACTGTTTAAACGCATTGCATACATTTCAATCAGGTGGCAACGCTGATTCTTTGGCAAGCAAACATATGTATATAATCTGAGAACATATAATTAAATAAAAGATTTAATTTTCTGCATTAGTTCCGACTTATTACAGTCAATACAGTTAATACTTTTCAAAAACATCTTTAGTGGGTAATTGTAATAGAACTGCTAAATTAATAAACAATGCTGATATTTTTTAATCTCCTATTATTTTATAAAACAATTTAAATTTTACGGTGTTCTTGAAAAAAAAATATAAAATAAAAAATCACAATTTAGGCATTTTTTTCTGAATTCACTGTATGTATATAAAAAATAAATAATTCTTTAAAAAAATAATATTTTTAAAAGTTGTTTAAAATTTAAAACTATACATACATTAATTATAAAGCTCATAATTCCAGGGTAGGCAAGCAATACTACTAAGACACTGTTATCAATTTAAAACCCTTTCAAATACTGTTATCTCTTAATATCTCTTAATACCGAAATACCATTATCTCTTAATACCGTTGTACTTAAAATACCGATACCGAAATAAATGAAATGTCGTTATTTTTCAAATACAGCAACCATAATAACTGAAATACCGCTAGGATAACAGCGGTGTAATTTTTATAATCCCCCATAATAATGTGTATCATAACCTCCAGCACTTGTACTATAATTAATTATAATTATAAATCAATTTATATATTTAATATAAAATTTCATATAAAATTATGTTTTTGGACGAAAGAATAGAGAATTTCATGTTAAGCTCCTTTTAGCCCTCTGGGCTCTAGTTTAAGAGATAAATTGATATAAAATTTTTAAAATAAAATTTCATATAAAATCCGATTTTTTGAGCATTAAATTAGATGAATTCAAATTAAGCTCCTTTTATCTGTCCGGTGCTAAGTTTCATATAAAATTGAATTTTAGGGGAGTTTTTGCCTTAAGATTAAAAATACATAACAAATGTAGAATAAAACTACAGGGGTTCGTAGAACTTTATTAATACAAATGTGATAAAAATACGTGGTTTAAAATAGACATCTGCGACATCTTATCTTTTTATGTCTTCTTGTCGAATATTTATGTCCTTTCCCCTGAAAAGTGTGTATGTTATACTTGTATGTTCTAAATATTTTTACCATTTTACTCTTTAAAATTGTTGATTTATTTCCTTTAAAGAAATCGAGTTGTTTTAATTATACACACAAACTTTAAAACAATTACACAAGAGACTTTATTGTCGCTTTTTTAAGCTACACTTTAATAGATTACACAATTTATTCAATTAATAATCAAAGTTACTCTTTCATCGTTTTATTACAAACTAACCTGACATGTCACATTGCTGGCGTATTTATATGTGCGGCGAGAATAATTAGAAAGAAAGTTAAATTCTAGAGGTTCATCAGAAGTGGTTAATGGGTATTCTTTAAAAATATTTGTTGATCCTCAGGCTTTCTAAACAGTGTTAACATTGTAAAGGCTCTGTTTGTTCATAGTATTGTTAAGTGCTGAAAGTTGTGGTTCCGAGTCTGTTCTGTGCTATTTTTGATACATTCTTGACGACTTAGATTTATATTGTAAGACGGTCTCGTTATATTCCTGTTATGAGCACTTAGAAAACTGTTAGAGGTGTTCCATTGCTCTTGTAGGAGGTACTTTAACTATTAGATTGATAGGCTGCATCTTTTGAGGCAATATCTGCATATTCGTTTCCTGATATTCCTTGATGACCCGGAATCATCCAAAGAATCATTATTTGGTGTTGCAACAGAATGTCTTAAAATATATTTTCTTGTTTCGCTTTCTGCTTTTAATGATTTCACTGCACTTAGGCTGTCAGTACAAACTGGAGTTTTTTCTGTTTTTGACTAACATTTTCATAGATTGTTTTTATTCCCTCCACCATATATGGTGAGGGTATATATCAGTATGTCATTCCGTTTGTAACATGTCGAAATATAGGTCTTAGACCCCGTAAAGTATATTTATTCGTGATTCTTATGCGATTTCAAGTCGATTCAGCGATGTCCGTCTGTCTGATCACTGCGCGAAGACGCGTTTTTACCTAAATTATTGTACATCCTCCCGAACAGTTTGGTATTGAAGATGAGCAAAATCGTTCCAGCGGTTAAAAAGTTATGAGTGGAAATGTGAAGATACCTCTAAATTTTCCATATAAATTGGTAAATTTGACCGGCAAGTAAAATATTTCGTCTTGTTTTTTCAACAGTCTCTTAGAATTAAATAATATTTTATATTCACCTTAAATATTTTTCACCGAATTTAAGTCTTTTTTTAAAATAAATTCAAAATCATTTATTTTTGCTATGATTCTTAGGGCATCAGCGGGGGTTGCCTGTAGGAATACATTATCAGCATATTTGGAGATGTGGTCAATACCATTAACTTGCTAAAGTTTAGTTAAAATTATTAATTTATTTTAAAAAGTTACTTTATGTTCGGATCTGTTCGTTTTACAATTACCCAAATTTGCCCGAAGAAAATGTCTGTGTTTCTTTTGGTAATATCCCAACATACCAAATGACTTGAGAAAAATATTATTATAAGCTTACAAACACAAGCCTTAAGCTTGAAAAAGACTTGAGAAAATATTGAAAAAGGCTATCGTAACAATTGTAGAAAAATAAAAACGGAACCCTCGTGAAAATATTATGTGTGTATGATTACTATAAGCTCATTCTTGCAATTGTAGAATAAGCTTACAAAAATAATATATTATTAATAGTTGAAAAAGAGAAATCGTAATTATTTTCTTTAATTTCATTTATTTTTTATTTTAATTTAAAAAATAAATAATAATAATTAATTTTAAATATAAAAAATAATAATTCATTTTAAATATAAATAATAATAATAATTAATTTTAACCATAAATAAAAATAATTAAATTTAATATGCAATTGCACGTTCACTATATAACATTTACAACTAAATGTACACGCAAAACACGTTTGACAAATTTAAAGAAAAAGTAATGACACTTGTTGTATGCATTATAAGCGTAGAACTAAGACAACAAGACTAGAATGTATTGAAAAATATTTCTATTTCAATCGTCATATTGCGTTGTTCAATATGTGTATGTTATTTATAAGCATTCTTTAGAAAAAGTTATGTATAATAATCTTTTCTCAAGCATTGTTAAATACTGCTTGTGAATTCACATTTTATAAACATTGTAATAAGCGAAATTAAGAAAAGCTTAAAACACACTATTTATATAAGCGTATTCTCAAATTGTATTGCATTTTGATTGCTATACCACCATATATTGGGATGGTAAGCACTAATACACTGTTAATAGCGCTCTAACTTATCCAAAAGGGTAAGTTTCATTAAGTATGGGTATCCGCGATAACATACGGGTAAGCACTTAATACGTGTTAATTTAAACTTCCTTATTAGAAAATTTCAAGACTTTATTTTCTATATGCTTTGTGAATAAACAACATATTCCGATTCGCTTCAATTACAAAAACTTTCTCAATATTATTGATGGTCTGAGGGTTCATTGAAGGCTTTATAGTTTAAAGGCTTACTACATATATTGGAAAAAAAAACAAATATTCATTAAACTGTCACTTCAAAAAACTTTGAAATTCTTAAAAAAACAAAAAAAAATTAAATCTAAATAAAACTTTCTATGGCAGATTTTAATTCAATCCAACACAATTCTAATGGAAGAGGACGGTATTCGCAACTTACAAAATTTACTGTACCAACCACACCCAAATCTGTTATGCGTTATATGCCTACGTATCGTTTGGATCCGATAAGGCCGCTGAACAAAGAACTATGCGAAAAGATAATGAAAACTGTAATGGATAAAACATTTACCGACTTTACATATTCTCCAAAAACATCTATGCATTTGTGTGCACAAGTTGGCGAAGAAATTAAAAATCGCATCAAGATTCAAAGCTTTGATCGATATCGTTATATTGTTGTTGTCAGCATTGGAGAGAAACTAATGCAAGGTTATTATTCTGTAGTAAATTTCTTGTGGGATGCTGAAAAGGATGGTCATTTGTCTTATGTTGTGGATACTCCAAAGTTTTTTGCTATTGCAACACTCTATTATCTTTATTATGATTAAATGACATAGATAACAAAATTATAATTTAGATTTTATATATGTAGATTTTCAAATTTTTAATAAAACTTCCCAATAAACAATACGTTCCGTCTACGTACCGTTTTTGGTCCGTCATAAACGGAATACAACTCCATTTACGTACCGTTTTCTGGATCCGTATACGGACCAGAAAACGGATTTTAAGGAACATCTAAACTGATTCGAATCCGTTTAAAAACCGTCAATGACGGACCGTTTACAGACCGGATATATCGGATAAAAAACGGAGTTGTCCGTTAAAAGTCCGTCAATGACGGACCGTTTACAGACCGGATATATCTTATAAAAAGCGGAGTTGTCCGTTGAAAGTCCGTCAATGGCGGACCATTTACGGATCCGTATTCCTACCGTTTATTCAACAAAAAACGGATTTATGTAAATGCCTAAATTTTTTAATTTTAAATAGCAAATTATAGTTTTTTTCTTTAAATTTATTTATATAGATATTTAATAAAATAAAATAACAAAATAAAACTTTTACAAATTTAATTAAATGAAATATTCATCTCCAGCATAACTAGCATCTCTATCCATCCGCAGTGGTTATGGCCCATTGAATGTCATGAAAAAATAAAACAAAATTTTAATTTTGGTTTAATTAGTGGCGTTTTCGAAATGATGTAGCATACAATGCAAATTTGCAAATTTTTTAACAAAATCTATTATGAATTGGCAGAATATTTTTTTTATTTCCAAAATTGAATAAATTTGCGCACATCACCGTAAAACTTGTTTTAAATTTCATAAATATTTACCTCAAATTAAATTTATTTTCGGTGTATCTGTTATTCAAGTATAATGATCACAGACATGTTTCAATTAGTCGTTTTTGACACCAAAATTAAATTAATTAAAAAGCAACGGAAGAAAAACTAATGAAATTCGAGGAAATCCGTATTTGACGATACAGAAACGGATGCACCAAAACGTAGTCAAAACGTATTGTTTTCGAAAATTCAATTATACGGTCCGTTAATGTTCCGTTTACGTACATGCTTTGACGGATACGTATTTACGGTCCGTAAACGTGAAGTAGAACCGGATTCATGAATCCGTAATATAAAATACAATTTTTTGTCGAATATATTGATGATTAAAGCTTCTTTAGAGTAGATTTTGTTCCCTTTTTTGTATCATGCCATCTCTGTTTTAGTACACTTTATTTTGCAGCATAGAGTACTCCAGCACTGTGAATGGGCCCTAAAGCTTTATTCACAATGCTGGAATAATACACTCTGCAGTGTGAAGTGTACGAAAATAGAAAATACAAGATACAAAAAATATTGGGGTTATTCTGTAACTACGGGAAAATTTGTTTAGTTTTATAATCCTTGGTACAAAAGATCCATATGGGTAGCAGTGCCGGCCGTGGGGCCAGATCAAGACTTAATAATAATAATAGGTAAATTTTTGTATATACCTTTAGGAAAATTTAATATTATGTGACTTTCCCTATGCTAAATATGATTATGCAATGACCCCATATGCAAGTGCGAAAGAGAAAGAGGCAAAATCCACTCTGCAGTGTGGAGTACTCCAGTATTGTAAATGTGGCTTAAAGCTGAATTTTCAATGATGTATTACTTCTATATGCAGGGTGGATTTTGTTCCCTTCTCTTACATTGGAAGAAAAGAAAATAGGAACAATAGGAAAATAAGAAAGGAACAAAATTCACTCTGCCAGTTTTAGTACTCCAGTATTGTGAATCTAATTAATATGAAATTGAATTTCGGTCGAAAATTACCTTACATTAAGCTTCTGTTCGGCCTACAGACATCAAATTACTTACGAAATAATTTTAAGCATTTTCAATAAAATTTTATATAATTTATGAGTTTTCAAGTTGAGCTCCCTTTTGTCATATGGGGGTTAAAAACATTTTTGGTCAAAAATATTAACAATTTAAAATAAAGTTCTTATTTATATAAGTTTATAATCAAATTTTATATAAAAATATATTTTTGGTCAAAACAATAGATGATTACAAATTAGTTTCCTGTTTTTTTCTAACTTGCAGTATTAGAATAATTTAAGGGGACACAATTTATGAAAGAAAATATCAATAATTTTAAATTAGGCTCATTTTCGTCCTTCGGGCTGTAACTTATGAAATAAATTGATTTTTACTTTTGCAATAAAATTTTATATAAAATGAATTTTTTTTTGTCTAAAATATAATTGATTTCAAATTAAGCTCCTTTTCGTCCTTCGAGCGAAATAAGAAATAAAATGATTTTGAAGTTTTTGAAATTAATAAAATTTCTTAGAAAAAGCATTTTATGACCGAAATGATTTCAGATTATGTTCTGTTTTGTCCTTACACGCAGAAGAAAAACATGGTTGGGCAATCATAATCGAAGAGCATCATATATTTTTTGGATTATGATTGTGCCAACCATGGTGGTACTATAATATAGTTAACATATAATGATAATAAAATAACCATTACTTTACCATAACATGATCCTAATAGTTATGATTCGGAATTATAAAAGAGTTCATGATGAAAAGTCCTCAGAATCTATTTTATTTATTTTATTTATACACTCAGAATATTATGTAGTTAACTGTTTGTAGTTTAATAAAAAAGTTTTCCGTTCCATTTAAAAATAAAGGAAAATACATTTACTTTTCAAAGAAATATCTATATTAACTTTTTTATACATTTATTCGAAATAATTTTTTTTTTTTTTTTATTAAATCTTCATTTACATAACCGAGCTATTAGGGCCTTATGTGGTTAATTAAAGCTACTATCTTAATAACAAACTTCTAGAAAAAAGTAGAGCTTAATAATTCAATAAATAAATAAATTTACTATCATCTACCGATTTTTTCAGTTTCATTTATTTTTTTCATTTGTTTGAAATTTAATAAAAAATTACCCACAAAACGGAAACTTGTGGTTTATTTGTGTCCGTAACAGTTATTACAAATTTAAATTTTGTTTGCTGTCCGTTTCAAAAAAAAAAATTCAAAAAATTTCAATTTGTTTTTTTATTTAAATTGGTTGTATATATACAAAATTTTTCAATACAAATTACAAGAACTTCATAAACACACATACATACACAAATACATTTACACAAAAAGTGTTTATAGCTTCATATGCATACATACATTTTGTATTGTACGAGTATATTAAAAACAAACAAAAAATACAAAAAAGGAAATAATTTCAAATAAATGAAAAAAAAAACAGTTATTTTTTAAGGATTGGTAGGTAAAATTTTGACATTTATTTTAACTGATTATATAATTTGTTTCTTACGGATGTGTCAGTTGATTAATCAACATTTAAAAATAAATAACAAATGGCATTTAATTTAAATGAAAATTAAGTAGACCGGTTTTTAAATGAAATATCATTTCTTTTAAATGATATTTTGAGTTATTTTAACTTACAAACTTTTTTAAGTGTATTAATGATATAATTACAAATTATATCCTAATACCCTAACCGAGCACTAGTAACAAAGGCTATCGGCTAGTTGTAGCGAAAACAGACCAGAGCCTCTGGTGGGGATTTAACCCACGATCCCAGCACTGATAAGCTAGCACGCAACCAACTAGCCTACCGGGGCACTCATAATCTAATACGAGTAATTTTGCAGAATTTTTTTTTTTTAAATATGTGATTTTTTATCTAAGAAACAGTTTGCAGAATCAAAGAATTTTACTTTAAGGAAAAGTCCAAAGAATTTAAAAATGTTTCTATAAGAAAAATTTCTAAAAATCTAGTATTTTGTATAAGAAACTTTTTCGTACAGAACAATTCTTGGGTTCTACAGACTTTTTCTTATAAAAAATATTTTATTAATATTCTGAGTACTTTTAACAAGAAATTAATTAATAACATGGTTGGCATTCAATACCTTTTCATAATAACGGTAGTTGGCTACCACAGCTACTTTAAGACCGATATGAAAATTTTAAAATGGCCATTCCATTAAAGGCAAGTGTCTTTTTGTATAACCGGTTTTATTGCGCTATTTTATCTGTTCAATTTTGAAATATCTTAAACTACCGTTATAATATCGCTAAACTACCGAAACTCCGATTTATAACGGTATTTCGCACATATAACAAAATTTAACAGGTAATATTATGAAATAAATCCCGTGATATTTGAAGACACATGCCACTATTGGAATCGCAGTTTTAAAATTTTCGTATCGGTATTGATCAGAGCGTGATGGACAACAACCGTTATAATGAAAAGGTATTGCTTACCAACCATGATTAATAAATATATTTTTTTTATAAAAAATTTATTATTGTTTTATTAAAAAATATAATATATTTATACAGAATCATTTTGACAAATTTATGTATAAAAACAACACTCAGAAAAAAAGTTAATAGAAAAATTTATAAACCGTGTTCAATCCCACTTTACTATTTTTGTACTGATTTTTAGTAAAAAAATTATTATTTAGCTAATCTTTTTGCTATTTACATTTTACAAATTACAGAATTTTAACAGAATATTTACAAATTTTTGTTTCTAATTTTAGAAATCATTTTACAAATTTTTGGAAACCGATTAGCTAAAATTATCAGAAAAAAAAATACTAATTTTAAAAAAGTGAATATTGAATGAAATGTTTTTTCTAATTAAAACCTACTCCTACAAACTTAAATTGTCTTAAAATGTTACATAGATTAAAAAAGGGATCGGAAGTGAATATACAGACACATGTCTAAAAATAGGACATCCACTTAAAATAGTACTGAAAAGTTTTTTCTTTAATTTTAAAAGTAAAAGCTTAAAACAATTAAAATTTGACCTTAAAAGTAAAAAAAAAAATTACTAAAATATTTTCAAAACAGAAATCACCAAGTTAAAAGAAAATAATAAATTAGATTATGTTTTTACAATTTTTAAGCCTTTTTTTTTTCTAAAATATTTAAAAAAAAAAATAAATAAAATAAAAAATTTTTGAAGCTCGATAAAAAAATAAATTTGAAATTTTTTACTAATATTTAATACATTTTTTTTGCTGATTTTAGCAAACAGGTTTTAAATTCCACTTTACAAAAAGTTTACAAAATTTTGTAGCGGCTACTAACTTTTCTACTAATTTCAGTGTACTACACGTTGCTAAGATTAGCAAAAAATACCGTTCAAATTAGAAAAATTTCTCGCAATACCAGCAAACTTTTCAGTTGCGATTACAGACATTTTTTTTTTGTGGGTGAAGACTGTAAAAGTCAAGTTTCATTTGATTTATAATTTTTCAGTGATTGTTGTCAACATTTTATAGTTCCACAATTATCATATTTTTTTCATATTCAGAATATTTCTTACCAATCATGTTAAAAAATAGGAAGTGGTAATCATAAAATCATAAAATATTTACTATAACAATGATGGTAGCGTTCATATTGATTGTTAGAACTTATTTATATATCCAATAACTTGATTGTGACAACCATACCCGAATGCAGCAAGCATAATATAGTAGCAGTGATCATGGTGCAACCATCTTTTTCTCAACGTGTAGTTTATGAAAGAAATCGATTATAATATTCTTAACAAAATTTTGTGTAGTTTTGTAGTTTACGAAAAAAAATATAATAAAATTTCATATAAAAATTACATTTTTGTTAAAAATGTAGTTGAATTCAAGTTCTCACTCACCAAAAAAAGTCTGTAATGGCAACTAAAAATTTTGCTGTTGTTACGGGAAATTTTGCTAATATGAGCCCGGCGGTATTTTTTACTAATCTTAGCAACACTTAGCTGCGCTACTAAATTTTAGTAAACTTTTTGTAAAGTGGAATATAAAATCTTTTTGCTAAAATCAGCAAAACAAAATTGCAAAATATTATTAATATTAGTACAAAATTTCAAATTTATCTATTTTTATTGAGCATCAAAATTTTTTTTTATTTTATTTATTTTTGTCAAAAAATATTTTAGACAAAATTAAAAAAGACAAAGGCTTAAAAATTGTAAAAACATAAACAAATTTATCATTTTGTTATAATTTATTTTTGAAAAATATTTTAGTCAATTTTTTTTACTTTTTAGGTAAAATTTTTATCGTTTTTAGGGATGATTTTTAGAACTAAAAATATCTTTTTGGTGCTATTTTAAGTAGATGTCCTTTTTTTAGATATGAGTCGGTATCCTCACTTCCGACCCCTTTTTTAATCCATGTAACATTTTAGGCAATTTAAGTTTGTAGGTGTAAAAAACATTTATTACAATATCCACTCTTTTAAAATTAGTAAAATTTTTTGCTAATTTTAGCAAATCGACTTTCAAAAATTTGTAAAATAATTTCTGAAATAAGCAACAAAAATTTGTAAATATTCTGTAAAAATTCGGTAATTTGTAAAATTTAAATAGCAAACAGATTTGCTGAATATTAATTTTTTTACTAAAAATCAGTACAAAAATAGTAAAGTGGGATTGAAAACCGTTTACAAATTTTTATACTAATTTTTTTTCTGAGTGTACGGCATAATGGCTTTCCTATAATTGAAACTTTATATTCATCGAAGGCACTAAAACTATTTTTTTTTCACTAAATAATAAAAAAAGTTGTATATGTCAATAAAAGTTTAAGCTTAAAACGCCAGAAAAATAAACAACAAATTTAACTGTGATATTTTGTATTTTTGCAACAATTTAAGAAGACAAAGGACCAACGGTGTTTCTTAGCCATAGGTGGCGTGTGTCACTTAGGGCGTCTCTTTTTGCAATTCTCTCAAGCAGAACCGTTAATTAATCTGACTTTGTCACAATTTATTACGTTTCAGGATATCCTGCAGTACATTTTTTAATTTGTTTACCTTTTTGCTAATGGAATGAAATTTATATTTTAAATAAATGAGTTAAGTATAATTTATTTTAATTTAAAGACAAAAATGTATAGCAAAAAGTTTGTTAAGAGCAGTGTCCTCACAAAGCGGAAGACCTCCGAATGTGGCAAACTACTTACAAAATGAGTTTAAAGTAATTTAAAATATAACATATGGTTAAATATGTTGCCTTTACCATAGAAACAGTTTCCTTTTTATAGACAATTTTTATCAAATTTAAGGATAATGTTCACTTAAAAGAAGTGCTATTTAACTTGATGTTAAACATATTTTCCTAATTTTAAGGAGTTAAGTCCTAGTTTTTAGTAAAAAAAAATATCTAAAGAACTCAAATAAAATAAAATTTTTCTTAAAACCAAGGAAATATTTCCTAACTAACAGTAAAATTTTAAATGATGTGTGAACTAATTTGGGGAAATTTTACTGTTTTCTAATACAAATTTAGTTCTCAGTAGTAAAATATTTCAATAATTTAGAAATTTTTACCAATTTTTAATTTCGAGGAAACCCAGCAAAAATAAATGGAAGTGATTCTTAAGGAATTAATTTTTCATTGATTCTAAAGTATCGTTTAGTTCTGATTTTTCTCTTCTGAGGCAGTTCTTTTTCACAACTTATAAAAATGTGATTTTTAATGAAAATTATTGTAGTAAAAATCGCAAGAAATTCGAATAGAGATAAATAAGGCCCGATTGCTGAATTTCCCGCTAAACTTTAACGAACAGTAAAAATCAAACTTTATATAGGAAACAACAACAAATCTGTCAGTTAAATTCCCAGGTAGAAGCTAACGGGAGATTGTGAAAATGAGGCTAAGGCCCGATGACTGATGTCCTGTAGAAATCTAAATTACAAATTCAAAATTTATTTGGGAAGAACAAAAGATTTCATTTTTCACTAAACCATAAGAAGGGCTTTAGATGCAATGAAAAAGGATCATAAAAGAAAACTTTCACGCTATGACACCCCTATGTAAAAATCATTGGTTCCGATCCAAATTTTCACAACACCAGAATCAAAATCACTGCATCTTTTTCTCTTCTTTTGCTACTTTTTTTTTGCTGGGAAGTTTTATTAAATATTGGCAAAAGTGTCTTTTGCGACGTTTGCATTTCAATTTTTCTGCAAAATAAATTAATTTTTCTAAATTCTAAATTTTTTAAGTGTATTTAATTTAATATTGTTTCTGCTTCATTTTAATTTTTTATGTATGTAACACTAAACTAAGGTTCTAGTTTACAATTAAAACATTTAAAAAAAAAATAGTTTATGTAATTAAACGTTTTGTTTAATGAAGTATATTGAAGATATTCATCATATTTATTTAATTTTTCTATGCAGTATTACGGTACACTCTAATATTTGTGAATAGGGCTAATATATTTAATAATTTCTTAGAACAAATTTTGTAATATTTTATCATCAAATTATGTTAAATTGTTATCTAACCCTATTATGAAATTAGTTTTTTATTAAATTACAGTATAACTGGACAACAAAATGTCATAAATATGAAAATTATACTCCCGGGACAAACAAACCTTACTCATACATATGTACATCAACACAATACACTTACGCAAAGAAACAAAGCCACATGCAAAAAAATAAAATAAAGGAAGACAGTTGATATTATTGACCTCAAGATATAATAAAAATTTGTCATTTATACTTTATGTCTTAATACTCCAAAACAATTTTATCCAAAGATACGAGTACATAATGTTCCGGTGGAAATACATACATACTGCATATTAAGGACAAAAAGAAAAAAAGCACTTAATTAATTAATACCTAATGCTTAATGCGAATACACACACGAACACATGCATATAAAATTTCAATATTCTCCACACACACACAGACACACACCACTATGAAAGATACTGGTACACTTTTATTGTAATTGAGTTAAATTACAAAACATTAAAATAATTGTAGATATTTTCGACATTTGGATATTTCTCCCACTGTTAGGCAACAGGATGTGTATGGAGGATGGGGTAATACGTCCGTATAAGCAATTTCAAAATGGCAATAGTAAAGCTATCACTTGTAATACTGGTAGAAAAGCGAACGAGTAATTGTATCTAAATACAATGTATTATTTAGTCAACTACTCAGTTGATATAATAGCTGCAGCAGCTGTTGGACTATGGACCAGAAATCAAAATTTTTGTCTAAAATATTAATTTCAAATTAGGAACCAAAATTTAATAATGCATCATATATATTATAATATCTCAAATATTAGATAGCATATATAAATATATATGGTTCTTTATAAGCCATATACACTCAAAAAAAAAAAAAAAAAAAGTTAGTAGAAAAATTTGTAAACGGTTTTCAATCCCACTTTACTATTTTTGTACTGATTTTTAGTAAAAAAAATTATAATTTAGCAAATCTTTTTGCTATTTACATTTTACAAATTACAGAATTTTTACAGAATATTTACAAATTTTTGTTGCTAAGATCAGAAATCACTTTACAAATTTTTGGAAAACTGATTTGCTAAAATTAGCAAAAAAAATGTACTAATATTAAAAAAAGGGACATTGAAGGAAATGTTATTTCTAATTAAAACTTACACCTACAAAGTTAAATTGCCTTAAAATGTTACATATATTAAAAAAGGGATCGGAAGTAAATATACTGGACATTTAATTAAAATAACACTAAAAAGCTTTTTTAGTTCTAAAAATCAGCTCTAAAAACAATTAAAATTTGACCTTAAAAGTAAAAAAAAATTTACTAAAATATTTTTGAAAACAGAAACTACCAAATTAAAACAAAATGATAAATTTGTTTATGTTAGAACAATTTTTAAGATTTTTTTTAATTTTGCATACATTTTTTTGTGAAAAAAATAAATAAAAGAAAAAATTTTGATGCTCGCTAAAAAAAAAAAAATTAAAATTTTGTTTAGTAAATTTTTTTTGCTGATCTTAGCAAACCGATTTTAAATTTCACTTTACAAAAAGTTTACTAAAATTTAGTAGCGGCTACTAATTTTTCTACTAATTCCAGCAGACATGTATTGCTAACATTAGCAAAAAAATACCGCCGGGCTCAAATTAGCAAAATTTCCCGTAATAACAGCAAAATTTTCAGTTGTCATTACAGATTTTTTTTGGGGAGTGTAGGACATCAACTAAAAATACCACTAAAAAGTTTTTTAGTTCTAAAAATCAGCTCTAAAAACAATTAAATTATTAGCTAATAGCTAATTTGGACATATGGTAAAAAAGGAAAATCTAAATAACAAAAAAATAAATAGGAAAAGTTATCAGAAAAAAGTTGAGGAAAAATCTTCAGAATCTAAAGGACTTTTTTTTTATAAGAAAAGGGATTAACAAATCTTCATAACCGAAGTAAAATAAAATTTTAGAATGTAAGGGTTTCTATTGTGCTTGAAGTCATCAGTATCTTAAGGGTTTTCTATCGGAAATAGTCCTCATAATCTTCGGGTTTTCTATAGAAAAAAGTTCTCAGAATCCTATGGGCTTTTCAAAATAAAAAAAAATCCTTACTATCTGAAAAAGTTCTTAGAACTTTAAGCATAATGGTATGATGATTTTGTATGAAAAAAGTCCTAAGAATCTGAATATTTTTCTAAAGGAAAAAGTCATCTAAATTTGAGAAATTTTCTTAAGAAAGAATTCCTTATTATCTGAAGATTTATTGAAGGAATAATACTTAAAATATGTGGAATTTTTATAGTAAAAAGTCCTCTATTTAGATTTAGAATTTTTTAATGGATGACCCCAAAAGTCCGTTGTCTTTATATAGTTCTATATTTGTATTTACCACCATAAATAATTTTTTCTATTATGTACATCGATCTTTCCAAATCTTAAGCTTAAAGGAGAAAACACTTTTTATTTTAGCAAAAGTAGATTTCTGTTAAACCGTATTAATTTTTAACTGACTCTGACCCATAGTGTAGATTTCTGTTAAACCGTATTAATTTTTAACTGACTCTGACCCATAGTGTCATTAATGTTTGACTGGTCAAAGTACTGTTTCTTTTATTTATACAAGTCTAATAGTTTGAGTGAATTTGTGTATACTCTTTTTCGTGTAGTTGTCCTATTAATGCCAGCATTTAATTTAAAACCAATTTTGTTGTGGTTGCAAACCAACAACAACAACAACAACAACAACAAATAATCTGTTTTATATTGCTTTTGCCAAAAGCATAATAAATTCACACTGCTAGTCTTTAAATTTATTTCTTTTGAAATAAAAAAAAAAAACAATTTCTTATTTTAAGTCTCTTGGGATCATTTAAGGATACATTGCACTCATTTTTGTTTGCCATTTCATTACCGTGCTCATTAATTATTTCTTTTCGCTGTCAGTAATTTAATTTAAACATTACAGATGTAATTTGTTTTTTTTTTCAATTTTATACAAGTATTTTTACCTCAGACATGCCATAAACAATTTATCTTTTAATTAAAGATAATTAAATCTTACGAAGATTTTTTTTAACAAATATTCAATTAAATCAATTAATATTTTAATTGACTTTTTAATATTTTATTAAATATTTTTTTTAGCAATTAGTTCCCATTTTATTTTTTCTTAAAATATATGATTAAATAGAAACATTTTACTTTTAAAACCAACTGTAATTGTTGCTCGCAAACAAATTTCTGTTGAAATTTTCCCCAGCTTATAGAAGGAAACTGTACTCTTACTATAAATTGGGTAAATATTAGTGTTTACAATTATTTGAACCTGCCGGTTAAATTTTTAGGTCGTTATTCGAAAAATGAAGATAATTCATTAATCGGTTATTCAGGTTTAATCGGACAAATTGGCGATTAATCGATTAATTGATTAATCGTTTAATGCAATAAAATTGTATTTCTTTCATCAAAAGAGCAGCTTTTTGCTGAAATATCAAGTTAAGTCTATTGCATTGGGTTCTAAAGTGTTTGTTTAGGACAATTCAAAGCATCCTGTGATTTTTTAATCCTTGGTTTTTTACAGGGGAATTTGATGACTCTTTTAAAAAAAATGTCAAACGTGTTCAGTGGAAGTAAACTGTTAAAAAAGCAGTGTTGATAGTGTTTTACCTAAGTGGGACATTTTGTTGATTAAGTTGGTTTTTATTTTCTTTATATATACACTGTCAAGAATAAAAAAATCCCAAATTAACAATAGCTGCCTTCAAAAAAATTAAATACCAAATTCTGAATAAAATGGTATGAATAGTTTTTGCGATATTCAGAAACAAAGTTTGATAAGACTGACACTGTTCCCTGACTCTTTCACTACCTGATTTAAGCTTTAGAGAAAGAATTTTTCTTTCACGAAAAGTCCTTAGAATCTAAGAATATTTCTACTAGAAAAGGTTAAGAACCTTTAGGAATTTTTCATGATAAAAAATCCTCAAAATCTAAGAATTTTTTGTTCAAAGAAAGGCATAAGAATCTAAGTTTTTTTTTAGAACATATGAATTTTTATCTAAGAAACAGTTTGCAGAATCTGAGAACTTTACTATAAGGAAAAGTGTATAGAATTTAAAAATGTTTTTATCAGAAAATGTTTAAAAAATCTAGTATTTTGTATAAGAAATCTTCTTGGTTCTACAAACTTTTTCTTATATAAAATAATTTTATTAATATTCTGAGTTATATTTAGGGGTAGCACAGCGCCATTGAAGTTTCAAAGTTTTACTTGTTATATTACTTTTAATGAATTAAAAATTGAGAAAAAATAAATATAATTATAAAGATCGCGACTCATCATATCTAATACATTTTCGAGTGTAAATTACGAATATGAAATCAAAAAAAATGTTCCACTTTGATCAAGAAATTTACTTATATTTGCCTCTGCGTAAAATCCTTTTTTGAATGTTTATATTTCCACGAAATGTTTTCTTATGTGAGACGGAATTTTTGTTAACAATTTAATTTTAATGCGCTAAATAATAGCGTGATACTAAAAAAAGTCAAATTTTACGTTTACCTACAAGGATAACTATTATCCTTTCAAAAATTTAAAACAATTTCATGTCCAATGAAAGTAGATTACAAAAGTACAAGATGTTGGATTTTTCGATAACAACATTTTGGGAAATCTTGGACAGTTGGGAAAATACCACAAAAAAAATCGAATTTTGTTGAGTTTTCAAAAATCGCAAATAATTTAAAAACCACAAATTTGTTTTTAATTTCGATAGTAGATTCGTTATTGTTATAAAAATTAAAATCGAATTTGAGAAATTTACTCATAAAAGGTTGTTAGCAAGTTGAATTTTAACTTACATCTTTTTAGAAAATTTTGACATTTTGACTAAAATATCTATTTCTATGTATAAATTAAAAAAAAAAAATTGCGAATTACTTAAAAGTTGCTAAATTTTTATAATTTATGACAATGGCTTCTAGTAGAGGAGACAAATAAAAAATATACAGGTTGGTTGAAAAGTTTCTGCGCTCACCAAGAGATGGCACTGCTAGCTCCAAACTTTTTTTTTGCTCGAGTTGGTATAACTGTCCTGAGAACATATGCAAAGTTGCAAGTCATTCTGTCAATTCTTTCTTTGTTTACAAGCCATTTGAAGTTGACGTGTCATTGTTTTTTTTTAAGATTCTTTGTTTTGAAGGGTTCAAAAGCAAAGGAAATTTATCAACAATTGTTAGAAGTGTATAAGGAGTCCTCACCTTCAAAACGCACCATTGAATTTTGGGCTGGTGAATTTAAACGTGGTCGTACTAGCCTTAAAGACGATCCACGCGAAGGACTACCAAAAACTGCAACCACATCAGAAATCATTGAGCAGGTCCAAGTTTGACTAAGCGTGAAATTCCTAATGCCATAGGCATTAGGAATTTCACGAGTACTCCATATTTTACATGAAGAATTACGTATGAAAAAACTGTTTGGAAAACTGAAAAACAAATTTCTCAGCGTAATTTGGAGCGTTTTAAGCCGAATAAAACCGACTTCTTGCATCGTTTTATAACTATGGATGAGACTTGGATCTACCACCATGATCCTAAATTGAAACAAGAACGTTTACAGTGGACTGAAGCTGGTTGTTCAGCTCCAAACCAGGTGAAGTCACAACGATCAGAAAAAAAAGAAGGTTATGGCATCATTTTTTTGGGATGCAAACGGAATTTTGTTGATTGATTATCTTCAGAAAGGTAAAACAATCAACTCTGAATATTATTGTAGCCTTTTGGATCAGCTGGATGAACAAATTCGTGGGAAAAGACCTGGTTTAAAGAAGAAAAAAATAATTTTTCATCAAGATAATGCACCTGCTGACAAAAGTGTTTTGACGATGGCTTAATTCAAAGAATTAAAGTACGAATTACTTGTACATCCACCGTATTCACCAGATTTGGCTCTCAGTCACTACTATCTCTTCAGAAATCTCAAACAATTCCTTCGTAGAAAGCATTTTTCGTCGAATGAAGAGGCCATGGGATAAAATTATTGGAAGATCATTGGAACAAGTGTATTGAGCTTCTAGGAGATTATATTGAATAAAAAAACATCTGAATTTTATTTTTGGGGGTTTTTGGCATTTTTACTCTCATTAACTGAATCAAATATATTTAATCTGACGACCCCTACCCCTGCGAGGAAAACTCATCGTTTCAATATGATAATGTACTATTAGATAAAGCCACATATATCCATTTTTTTACTCGGGATTACATACAAATTGCTTTGTCGATATCATACACAAATTTATTAAAATTTTCAATTAATATTTTAATTGATATGATTACTACTTTAATTGAACTTTGTTTCAATTAATCATAGACAATTTTCAGTAATTAAATAAGAATATTAATTAATGCAATCAATTTCGTAATTAAATCACTTTTTTAAATTTTTCTATGTACCCATCAACAAATTTCATAAGTGGTTATACAGGATGGTCCAAAATTACCCAAGGGGTTTGAATTCCTTATAATTTTTTTATTATAATTTTTTTTATTTCTTTTTAGTATTTTATAAAGAAGACTTGGGGAATTTAAAATGGAATAGTAGACAACTGAACAACGTGCCCAAATCGTTCAACTTTATTTCTAAAATCAATGGTCCATTGTTTTGACTCAGCGTGCATATCGTCTTTATTTTAATGTGCGGGTTGGACCCTCAGAGTCTACAATAAACTATCTGGTTGGAAATTTTCGACAAAAAAGGACTGTTGCTGGCAGACGACGAACGCTGCACACCAGGAGACGTTCGACACAACTTAGTCTTTAACGAGGGTCGCTGCATAGAATTTCCATACAAAATTCAGTTTGTCCAATAGTTGAAATCGACAGATTACAAGCAACAACTTGATTATGCAATTTACTTTCGGCAAGAAAATCATGATTTTATTCATAATTTAATTATGAACGACGAATTCCATTTCTAATTAAATGGGTTCGTTATTACGCAAAACTGCAGGATATGGATTACAGAAAATCCAAGAGTAGTTCAACAGCGACAATCACACTGCGAGGGATACAAGGGCTCTTTTACGCGACATCTTTGGTGAGCGAATTATTTCGCGTACAAGTGACTTTAATTGGATTCTGCATTCACCGGATTTAACAGCTTCAGACTGTTTCCTTTTGGTTTCCTTTGAAAGGAAAAATCTATATTAATAAGCCTAGAACCATCCAGCAATTAAAAAACAATATACACGACGAAATCAACAACATGACAACTAAAGTTTTGACAACTGAAGGTTATAAAAAATGTTTTTCAAAGAGCACGTACAGTGTACAGCAAAAGTCATCGTACTCTATAATAAAAAATCTTTCGTAAATTCTAAAAAAAAAATACGTAACAAAAGATATGGTTTATTTTTATTTAATGTTTCAACTTAAATACTATAACAAATTAAAATAATATTTCACCTATTTATCTAAATAATAAATAAAAAAATAAAGATCATGGCAACTTCATATTTTTGCACAGCAAAAGTCATGGTACTCCTGAAAAAAATAAAAAAACTTTATTAAAATTTTGTGATTTGTGAACTGGATTGCTTTACCTAATACTTAGTAGGATATGCCTTAAATAGTAGAACTTCAATCAACCATGTCGGCATTGAGGGCACAAGCTTTTCTGTATAGTTTTCTTATATTTGACCCCATTCAGGTGAAAGTATTTTCTTTAGCTGGGCTTTACTAGAAATAGTGGCATTTCGTATCCATTTTTCTAAATTATTCCATAAGTGATCAATAGGATTCAAATCGGGACATTGAGGAGAGGTTTTAAGCATATTTGGTGTATTATTTGCGATCCAGATATTGACGTTAGCTGGTGTATGCTTAGGATCATTGTCCTGTTCAAAAAAATAAATATCTCGAATAATCAGTTTTCAGCATTCTGATTAAGATTTCCTATCAAAATGTTTTGTCCATTGTATCCTCAATTATCACTAAGCTGTCAACAACCTAATACCATTACTCCACCCTCTCCATACTACATAGTTTTTATAATGTTCTTTGTATTTAGTTCGTCGCAGTTTTTGCGCCACACCAATTCACGTCCGTTCGATCCAAAAATGTTAAATTTTGATTTGTCCGAGAAAATTACTTTTTTCCAGGAGTCGTTTGCCTTAATTGTATATTCCGTTGCGAATCCATAAGCTTTTTTCTATTTGTTACGACAAAGTGCAGTTTCTTGCGAGCAAAACGAGCATTGTAACCGGCCTACAGAATGCACCCACGAACCGTCCCAAGAAACTTTTTATGGACTCTCCGATACGTACGGATTCATGAATCCGGCTTCTACTGTACGTTTACGGTCCGAAAATACGTATCCGTCAAAGCTTTTACATAAACGGTACATTAACGTACCGTATAGTTGAATTTTCGAAAACAATATGTTTTGACTCCGTTTTGGTGTATCCGTTTCTGTACCGTCAAATACGGACCACTGTTTTTCATCAGTTTTTCTTCCGTTGCTTTTGGATTTGTTTAGTTATTAAAAACGAATACTTAAATATTCCTCAGGTAAATATTTATGAAATTGAAAACAAGTTTTACGATGATGTGTGCAAAATTATGTAGATTTGTAAAGGAAAATATTGCAAGACAGCTTAAAATAAATTTTGTGAAAAAATTTGCAAATTTGCATTGTCTGGTTCATCATATCGTAAGTACTACCATTTAAACCGAAATTAAATTTTGCTTTTATTTTTTTTCATGATTTTTAATGGGCCGCAATCGCAGTGATTGATGGATGCTAATTGTGCTGGAGATAAATATCGTATTTGTTGTATTTAGTTTGTAAAGTTTTGTTATTTTTATTTGAATATCTTTGTAAATAAATTTAAAGAAAAAAATAAAAATTTGCTATTAAAAATTAAAATAATATGCCTTTGCAGAAATCCGTTTTTTGTTGAAAAAAACGGTACAAATGTGGACCGAATACGGACCCGTAAACGGTCCGTCACTGACGGACTTTTAACGGATAACTCTGTTTTTCATCCGACATATCGGTCCGTAAACGGTCCGTCAATGATGGGCTTTTAACGGACAACTCCGCTTTTCATCCGATATATCGGTCCGAAAACGGTCCGTCATTGACAGACATTTAACGAATTCGAATGAGTTTCGATGTTCCTTAAAATCCGTTTTCTGGTCCGTTTACGGATAAAGAAAACGGTACGTAAACGGAGTTGGATTTCGTTTATGACGGACCAAAACCGGTGCGTAAACTGTACGTATTGTTTTTTGGGCTGTCTGCAGAAACAGCTTTCTTGCTAATTCTTTTCTCGACATTTCAAAAAAATTACTTGACTTCACTTTTTGTCAAAAACAAATGCTTCTTGAAAATTTGGAAAGTACTGATATGTTTTTTAAAGGAAATCAACAAAAGTCTAAGGGATGCCAACAGTTTTGCAATCAAATTTTTTAGGGTAAATCAAATATAAGACCGTTTTAAGTAGGGGTACCACGTCTTATGCTGTGTTTAAATATGTAGTTATATTTGTCTACAATTTTTTTTTTTACTTTTGCTGTACACTGTATATGGGAAACAGAAAATAAAAATTAAAAATATTCTCCATTAATATACTGTATTAAAAAAATGTACACTTAAAAAAGTTTGTAAGTTAAAAAAACTGAAAATATCATTTAAAAGAAATGATATTTCATTTAAAAACCGGTCTACTTAATTTTCATTTAAATTAAATGCCATTTGTTATTTATTTTTAAATGTTGATTAATCAACTGACACATCCGTAAAAAACAACTGATATAATCAGTTAAAATAAATGTCAAAATTTTACCCACCAATCCTTAAAAAATAAATGTTTTTTTCATTTATTTCAAATTATTTCCGTTTTTGTATTTTTTGTTTTTTTTTTTTAATATACTCGTACAATACAAAATGTATGTATGCATATGAAGCTATAAACACTTTTTGTGTGAATGTATTTCTATATATGTGTGTTTATGAAGTTCTTGTAAATTGTATTGAAAAATTTTGTATATATACAACCA
Organism: Eustalomyia histrio; assembly: GCA_949748255.1. NCBI lineage: Eukaryota > Metazoa > Arthropoda > Insecta > Diptera > Anthomyiidae > Eustalomyia > Eustalomyia histrio. The sequence continues at coordinate 63,231,835 of OX456527.1, read as the reverse complement.
ATTTAAATAAAAAAACAAATTGAAATTTTTTGAATATTTTTTTTTGAAACAGACAGCAAACAAAATTTAAATTTGTAATAACTGTTACGGACACAAATAAACCACAAGTTTCCGTTTTGTGGGTAAATTTTTATTAAATTTCAAACAAATGAAAAAAATAAATGAAACTGAAAAAAATCGGTAAATGATAGTAAATTATTACGAATAAATGTATAAAAAAGTTGATATAGATGTTTCTTTGAAAAATAAATGTATCTTCCTTTATTTTTAAATGTAACGGAAAACTTTTTATTAAACTACAAACAGTTAACTACATAATATTCTGAGTGTACAATAATGTTTTAAATAAAAAGTTATAATGAACTCAACCCCCTTAGGTAATTTTGGGCCACCCTGTATAATGAAACTACATTTTATTTTACAAATTTTATTTCTGAATCGGAACTATAAATTTTTTTTTTTGTTGTTTTTGAAATATGTCAATTTGTCAGTCATAGCAGTGTACTTCTCTATATAAGGACTCAAACATTTCTGAAATTTTTACAACAGCAAATTAAAAAAAGAAAATGTACCAAAAGATGGTGTCAATAAAAAGTCCTTAAAATGCCTTTGCAACGATACCACACTTGCATATGGGTCCTTTAGTTATTTAAATATTTGAATCCTCTTGTGACAACTTATAATTCTGAGGTAGCCCAAAAGCCCAGACAGGTCTTAGCTCATATCCAAATTTAATAAAAATCGGAGTATTTGTTTGTAATGTAATTTGAATGATAATTAAATTGGCTTTGTGTTAAGATTTGAGTCAAAAATAATTTACATAAATTAATGCTTATTTAATTTAGTCGTATTCGTTAGGATTTTATGCCTAAGTCGTCTATAATCGACTTTTTCAGAAGGTCTTTTTTGAAGTTTAACTTTAAGTTACCTATAGGTTTGTTCAAAACGATTAATTTCATAAATTAAGGTCTGTAGAGAGATAAGATTTGATATCAGGAATTTTTATATACTAATTATACCCTTCACCACAGGTGGTGAAAAAGGGTATATATAAGTTTGTCATTCCGTTTATAATTTCTTCAATATTGATCTTAGACCCTATAAAGTATATACAGGTTGGTTGAAAAGTTCCTGCGCTCGAAATGAAAGAATACTGTTTTTGTTACGAAATATATTTTTTTATTCAATATAATCTCCGAGAAGCTCAATACACTTGTTCCAATGATCTTCCAATAATTTTATCCCATCCTTATAAAGGTTTTCCGGAAGCTCTTCAAAATAACCGTCTACGGCTGCTATGGCCTCTTCATTCGACGAAAAATGCTTTCCACGAAGGAATTGTTTGAGATTTCTGAAGAGATAGTCGTCACTGGGAGCCAAACCTGGTGAATACGATGGATGTTCAAGCAATTCGTACTTTAATTCTTTGAATTTAGCCATCGTCAAAACACTTTTGTGAGCAGGTGCATTGTCTTGATGAAAAATGATTTTTTCCTCTTTAAACCAGGTCTGTTCTCACAAATTTTTTCATCCAGCTGATCCAAAAGACTGCAATAATATTCAGAGTTGATTGTTTTACCTTTCTGAAGATAATCAATCAACAAAATTCCTTTTGCATCCCAAAAAACTGATGCCATAACCTTCTTTGCTGATCGTTGTGACTTCACCTGCTTTAGAGCTGAACAACCAGCTTCAGTCCACTGTAAACGTTCTTGTTTCAATTTAGGATCATGGTGATAAATCCAACTCTCATCCATAGGTATAAAACGACGGAAGAAGTCGGTTTTATTCGGCTAAAAACGCTCCAAATTACGCTGAGAAATTTGTTTTCGATCCAGTTTTTGTTGAATTGTTAATGTGTGCGGCACTAACTTTCCAAACAGTTTTTTCATACGTAATTCTTCATGTAAAATATGGAGTACTCGTTCTTATGAGATGCCTATGGCATTAGCAATCTTCACTTACCATATTATGTACCTGCTCAATCATTTCTGCTGTGTTTGTAGTTTTTGGTCGTCCTTCGCGGGATCGTCTTTAAGGCTGGTACGACCACGTTTCATTTTGCCAGCCTAGAATTCAACGGTGCGTTTTGAAGGTGAGGACTCCTTATACACTTCTAACAATTGTTCATAAATTTCCTTTGCTTTTAAACCCTTAAAAACAAAGAATCTAATGAGTGCACGATATTCAATTTTTTCCATATTAAAAAAAATCAATGACACGTCAACTTCAAATGGCTTGTAAACAAAGAAAGAATTGACAGAATGACTTGCAACTTTGCATGTGTTCTCAGGAAAGTTATACTAACTTGAGAAAAAAAAGTTTGGAGCTAGCAGTGCCATCTCTTGGTGAGCGCAGGAACTTTTCAACCAACCTGTATATTCTGGGTCCTTAAGAAGAGCGAAGTTCATTTAACGATGTTCGTCTGTCCGTCTATGTGTTGAAATGGGGTTTCCGAAGACCCGAGGCATGATGAGGACTTGTTATATATTTCTATCACATGTGATTCATTTCTGTTTGCTATTGAAATTCAGCCAGATCGGCTGATAAATGGCTGCGATATTAGCAAAAAACCACTACTACCTCTAATTTTTTCCGTAAAATCCTTTCATTTAATATGTATGTTGAATTTTACGCTTAACAAATACATCCATATGTTGAACTTCTTTTCTTTCACCTCTTCACCTTTTATACACAAACAACAAACACATTCAAAGTTTTGTCATTTAAAAACCAAACAAATTTGTTATAAACGAAAACTGTTTATTTACTTCTATTAACGACGATTGCGCGTTTCCTTCAATAGCTCAGTGGTCTAAGCGTTTTGTCACAAATAGTTTTTTTCTTTTAGTCGTGCGATCGATCCCCGTCTATTCAACTTTTTTTGTACAATTTTTTTTTATATTTTCTAAGACTTTTTTTTTTGTTGTTTTTTATTTTTTTTTTAACATAACAAATACGTACAGCACAGTTGACTTAACGATGTCAGTCAGCTTTTCTGTATATTTGGAGAACGGAAAGAGGAAAAGTTTCCAAATAAGGTACAAGCATCTTGGCTACCAATACACAACATCTGACCAAATCTGGGCGAGATCCGTGGGTGTGGCACAAACTAGATAAATTTTTATCTAAGGAATGGTAAGACCGTAATTAATTACTCCATAAATAGGCTAAAACATCAAATTTTTTATAAAACTGTAGTATGATCTATGGGTTCTTCTTATATATCAATATATGTCTTTAGTAGAACATATTTGCTGAAAAACTCGGAAATATCGGTTCAGATATTAAAAAGTTATGACCAAAACATATTTTTTTTAAATACCTATTTTCGGGAACCATAAATCTTCCCGTGGCCAAGTTTAATCACCAAACTAAATTGTTAAATTCCTCTTAAAGATGTCCGTATATAAATCTGTCCATTCCATATATGTCCATATATAAGCTTCAGATTCGGCATAGCCGAATTGACCCGCTCTTAATTGGTTTTTTTTTTATTTATTTTTATTTTGCTGATCTTAAAAGAATAAATTGTCATTTTCAAGTATATATAAGTACAATTCTTTATATTTAACAGATTTATTTTTGCTGTTTTTATGTTACTAATAATTTGCAAAAGTTAATCTGTTAATTTCAGCAATGGCCTGCGGAAAGCCTTTTAAGCTAATTTTTAGTAACTTTATTAGAGTAAGGTTATATTTTGATTAACTAATTCCTTTTATACTTAAATAAATGAATTTTTTAAATACCATTCTTGTTATCATGTAATTGTAGGAATAGTAGTAACATTGACCATAACCTTCATTTAAAATCATGCAAATGCATGCAACAAGTTTTCGTATTCCGGCTTTTACGCACGCAACTTTACCTTGGAAATATATACACAGAGAAATTATTTAATAAAAGCTTTTTTTTAAACTTTCACTCTCTGCGAAGCTTTTTTGTAAGTTAATAATTGTATCTATATTGTAAGACATTTAAGATGAATGAATGTATGAATGAAAATTGTTGTTTTGTTGGTGTGATAGCGAACATCCCTAGAGATATTTTCTAATAAATAAAGCAATAGAAAAACAAAAGTACCTACATATGATATTAAGTGATAACAACTGGTCGAATGATGAAGAAACGCATGAAATTCCTTGGGCGTTTTTTTTTTTTTGTTGATAATTTTATTAGAGAAAAACAGAAAAAAAAATTCAGGAATATCCAATAAACAGCTGATGTGACACTATAAAGCCAAAGCTATATAACAACTTTAAACCAAGCTAAAAGTACTAGAAAAGCTATTAATTATGAAAGGGCTTTAAAAAAACCTTTTCCCACAATGCCACATTTGCATGAAATGCCATAAGAGCCAATAAAACGAAAATCAGTGGGGTTTTGAACCCATTAGATCAAGTTTTTTAGCTTAAATATGCAAAAATATTATCTCAAAAGGAAATTTTGATATTCGAAATAGTTTGAGAGATACAGCCAATTTTGTGAAGCAATGTTTTTTATTTTTTTCACAAAATACTTAAATTTGCCTGTAGTCATTAGCCAACCGTAACCGCATTAAAAATTGTGCGGTTAATGTTAAAATTTAATTCTTAAAAACCCAGGTTTTGTAAATAATTCAATATAAAAATGGTGTAAAAAAATTCAGGGACTGGAAGACTTAAAAAATGGGTTCAGGTTGGGGTTAATCGAAAAAAAATTTCGGGTTCACATTTCTAAAAAGTATAAATGTATTATTAATAAGAAATTTCTTTATTTTTCAAAGATGTTTTCGTTGAATTTTATACATTTAAAATAGTGTGTAAGTTAAGATAACAGAAAGTGTCATTTATAAGAAATGATATATCATTTAAAAACCGGTCTACTTAATTTTCATTTAAATTAAATGCCTTATGTTATTTATTTTTAAATGTTGATTAATCAACCGACACATCCGTAAGAAACAAATGATATAATCAGTTAAAATAAATGTCAAAATTTTACCTACCAATTCCTTAAAAAATAAATGTTTTTTTTCATTTATTTGAAATTGTTTCCGTTTTTGTATTTTTTGTTTTTTTTTTAATATACTCGTACAATACAAAATGTATGTATGCATATGAAGCTTTAAACACTTTTTGTGTGAATGTGTTTGTGTATGTATGTGTGTTTATGATTATGAAGTTCTTGTAATTTATATTGAAAAATTTTGTATATATACAACCAATTTAAAAAAAAAATTGATGTTTTTTGAGTATTTTTTTTTGAAACAGACAGCAAACAAAATTTAAATTTGAAATAACTGTTACGGACACAAATAAACCGTTTTGTGGGTAAATTTTTATTAAATATCAAACAAATGAAAAAAATAAATGAAACTGAAAAAAAAAATGGTAAATGATAGTAAATTATTTCGAATAAATGTATAAAAAGTTATTATAGATATTTCTTTGAAAAATAAATGTATGTTCCTTTATTTTTAAATGGAACGGAAAACTTTTTTATTAAACTACAAACAGTTAACTACATAATATTCTGAGTGTAATTAATATATTTTTTTAAGTTTTCTTCTTTTAAATTTGTTCTTTGATTTACAAAATTGTTAATTCTACTGAAGAACAAGAATTTTATTCTCTCATAAAATTCCCTTCTTATCTTTTCGTTTGCAAATTTTTTAAAATTTCAATTTTCAATTATTTTAGTTTTTTAGCATTTTTAACATCTTAGCATTACTTAAATCTGCTATCTAGATAGAATGCTGCAATCAAAAGTGGATTATTAATAAAGAAGTTTTTTCTTATAATAATATTTAAATATAATTCTTATGTAAATGGTTTTGTTTTGTCATCTTTTTAAAACTAAGCCAGATTCTATAAAAATCGCCTGAAGTCATCTGTTCTTCTTGTAGTTTCAGCGTTAAATTTTTAACAGGTGAAAAAACTTCTACGAATTCTTCACAAATATTCAAAATATTATCATTCAGAGTTAATGCAGAATCCAGTAGATACGAACAAAAACTTCTGTATTCCAATAAGGCTTGAACCATGTCATAACTGGAATTCCATCTAGTTTGACTAGTTTTTTCAAGTTTCACTTTTCAGCTAAAGAAGAAACTTTTGGTGTTCGCAATTTTTTGTAAATAGCTCTGCATTGATCAATTTGCTTAAAAGAAAGGCTAGATATAGTGTCAAGCACTGCAAACTGGAATGCAAGAATTGTAATGTTTTTTTTATGATTTTTCTATCTAACATTTCTCACGCCATTTTTTTATATTTTTTAACCCGAACCTGGTTAAATTTTTGAGTTCAGCGGGTTCGGGTTCAAAGTTTTTATAAATAGCGAACCTGAACCCGTTTGGGTTTGGGTTTGGGTTCGGTTTTAGTCCCTGAAAAAATTAAAGTTTTTTAAATTTTTATGAAATATAATAATAATACGAGTAATGAGAGAGAGCTAAATATTGACCAACAAAAAAAAAAGAAAAAACTATCGTTTTCTGTGCAAATTTTAAAATTTTCAATAGTTATTTTAATATGAAATAAAACATTATTTGTGTTATAAATTCTGAAATTTTCATAAATTTTATATCGTAATGTTTTTTCCGAATTGATACGAAGGCAAATAAATAAGTCTTTACAAAAATTATAGAAAAACACATTTTTTTGGATTTATTGTTTTTTATTTTTCAACATAGACTCCTTTTAGACCGATCTATCTCACCTCTAAACTCATATCTTTTCGGCTGAGCAGTTTCGATCAGACTGGTATTTATGTTAAATTTAAGCAGTTATTATTTTTAACCATATTATATAAGTAAACTTTGCCGTTTTTTAATGTTAAAATTGAAAATTTGTTACAAAATTATGTGAAAAACAATTGGGTTAAAAATATTTTAAAGTAGGTGATATAAACCGTTAGCCGCGAATAACCGCATCTATTTTTACCGTAATCGCGGTTAAGGTAAATTGCAGTTAAATGCAAACTCTCGTTTCATAAATATCATTCTTAAAAAACCTATTTTCCATTATTTTAATGAAATTATATCATAAAAATATCGTAAAAACATAAAAATTACAAAAGAGAACATTTGTAATTAGTACCAAATGAGTCAACGGAGTACTTAAGAATCACCCTGTCATCAACAGTGTTTTTGTTACAAATAAAGTAAAACAACTTTAAAAGTGAAATTATGGAGATGAAAAAAATTTTTTGAAGAAAAAAGCTTTTTTGGATGTCAAGACAATTTTGTGGTGGAAAAAAAAAATTTTAGTGGTGAAAAAAAATTTTAACGTGAAAAATATTTGAAGTCCATATAAAAAATATTATTCACTCCTAAGCGACTGGTGATAAAATAGGAGAAAATCTTTTATTTGCCAGTCGCTACTATAAAATTTTAATAAAGTACACCAAATTGTATGGAAAATATACACTCAGAAAAAAAAGTTAGTAGAAAAATTTGTAAACAGTTTTCAATGCCACTTTAGTATTTTTGAACTGATTTTTAGTAAAAAAAATTATTATTTAGAATTTTTTTTTTCTATTTACATTTAACAAATAACAGAATATTTACAAAATTTTTGTTGCTAGTTTTAGAAATCATTTTAGAAATTAGCAAAAAAAAAACTAACTAATTTTAAAAAAGTGGATATTGAAGGAAATGTTATTTAAAATAATTAAAACTTATACCTACAAACTTAAATTGCCTTAAAATCGGACATTCACTTAAAATAGCACTTCATTCACTTAAAATAGCACTACAAATTTTTTTAGTTCCAAAAATCAGCCCTTAAAACAATTGAAATTTTACCTTAAAATCCAAAAAAAAAAAAAAAAAAAATACTGTTAAAAATATTTTTCAAAACAAATATTTGCAAAATAAAACAAAATTATAAATTCTTTTGCTTTTACTATTTTTAAGCCTTTGATTTTTTTTAATTTCGTCTAAAATATTTTTTGAAAAAATAAATAATATAAACAAATGTTGTTGCTCGATAAAAAAAAAATTGTAATTTTTTTTCGTAAGGAAATCTCAAAAGTGTATCTAAAAATAATTGAAGTGTATCTAAAAATTATTGAGTTAATTTGTGAATTTTTAATAATTTTTTTTATATTTATTAAAGTTTTTTTTCCATATTTTAGAATTTATTGAGTTTAGTTCACTCATATTTAAAATTTATTGTTATTTATAGCCAATTTATTCAAATCAACTTTATGTAGAATTTTTCCAATGTTTAGTAGCTGTATCAACGTTCCTGCAATTTCCATTTCACTAATATTCAGTAAAATTTGTTGCTGATTTTAGCACATCTATTTCAATTGCAGTTTACAGCAATTTATTAAAATTTGGTAGCACTATTTAGTAAACTTTTTTGCTAACTTTAGCAACCCGTTTTTAAATTCCACTTTACAAAAAGTTTACTAAAATTTAATAGCGGCTACTAATTTTATCTACTAATTTCATTGTACTACACTTCAGCAGATACATATTGCTAAAAAATACCGCTGGGCTCAAATTAGCAAAATTTCCCGTAATAACAGCAAAATTTTCAGTTGCCATTACAGACTTTTTTTTGGGGAGTGTAGTGTGTACACTCAGAAAAAAAAGTTAGTAGAAAAATTTGTAAACGGTTTTCAATCCCAATTTACTATTTTTCTACTGATTTTTAGTAAAAAAATTATTATTTAGCAAATCTTTTTGCTATTTACATTTTACAAATTACAGAGTTTTTACAGAATATCTACAAATTTTCGTTGCTAACTTCAGAAATCATTTTACAAATTTTTGAAAACCGATTTGCTAAAATTAGCAAAAAAAATTACTCATTTTAAAAAAGTCGATATTGATGGAAATTTTATTTCTAATAATTTAAACTTATACATACAAACTTAAATTGCCCTAAAATGTTACATAGGATTAAAAAATGGATCGGAAGTGAAGATACCGACTCATGTCTAAAAATAGGACATCCACTTAAAATAGCACTAAAAAGTTATTTATTTCTAAAAATACCAAATTAAAACAAAATGATAAATTCGTTTATGTTTTAAGAATTTTTAAGCCTTTGATTTTTTTTTCATTTTGTATAAAACATCTTTTAAAACATATAATTAAAATTTTTGATGCTCGATAAAAAAAATAAATCTAAAACTATTAATAGTATTTAGTAATTTTTTTTGCTGATTTTAGCAAACGGATTTTAAATTCCACTTTACAAAAAGTTTACTAAAATTTAGTGGCGGCTACTAGTTTTTTCTACTAATTTCATTGTACTACACTTCAGCAGATACGTATTGCTAAGAATACCGCTGGGCTCAAATTAGCAAAATTTCCCGTAATAACAGCAAAATTTTCAGTTGCCATTACAGACTTTTTTTTGGTGAGTGTAGTGTGTATATAAAAATCACCAAATTAGCATTACTAACACGGAGGCCGCTTATCACTCGTTGGGTGTATTGCAAAATAAAAAAAAACTTCGTTCGTGTTGGATGCTTTGTTGGGAATAAACATGTAGTCGCTGCAGGCTTCAAACATTAAATAGTTGTCAGTGGTAGAGCAATCATTATGTTATAAACCGGGAATGACAACAAACATATTAACGGAATATTTGTGATGTTTTCTAAATACTATTTAAAAAAATATACATAATTCTTTAACAAAGAATAATAAACGTTTTTGACGTTTAAAAATATAAAAGTGAATACAAATTTGAAATCAATTAACTTAAAAAATGTCTATATTTTTATATAAAAAATAGTTGATAACTATTAATATATAAATGGGTGTGTGTGTGTGTGCATGAGTTCTAAGCTTTGCATATGGTTTAATATTGTTGTTGTTGTTAAAACGCGCCATCCTTTATGAACCTTAATCGTTTTAATATTAAACCATGTGTTAAAAATGAATATATTTTTTATTAAAAAAGAGAAAAAAAATTTGAATTTAAATGGTGCATTTGTATACATAATTATTTTTTGAAAAAAGAAAAAGAAAAACAAAATAATAAGTATGAAAAAATCATTATTATAATCATTTGCATTTAAATGACATAATTTTGCTACAAAAGTGATTTAGTTTAAAAATAAAAAGAGGGTTGGATGTTAGTTATTATTCATATTAAAATTATACTGAAGTTAAACAAAATTTAATGAATAGAATCCAACAAAATTAAATAAATTTAACAATAAAGTTTAAAATTTAAATTAAAATTACAAAAAAAAAAAAAAAAATAAAATTAAAATTAAAAATATAAACATAAAATACATTTTTACAAACAAATTTAGAATGTGTTAAATAATGAAGTGTTAAATATGTAAAAAAAATATAAAAACACGTACAACAACAAACAAATTTTATAAAATATTTTTTTTTGTTTTCAAAGGATTATCGCTTTTTCCTTTTAACACTCAACAGTCACAATAATAAAAACAGTTGCTAATTCTACAAAGTAATGTTGAAAATTTTCCCTGAAGCATTTTTTGTAAATTGATAGATTTGCTTTGTAAATCAAAATCTCTTGTGGAATATATTGCTTTTTTTTTGGATATTATTGTTAAAGATTTTACAAAAAATTAACGGTAAGTAGAATTTAAAAAGTAAATTTTAAAGAATTTTTAAAAGGTTTTATCAAATATGTTACACTAGCCAACAAAATGATAGTCTTGGGCATTGACGATTTTTACACTGGCTGAGTGTATAATAAATCTCCCAAAGGTGTTGGCGCTGTGTGGGTACAATTTTTGATCCCCGTATATAAAAGATTAGATCTGCCCAGATCTGCTTCAATCTAATTATATATGATTGAATATAATTAGATCTGGTACCAGATGTGATCATACATGATAAGACATCGTATATGTGATACACTTTACGGACAGATCTGAACATATATGGTGCCAGATCTGTTCACATCCAAAGAGATCAGCTATAAGCATAATTGACCATATGGAAACATATCTGGTGCCAGATCTGTGTTCATATTCGATATCAGATATATTAACAATGTGGTTTTTTAATTTCTCATTTACCTATTAAATCTGGTTAGATAAGATACTGATTGGATAAGACTATGTATTTTGATCTAAGTCTAAGTCTCTCAACGCATTTTGAGCTAAATATCCTAATTTCTTGTTTAACTTTTGGTATCATTAAGTCTTTGTGTATATTTTCGTTGGTGACAAACTATGGGGCATATAAAATCATTCGAAGAGTTGTACATTGATAACGTTGAAGAATTTTAATATTGGAATTACTTGCAGTATCTAAAAGTGGTATATAATAAGTCCAAATGGGTTTCAATATAGTTTTCTATAGCAGAAGTTTATTTTCGAGGCTTAGCTTGGATTTTTGATCTAGCATTGCCAATTTGATGCAGAGTTTTTTTAAATTAAGGCCAACCTTAAATTTTGATTCTCTATTACATTTTCGAAAAACTAAAAACTATAAAAATTATTAAAACACTTCATAGATTTTCGTTCTATAGCTGTAACATTAAAAGTAACATTAAGTAACATTTAAAAATCCTATTCGTCCATACCATAATTGTTATTTTTAAAAACCTGAACCATTATTTTTGTAAACACACTCAAAAAATGTCTGTTATGTTATTACGGGAAATTTTGCTAATATGAGTCCAGCGGTATTTTTTGCTAATCTTAGCAAAACATATCTGCTGAAGGGTAGTACAATGAAATTAGTAGTCTTTACTAAATTTTGGTAAACTTTTTGTAATGTGGGATTTAAAATGGGTTTGCTAAAATCAGCAAAAAATTTACTAAATATTATTAATAAAGGGTGTCCCAAGAAGAACGCAATTTTTAAATCTGGCAACATTCGAAGTGTCATTGTTTGACATTTGAACAATTGTTATTGTTTGCTAGTAGAAGGTACGAGGTTAGTAAAAATGGAGCGCTACACGAATGAACAACGCATTCTCATTGTGAAATTGTTTTACCAAAATGGTGAAAGTTTTGCGGCTACAGTTCGCAAATTGCGATCAATTAGGGGTCACAATAATGCTCCAAAAGAGTCAACTGTAAAGAGAATAATGGATAAATTTGCCGAAACTGGGTCTGTTAGTGATGTAAAGACAACAACGCGCCATCGACCAGGTCGATCGACCGAAAATGTCGCAGCTGTACGTGATGATGTCGCTCAAACACCATCCACCTCAATTCGACACCGAGCTCAGCAAATTGGTGTCTCCAAATCCACTTTGCAGCGAATTTTGACGAAAGATTTACATCTTCATGCATACAAAGTTCAATTGACTCAGGAACTGAAGCCAGCTGACCATGGACAGCGAAGGGAGTTCGTTAATTGGGTATTGGAGAGACAACATGAAAATGCTGATTTTGCCGATAAAATCATCTTCAGTGACGAGGCCCATTTTCATCTTGATGGCTTCGTCAATAGGCAGAATTGTCGCATTTGGGGTGAGGAAAATCCTCGAGTGATTCACGAGAAGCAAATGCATCCTCAACGTGTCACTGTGTGGTGTGGTTTTTAGGCTGGAGGAATCATTGGACCTTTTTTTATGAAAATGAGGCAGGTCAAGCGCAAACAGTCAATGGTGTTCGGTATCGTGAAATGATAACCAGTTTTTTCTTGCCTAGAATTGAAGAAATGAATGTGGAGGGCATGTGGTTCCAACAAGACGGCGCCACATATCATACAGCCAGAGAAACAATTCAATTGCTGCATCAGTCATTTCCCGGTCGTGTTATTTCGCGTTTTGGAGATCAGAATTGGCCGCCTAGATCGTGCGATTTAACACCATTAGATTTTTTCTTTAGGGTTTTTTGAAGTCGATGGTTTACGCGAATAAGCCGACGACGACTCAAGCCTTAAAAGAGGAAATTGGACGCTGCATTAATGAAATACCGCAGCATTCATGCAAAACGGTAATTGAAAATTTCATACCAGCAAAGCCGCGGCGGCACGATATATTATTCCATACATAACCTCATTCTGTCTACTTTACGATATAATAAAGTTTCACGATTTTTTTTTAAATATCTGTGTTTTATTTAAAATTTCAAAATTGCGTTCTTCTTGGGACACCCTTTATAAGTACAATCAAATTACACTAAAAAAATGAACTAGAATTTGGAAAAATTAACTTATTTAAAGAAAAAATGAAATCAAATCGGCGTCAAAAATACTCTTTTACAAAAATTTGAATAATATTTTCCTTAAAATTAAGAAACAAATTTTACTTAAAATTTGGTCAAAATTTATAAATTATAGAAAAACTTTTACTACCAAGAAGTAAATTTTTATTTGGAAACAGTAAAATTAGTTCATATATTATCTTAAATTTCACTGTTAGTTAGGAAATGTTTCCTTGGTTTCAAGAAAAATTTTATTTAAGTTCATTAGATAATTTTTTTTTACTAAAAACTAGGACATGACTTCCTAAAATTAAGAAAATATTTACATCAAGTTAAATAGCACTTCTTTTAAGTGAAAGTTATCCTTAAATTTGATGAAAAATTTTATAATAGATATGAAACTGTTTCTACGATAAAAGGTAATATATCGTATTTTAAAGTACTCATAGCGTAACTATTTTCCCACTTTTGGAGAACTTCCGCTTTGTGAGGACACTGCTTTTAAGAAGCTTTTAGCTATACATTTTTGTCTTAAAAATTAAACTAAATTATACTATACTCATGTATTTAAAATATAAATTAAATTTCATTAGCAAAAAGATAAACAAATTAAAAAAATGTACTGCAGGATACCCTGAAATGTAATAAATTGTGACAGTCAGATCCTTTTCATAGTTAATTAACGCTTCTGCTTGAGAGTACCACAAAAAGGAACGCCCTAAGTGACACACGGTATGTATGGCTAAGGAACACTGGGGGTCCTTTGTCTTCTTAAATTAACTAATTTTAGGAAATTGTTGCAAAAATACAAAATATTACAGTTAAATTTGTTGTTAATTTAAATATACAAATTTTAAGTTTTTTTTATTATTTATTGAAAAAAAAAAAAAAAAATACATATATATTTTAATGCTTTGATAAATATAAAGATTAATAAAAGTGACGTCAATCATCGGAAAACCATTATGCTGTAATGTATAAAATGTTTATGCGATATTTTGTATTGTAGTCTGCAAACAAAATTATTACATAAAAGCGCAAATTCGAAATTTTTTACCTTTTGTTAACAAAATTTTAAAATATATTTTAAGCTTTTTTAAGTTCAATATTTAAGACTGTTAAGATTGGAGATGGGTACGTGAGCCATTTTTGACTCACGCACGATCACGAACCAAAAATTACAATCATGCAAGATAATTTTTTTTTAAAGGCAACTTTAATTTGTTTCCTTTAATAATATTTTTCTTGAAAATTAGAAAAACTAACTACTTTGTTTTTAATTTATTGTATTTTTTTGGAAAAGAATAGTGAACATAATTTAATCGTTTTCCAACAAAAAAAAAAATCCTATACCAAAGTTTATTATTTTTGAAAAATTAGAAAACTTTCACTTGAAAAAATAAAAAAAAAAATTTTTAATTTATCTGAACTAATTTGCATGAAAATTTTCCTTAGAAATAGTTCATCAGTTTCTAAAATCAAGTTAATTCTAATTATTACATAGGAACAAATTTATTACTTTTTGTTTTTAATCGCCTAAAATAATTTTTAGAAAACTATTTGGAAAAAGCTGAATTTGGAAAGGGCTTTCTAAAATTTAGATAATTTTACTACTCGCGAAAAAAAATGAACACACATTAAGTTCAAGTAAGTACTTATTTTAAGTTAGAAACATTTTTTGAACTAAATGAGAGTAAATTATGTTCTTAATTTTTTTTTAAATAAACTTAGTTTTATTACATTTAATTATGCAGATTTCTTAAAACTGAGATGTTTTTATTTAAAGTTGATAAATTTTTATTTTATATACTTGTGTTTTTTTTTTCTAAAATCAAGAAATCTTACTTAAGAAAGGTATGAACTATTTCTGAGTATATAAACTATTTCGTTTTTACTCAAACATAGGAATTTTTATTAATTTTAAGAAATTTTTTTTAAGTTTTAATAAAATTTTACTTAAGTTGAGGAAAAATTTAAACTATTTTAAAGGAAATTTTGAATTAATTTTCAGTTCATTTTTTTTTTTTAATGTATTATTCAGAGAAACAACAAGATATCTGTCAACGTCGGAATAGCCCAAAATTCCAGTGCCATCAATTGTGGGTTTCACAAAGTTGAGTTTCCTACGTTTAGTGAAAGGAACCAGGATTGTCTTGGATGGGTTCATGGATAGCCCCTTGTCCTTGGCCCTTGTAAAAACCAGCCTGAGTACATCATGAGCATTTGCGGGTGGTGGTTTAGAATAAGATTGACGATAACCTGATCGCTTAGATCGAAATTATGGCAATTTTTTCTAGCGCTGATCCTTATGGTTTTTCCCATCTTTCTTTAACATTTATTAAAAATTAGTGTTTTATATTTCATAGTAAAATTTAATTATAATCTTGCACCTGAAGTTTTTCATAAATATGATAAAGCTTTTGCTCTGAGTGTAGAATAGGTCATAAGGAAAGAAAAGTTGTTATGTAACCAATTCTTTGGATCAATAATTTTTGCAATTTTAAACATAATTAATTTTATATTTGACCCAAAAATTGGAAGTAATTATTTTTTGCAAAATTTTAAACATAAAATTTTGAGTGTATAAATATTTCTATAAAAACTCTTTTATTGAAAAAAGTTTAAAACAACAAAAAATATGTTTTAACTTGAATCTATAAAAAATAAAACAAAAACAAACATTTACTTAACAACTTTATAAAGTTTTAAATCTAACAAACATCCTTTTTACAAACAATTTAAAATTTAAACTTTAACAAAGATTGCAGGTGTTAAAAATGGGCGATTAGATAAATATTTTCTAGGAGATTTTAAAAAAACGGCACTTGGAGTGTGCCATTTCTAATAAATATTTGTACTTTATGTTATAATATTTTCAAGCATCAATAGCCATTAGATTGTGGTTTTTGTTCTCTATCAAACTAAGTTTTTCGTTTTTGTTGCTATTATTTGTAAAAATAAAGAAAGAAAAACTTAATAAAATTTTAAAATAATAAGAATTTACAATGTGGTGAAGATATTTAGTCGTTTATACTTTCCTTTTCATTTAACATCTTAATTCTACAAGTTTATGGTTTTATTCAGATACTATGGACATGGACATTTTAAGAAAAATCTATCTCATTAATGAAAAAAAGTATGTTTTGGGATAGTGTTTTCAAATTAAATATTTCATTTAGAATGAGCAAAAATTTCCTAGTTTTTGTCCAAAGCTAGTTTTAAGTTTGGTACACTCAAAAAAAAAAAAAGACATGAAATAAAAATTAATCCTAAATTTCCTTTAAAATAGTTTAAAAATTTTCCTCAATTTAAGAAAAGTTTTATTAAAACTTTCAAAAATTTTCTTAAAATGAATAAAAATTCCTATGTTTAAGTAAAAACGAAATAGTTTATATACTCAGAAATAGTTCATACCTTTTTTAGGTAATATTTCTTGATTTTAGGAAAAAAACAAGTCAATTATATAAAAATTTATAAATTTTTAAGAAAAACATCTCAGTTTCAAGAAATTTGCATACAAAAATGTAATAAAACTAAGTTTAGTTCAAAAAAATATTTAGAACATAATTTACTCCCATTTAGTCCAAAAAATGTGTCTAACTTAAATCGAGAAAGTACTTGAACTTAATGTGTGTTTATTTTTTTTCGCGAGTAGTAAAATTAAGCAAATTTTAGAAAGCCATTTCTAAATTCAGTTTTTAAGTCTACCACTTTCTAATTTTTAAGAATTGTTTTCTAAAAATTAGTTCAAACAATTAAAAACAAGAAATAATAAATTTTTTCCTTTGTTTTAATAAAAATTTATTTGGTTTTAGAAACTGATGATTTCTAAGAGAATTTTATTGCAACTTAGTTCAGATAAATTTTAAAAATTTTTATAAAATATTTTGTTTTTCAAGTAAAAGTTTTCTAATTTTTGAAAAATAATAAACTTAGGTATAGGATTTTGTTGTTGTTGGAAAACGTATAAATTATTTTCAATAGTCTTTTAAAAAAGCAAAAAAATAATAAACTCAAAACAAACTTGTTAGTTTTTTTTTAATTTTCATGAAAAAAAATTATTAATTGAAACAAATTAAAATAACCATTTAAAATAATTTAAAATATATTTTAAAATTTTGTTAGCAAAAGGAAACAAATTTCGAATTTGCGCTTTTACTAATATGAAATAATTTTGCTTGCAGACTACAATACAAAATTTGGCAAACATATTTTACACATAATAGCATAATGGCTTTTCTATAATTGACATTGTGCCTATTAAATTTTCTATTTATTAAAGGCACTAAAACTATTTTTTTTCACTTAATAATAAAAAAAATTGTATATGTCAATTAAAGTTTAAGCTAAAAATGCCCTAAAATAAACTTTTCCATTTTCCAATAATAACAAGACATGTAATTGTGATATTTTGTATTTATGAAAAAATTTCCTTAAATAAGTTAATTTAAGAAGACAAAGGACCCCCAGTGTCCCTTAGCCATAAATGACGTGTGTCAATTAGGGCGTCCCTTTTTGTAGGTCTCTCATGCAGAACCATCAATTATCTACGAAAAGGATCTGACTTTGTCACAATTTATTACGTTTCAGGATATCCTGCAGTACATTTTTTTTTTAATTTGTTTACTTTTTACTAATGAAGCGTAATTTATATTTTAAATACATGAGCTTAGTATAATTCAATTTTATTTAAAGACAAAAATATATTCAAAAAAACTTTTTAAGAGCAGTGTCCTCACAGAGCAGAAGTCCTCCGAAAGTTGGAAAATACTTACACAATAAGAGTAAAGTACTATATGGTAAATTATATTATTTATTAGAAAATTTTTATCAAACTTAAGGATAATTTTCACCTAAAAGAAGTGCTATTTAACTTGATGTTAGAAAATATTTTCTTTTTTTTAGGGAGTAAAGTCCTAGGTTTTAGTTATGTAATGAACTTAAATAAAATAAAATTTTTCTTAAAACCAAGGAAACATTTCCTAACTAACAGTGAAATTCTCTATTAAAAATTTAGTTCTTAGTAGTAAAATTTTTTTATAATTTAAAAATTTTTATAAAATTTTAAGTAAAATTTATTTCTTAATTTCAAGCAACATTTTATTAAATTTTCAACTTTCCGTCAAATAAGTTAATTTTTCTAAATTCTAGTTTACTTTTTTGAGTGTAAATATTAACTAGCAAGAGCCAAAACTAGGCAGTTTTTACAGTTTTTGATATAAAATCAAAAACTAATTGCATAATTCTTTGAAAATGTAGAATTTACAATTTTTATATATCAAAGAACACCTTTTTTAAATATATTGGGTGTGGAAATGATCGTCATATGCTGATGCTGGGATAACAAGAGTTAATAAATAAATAAATTTCTGGCCCATTGCACTCAATAGACAATGAAAAGTTATGACCAAGGTTTAAAAAAGGTATGTTTATTATGAAAAAAACAACAAACTAAATACTACTAAAATATATGTGATATTTTTATGTGCATTAGGGTGTCCAGTTAAAAAAAAATGTATAATATCATAATAATACCCAAACGATAGTATTCAGTATTTCAATACGCATCGTTTGGGTATTTTAATAAAAAATATTTGTTAAAATTCAAATTCGATTTCTAACAATTTTTTGTTTGAAATATTTGTAAATTGTTACTTTTCATATACACAGAATAAAATTACAAAATTCTGTTTGTAATATTGAACATCGTCTATAGAACATGTTTGAAAATACAAAAAAAATATTTTTCAAAAAGGTACCAACAATGGAATTTGTAAATACAAAAAACTTTTTGTTATTTTTTTGTTACTTAAATTTTTATTTTCAAAGAATTTTTATATAAAAAATGACAATTTACAAATATTTCAAACAAAAAATTGTTAGAAATCGAGTTTAAATTTTAACAAGTAATTTTTATTACTTTAAATTTTGTGATACTCTTTTCTGTGTAAAAATTATTTGAAAATAAAAATTGAAGTTACAAAAAAAATAACAAACAATTTTTTGTATGTACAAATTCCATTGTTGGTGCGTTTTTAAAAATTGTATTTACAAAAATGTTCTATGGACGATGTTCAATATTACAAACAGAATTTTGTAATTTTATTCTGTGTAGGAAGAATATCGTAATGAAAAATGCAGTTGAAAGGGATTGTGAAAAAATAAATTCCGTAAACTCATTTTACCAAAAAGTAAAAGGTATTAATATGACTTCAAAATCGAAAGCTAGACACCTTAATGTATCCGACTACATAGTTTTTGTATAATGCTTTTATAATCTTGTATACAACATTTGAATTTACAAAGATATCTAATTCATAAGGAATACCCTAATGAAAATGTTTGTCCAACCAAACCATGTAATGCATTGAAGTAGTATATGGGTAACATAAACAAACCGATTTGTGGTTGGACAGTGGAACATATAGAACATATTTTGAAAAATACACAAATCAATGCTCAATGAATGCCAATATACGAAAATTTATATTAAAATATCTAAATTTATTATTTGTTTTTTTATACTCTAAGACTTTTTTTCAATAGAAACTCATAACTCACAACTCTAAGATTTAAAGTATTCTTGCTAATTTTGAGGCATTGTGCAGGTGGGGCAAATCCTGGCTAACTGTTGGTGGTGCTAATATGATGTCATTGGCAAAAAGCTGGTTGGAAACAACTTGCCAACGTTGACAAAAAAAATGGTCTTAAAGAATAAAAAATTCTTAAATAACTTAAATTCTACAAGGCTCTTAGGCTCTGAAGACTTTTCATCATAAAAAACACTATGATTCTAGTTGAAATTATCTTAGAAATGTTCTTACAATTTAAGAATTTTTCTATTAGAAAAAGTCCATAGAATATATGTTTTTTTTATTAAAAAATTCTTTAAAATATATAATATTTCTTTTTAAGTAGTTTTCTTTAGGAAAAACTTTTCTGAAAGAAATATTCATAATATTCGTAGTTTTGAGTCATAATATAATTGTAGGGACTATAATATGGCAAAATTAATGTTATTTTGTTATCATAATATGATAACTATATTGTAGTAAGTTAGAGCGCCCCGGTAGGCTAGTTGGTAGGGTGCTAGCTTATCAGTGCAAGGGTTGTGGGTTCGATTCCCACCAGGGGTTCTGGTCTGTTAACGCTACAATGAGCCGATAGCCTTAGTTGCTAGTGCTCGGTTAGGGTATTTGAATGCAATTTGTACACTCAGAATATTATATAGTTTACTGTTTGTAGTTTAATAAAAAAGTTTTCCGTTCCATTTAAAAATAAAGAAACATACATTAATTTTTAAAAGAAAGATCTTTTTTAACTTTTTTAATCATTTGTTCGAAATAATTTACTATCATTTACCGATATTTTTCAGGTTCATTTAATTTTCTTTATTTGCACAGAAAAAAATATCACAAAACCTTAAGTAATTAAAAATATTTGTTAAAATTTAAACTCAATTTCTAACAATTTTTTTTTGAATTATTTGCAAATTGTTATTTTTCGTATAAAAATTCTTTGAAAATAAAAATTGAAGTTACAAAAAGATAACAAAAAGTTTTTTGTATTTACAAATTCCATTGTTGGTGACTTTTTAAAAAATATTTTTTTTGGATTTGCAAAAATGTTCTATGGAAAATGTTCAATATTACAAACAGAATTTTGTAATTTTATTCTGTGTGTTTGAAATTGAATAAAAATTTCCTCACAAAATGGAAATTTGTAGTTTATTTGTGTCCGTTACAGTTGTTTCAAATTTAAATTTTGTTTCAAAAACAAAAAAAATTCAAAAAATTCTAATTTGTTTTTTATATAAATTGGTTGCTTATATATAAAATTATTTCAATTCAAATCAAATTACAAGAACTTCATAAACACACACACATACCCAGCAAAAAAAGGCCTTGCCAGATAACGGGTTTTAGAACGAGCAGTAAACTGGTTGAAGTTTGTCTGCTAAGCTCATTATTTTAACATAGGAATGTCATTGGAACCTTACGAGTTGGTAGAAAACAACTAGTTAAAGGTTAAGAATAACTAGTTGCATTCATATATAGTAGAAACTGGTGGTTTGAAGGTAGTTAATAACAGGGCATAATAATACATAACATAATAACGCATTATCAGTAGGTACTGAAAGAGTGGCTACATATGTGACCTTCTCCGAGAAAAGGGACCTAGTGGTCAAAAAACGGGTTTTGAGTTAAGAGTGCATTCTGCTACCTAAAAGGGTGTAGAATAAGATGAAATGAGTTAGATTTCTGATAAAAATTTATTTACCCCATAAAAACGTACAAAACGAACTTGGGAAAATCGATAAAATTGAGAAAAACATTAAAATTTACTTTTTTTGATTTTTTGGTTTTAAATTGTTTTTTCTCGTCAGTCTTCGAATTTTTTTGGAGTTTGGACTTTTTTTCGGTGTTTCGTGATCTGGTACTTCGATTTTCTTCCGTTTGACAATTTCAGTTTTTCCTTTTTTCGGCGCTTTGACTTCAGCTTTCTTTTTCTCGTGATCCGGTGCTTCGATTTTTTTTCTTACTTTCAGGTTCAGATTTATTTTTAGATTTTTTTTTTCGCTTTGGGTTCACTCGGTTTAGGAGCTACAAAATCCAGTAAATTCAGATAACGTCATATCGATCTCATCATCGCCATAAACCGATGCTAGACTTTTTAAATCATCATCAAAACTGTCAGAAATATCCATTTTTATAAAAATTACTTCAAATTAACATCAGCTTATTAACAAAACCAAAATTGTGAAACAACTTTTGAGATATTGATAACACTCGTTATACAGTTGGCACAAGACTGAAGCGTCACTTTATTCTTTTCCTTTGTTATAGTTATTTTTGCAATGTTCTTCGTATTAGTATACGCACATCAACCCTTTGCTGAGAGCGAACAGATAGCTGAGAACGAACAGAGCAGCAACAATGGTAAAGGTATTGTCACACTAAAAGCAAAAAACAATACGTTACCACATAGGCATGACGTCACCAAAGTCGGCACCCAATCATAACTAAACCATACCAAATCGCATCTCCCAACTGAAGGTGTGTTCACAAACTTTAAATGAGTTTTTCTCAAAACTTCATTTTCACACACTAGGTACCTTTTCTCGAATAATGAGTTTATAAGTCGTTTCAGAACTGATAACAAATTAATAATTTCTGCAAATAATTAATAATAAAATATTACTTGTAAAGAAAACGACTATCCCTACTTATTGGCTTTTCTTTATTTTCTGTAAACAAATACAATTTGAGCTTTTGGGACCGCCTTTGTACGATAGATGTTTTCGTATATGGGCTGCGCCGGAACGCGAAATTGGGCAATTATATTTTTTGCCCAGCTTTACATTTTCCTACAAACACATAATTCATTTGTTAGATTTTGTTACCCAGCAAAACTTTGGTAATGTGTGCGATATTCTCATGCGTTACCTTGTAGTGATAGCTCGTTGCCTTTTTCATTATTTGCAAGCATAAAGTAATAAGTAACAGATTATTGATTACGTAATAGATGATTTATAAATGTAAAGTAATAATTGAAATATTTTTGAAAATCTATTTTTAGATACATTACTTTGTGTTTTTTTTGGAAGCAAAAGGGTAATGTATGTTTGTTTTGACAACACTAGCGAAAAAACCAAACGCAACAATTCATTAAAGTTTAAAGCAATCAATTTATATACGTGTCGAACCAGAGCTCCCTGTCGAACCAGAGCTCCCTGGTTCGATTCCCATCATGACCACATTATTTTTTATAACGTTTAAAATATTTGTAATAATTTTTTTTTTAATAAAAATTCCTCTTTTTTTAAGAATCTATTTTTAGACACATTACTTTTTCCATTCTCGTAACTATATAATTAACCCCTTACATTATCACCTCTAAATTAATGGGTATATAAATTACTTTGAGGCTCATCGCCTGTAAAATTCATCAGTGAAGTAAGGTATAAAGTAATCCATGAGCCCCTATCGCTACACATTACTTTACACATTATTTGGTAATGTGTGGTTTTGCTGGGTATTTTCAATATTTTATCAAATGAAAAATACAAAAATTTTGAATATATATATGACAAATATTTTTGTTGACATTTAAAAGAGAAAAGCCAATAATTTCTAGGACTTGGCAGTAATTATGCATTCTAAAGTTTTAAGTAGCTATATCTATAACCACTTAACAAGCCTATAACTACTTAAATTTGTATGGAATATTTATATAAAATTCGAAAAAACGGTGTCAGTTATTTAAACAGTATTGTATTTTAAAATAAATAACAAAAGCAATTTGGATTAAATGAAAATTAAGGAGACCGTTATTTAAATGAAATATCATTTCTTGTAAATGGCATTTTCTGTTATTTTAACTTACAAACAATTTTAAGTATTATTATATGATTAATATAAATAAAATAAAAAAAATATATTTAAATTATAGTGCGACTATGGTTGGTACAATCATAATCCCAAATATATATGATGCTCTTCTAATATGATAGCCCTAACTATGTTTTTCTCTGCGTGCAATAAAAAATGGATTATTAGGTGATAATAACAAGTTTGTATCATGTTCCACACTTGCTCCGTTCCGTTTCATTACGGGAATAAAATCTCCAATTTATACAATTTTCAATAACAGACAACGAAAGTTTCTAAAAGACATCCTAGAGTATACGCATGCTGAATATAGAAAAATTTGAGATTTTTGCTGCCCATAGAAAATAATCGAATTTTTAAAAAATTTCTACACTCAATAATTCTTATAACAAATTGTTAAAATCTTTATTAACAGAAAATATCTTATATGCCAGAAAATTTGAATTCGTAAAAAGTTAGAGTTCCGAAAAATTCTTACACACAGAAAAAAGTCCGCGCTGGAAATATAATTTGCTGGTATTATGCACATGCTTAGAAACGTGTTATATAATATATTCGCCAGTAAACATATATATGTTTATATTATTTGAAATGCATGTTTTCGGGCAAACATATATATATTTATGGTGGAAAAATACAAGTATTACAATTTTTGCCTGGAAACATATGTATAGTAACTATATAAATAAAATACTTGAAAACCTACTTAAAACATGCATTTTGTAGTTACTAAGCAACTATATTATTGCCTATAAACATAATCAAAAATATCTTTTTCCTGCGTGTAGATATTGAGAAAAAGATTCGGATGCTATTCTCAGATAGAAAGGATTTCGATTTGGAACATTTTTTAATGAAAAAAGTTATCGTGACAAGAGTTCAATTAGATCTCCAACAGCAAGCAAGAAATGGCTTAAAATTTTCTAAAATATATTTTCAGTCTGTTCCACTGTAAGTTGAATACATACTTACAAAACAAAAGTGTCCATTTACACATTTAATGAACACATTGCCAATAACATGAATATAAAGGGGTATAACTTTATTAAAATATTTTGCTTTGTATGGAAAAATCAAAATGCTCATGATAACTCTAAGCAGGAAATCCAATATTTTATTTTTGTGGTTATGTGTATGTACATAAATTTTGGCATTTTGTATATCTTCTAAAATGTTTAATAGTCATAGTTTTGATTTCGGGTTTCGGTATTATGTTAAAAAATTTTTCGGAAGTTTGGACTATAATTGAAACATGGCCGGAACTATGATAGTAACATTTACGGTCGTAAAAAAACGAACATAAAGTACAGAATTAGGGTCATAATACCATATTTTTTGTTGGTCGAGTTCTGTATTATATTCACTGGCTACTTATTTAGCCATATTGAGGTTTTGTGCTCTATTTTGTCTGGACATTAGCGGCGTGATTAGATCGACATCTACCAGAACAGTGGAGACGATACTTTCTATCAGACCGATAGATGTCAAAGTTAAGTATAAAGCTCAACTTGCGACTTATAGACTAATGGTGCTAGGGGAGTGGTATCTTGGGGGCGGCGTACCCAGCATCTTAGAGACCTTGAAAATATGCCAGGCTATCACATTTTGGATATGGAACGTGAAGTGGTAGTGAAACAACGTATTTTGACGGACTGCAATTTTCTTATTTTAAACAGGGAGCTTTTGAGAGATGAAGGAATATTGAATGTTACCAATGGAATTAATTTCTACACTGATGGCTCCAAACTGAACGGGAGAACTGGTTTATAATTCTTTCGTGGGGATTTGGAAATGTATTTTCGGCTCTTAAGCCGTAACACCATTTTTCATTAAGAGATTGTGGTTATTACAGAGTGTATTAGGTGCATTTTCAAAGCGACCGATTTTTCTGGACATGTAGACATCTTCACTGATAGTCAAGCTGCTGTTAGGGCTCCACAGTGGAGTCTGTGAAATCGAAAACGGTGTTAAGCTGCAAGAGGGCGATAAACACCTATTTTGGCAGGGTACGTCTGAGGTTGATTACGGTTACTCGTCTGACGAGCTTTACAGGGACGGATCCAGTCTGGTCTCTTTCAATCTTCAAAATCCAAACCTTTTCGGATGACGAAAAATGAGCTTGTGCAATGGCCCACTAACATGCACAAGGAGATCTGGAATGGGGATAATTTTGGTGCGATCCCAAAGGTCCCGTGGGGTGACACGTATTTGGACAGAACAAGGAGAATTTTAGGGCTGGGGGAGAGGTAACTGGCCAACATGATGGGAATTCTCACAGGTCACTCTACACTACGATCACACCATTAAAAATTTAGAAGGAGTGACTCTGTGGTCTGTAGGGCCTGCTGGGAGGAAGGTGAGTCTCTAGTGAACTTCTTTTGTTTTTGGTCGCGTTTCGCGATAAGTAGAGTAAAGCATTAGCACGAGGACGTTATAACGTCATTTTGGTGCTTGCGGGGGCTACTGAATTTATCAGGTACACCAGGTTCTCTGGCATAAGTGTATGTCAATCATTTTTGAATGATCATGAAGGGCGAATGGAACTTCCTCTTTTCCGCCTAACATAACCTAGCGCAATTGTGGGTGACCGGCCTTCACCTGAATTACAGATTAAAACATACATGTGAATCGAAAATCTTAAAGTCTTTAGAGAGAGAAAGATACAAACTATATGTAGATTTTTATTTCTATCTTAAAGCCAATTTACACGGTGACTTTTTTGCATGCAATTATTGCGTGTAATTCTTGTTTGGCGGCGAACTGGGGTGTGGTACCAAAAAATGCACGGTTTTCAATTTTCATTTTTAGTGGATGTTTTTTATGGTATTTCTCTTTCGCTTCATTTACATTCGGTTTTGCAGCAATACAAAAAAAATCACCGTATAAATAGACATAACTTTGGAAGCATCTGTAAAAAGGGAATTAATAAAAGAAGCATACAATAAATTTCATCGTATAAATACCTCTTCTGAGTTATGTTCATTTCTAACATAACTGGAAAACTTATATATATATATATATATATATATATATATATATATATATACAATATTTAAATACGTTAGAAGTATCCATGTATCGAGCAGAGAACTGCAACTGCTGATTGCAAAACGTTCATACGCAATCAACACAAGAATAAATATGTGTTTGCGTTCAAACGCTGAATATACTCCAACACACATATTTGTTAATGATTTTAAATCAATCAAACGATGGGCAAATTGTTGTGTCACTGACTAATCATCACTCCTTTTCATATCATTGATTTTATTATGTTCGTTCGAGTCAACAATAATTATTTTGATGTAGAATAAATCAGAAAAAACAACAAACAAGACAATATTTAAATTTTTCCGGATCTAAATGTTTTTTCCAAAAAAATATTTTTATTTCACAAAAAAGAATATTTTCAGTATTGAATTACTAATGAAAATTTTAAAAAAGCGGATTTAAGTCCCACTCTAATGTACACTATGACATTTATGAAATGT
Organism: Eustalomyia histrio; assembly: GCA_949748255.1. NCBI lineage: Eukaryota > Metazoa > Arthropoda > Insecta > Diptera > Anthomyiidae > Eustalomyia > Eustalomyia histrio. The sequence goes on along the minus strand of OX456527.1, from coordinate 63,204,867 downwards.
GTTTCTATTTTTTTTTTTTAATTATGAATACACACTTTGTTGAGTGATTACATTTGCATAAAACAAATTCGACAAATGATTCAAACTGATCCGAATACGGATAATTTTATTGAGTTATTAAATGTGAACAAGAATTTTTGTGTATGATTAAATCAAGAAAAAAGTTGATTTTGCAGTTCTCTGGTATCGAGCTATTTAAATTCTATTTCGTAGCTTTCACATTGCACTCAAATGATTAAAACAAATGATATTCAGTGTTGTATATAATATATATCCTTTTATATGCTGTGGTCCAAATTATGTTATAACCCTTATGAACATGTGTACGTTTGGTACGTTTACTTGTATGCGTTAGGAAGTTACACAACAATAGATAATTTACACAACCACAATCACAATCCTGTCTGTGCCTTTTAACTTTAAGGTCGATTCACATGCCAACCATACCTGCTCAATCATATCTACCATTTCCCATTTTTGAGGATATCAAATATCATTTTCAAAAAACAAAATTGTTAAAAATTGTATAAATTGTATCACGAATACGGACAAATAGTAGATATGGGTAGGCCCGGATGGTTAGCATGTGAATCGACCTCTAGGCTGAACTATAAAAATGCTGGACAATCATGTGTAAATTTTATCACTCGTCGTTTACTTAAGTACTTAAACAAAAAAAAAAAAAAAAAAAAAAAAAAAAAAAAACGTTGAACAGATTCTGCAAACTTGTACTTTTAATGAATGGTACTTTATAGTCTACATAAAATGTTTGTCATTGAAAATTGTACACATGTTTATAACTGTTTACATGGAATATATGTATACCAGAAAACGTTTGTATATCAAATACAAGTGTTCCTTATTATCAGCTTTTTTTTTGTTAAATATCAAGTCCACTGACTTTTAAAGTGTTTGCAGAGTATAATTCAAAGCAGCTGGGAATTTTTTTAAAGAAAACCATCTTGGGGTTTTATTTTGTTAAATATCAAGTCCAAAAATAAAATTTTCTTTTTAAATGTACAGCGGAAGTAAACTCCTACAGATATATCATTTCATTCTGTTGTTCGGGCTTGTTCCAATGACCGGTAGAGTGGGCAAGGAATAAGCAATAAGTACAAGGTCGTTATGGAACATAACATCAGTGTTTGGAACATAATATTAGGAATGTGCACCTCATGAGTATACTAAATCATGGGTTATAGTTTGCATTTGAGCCGGGTAGATATAATGAAATTGAAAATATAAGTCGTCTTTGTATTTTTGTTGATATACAGGACACCTTTGACAATACATCATAAGATACGATTAAAGGAGCTATGATTAGGAAGAGGATTGCCTCAACTATCATAAAATGGAAAATTTAGATGTTTACATCCAGAGACATTACCTTAAACATAAGTAACTTAGGAGGGTGGGCCAGTAAGTCTGTGACTTTTTGAATGAAACACAGGTTTTTCGATAAAAAGTTGTTTTATTTTCAAAATTTTCTCCTTTGAGGTCTACACACTTTGTCCAATGTTTCTCCTATATTTTAATGCCTTCCAAAAATAAGATTTTTCGAGATCATAAAAATGGGTTTGCTTGTGGGATGATTTTATCGTTTGAGTCAAATCTCTTTCCGCCGAGCCATTTCTTCAGGTTTGGAAAAAAGAAATAATTCACTCGCGACTAAATCCAGAGAAAAAGGCAGATGAGTTAGAAATTCATGGCAGATGAGTTAGAAATTCATGCCATTTTCTCCTCAAATCAAATCATGCGGAGGTCTGAAATCAATGGCAGCTTATTCAAATTTGGACGGGAGTCAACTGACAGATGCCTGTTGGCAGGAGACCTTTCAGTTAAAAGGCGAGAAATTCAAAAAGTCACAGACTTATTGACCCGCCCTCGCATCTATAACTATAAGCGCTACTAGGGGCTGTCCACAGGGGGTGTTTTGTCAACACGATCCTAGTAACTTTCACTAGGCGTAGGAAGCTTGACTTTTTGCAGTAGCACAACCATGGGGTTATTAGATATCATGGGGTAACTCTGCATGGAAATCATACCTGAAACCATCATCTAGTTTCTGTAATAGGGAAAGCTACTATTGCGCTTTATGCTTGGCGAAGGTTTTTTGACAGAGCTGGAGGTTTAAAGCCTTAAATGGTAACTGATCTTTCAATACCATTGTGAGACCAATGGTCACCTATTCTGCTCTGCTATGGTGGTCCAATGTGGACCAAACCCTAGCTAAATAGGATACTTAAGAGGATCCACCGCTTAGCCTGTGTGGGCATCAACGCTGTCAGTGTTATACCTTCGGGGTATATAAGAGGAAAGATTAGGATGTGTAGGGAATTCAACTTCACTGAGTGCTGGAATGTTACTGGCCAGCGTCCGACGAAAAGATCCATCGCCCCATCAAGTAGAAATTCTCCCTGGAAACGATGGACTTAAATACTTTAATGAGATTTTTCACTTGACACTGCAATCTTAGGACTATGAGTCTGTTTGATACGGTTATTTGTATGTTCTGCCATTTGAATGTTGAGACGGCGTAACATTTACTCTGTGTATGTAGGTTTCGCGGCAAAATGCTACAATTCCCTGGTGGATACCTATTATCCCCCTTGGAAATTTCGAACTCCGTGTTGAGTAGGTTGACAAAATTTTTTGCATTTTGTTGCTTTTGATGCCACTAAAAATTAGTCTTTATATCTTAAGTGGTTTTAGACTCTTCACAACCGAGTCATGTCCAAAAATAGGACATACACTGAAGCCCGAATGTCGGCTTGTTATGTGCTCTCATATATGTTAGAGTTTTATGGACGAACACACGTCAAAAATCTTTTGGCTTACTTAAGTATCAAACCAGGCAGGTTTCTTGGCTGAATAATAACTTTTTTTTCAATTTTTTCCTTCTCCTTTTATTTCCTTTTTAGTACCGTTATCCATTTCAAAACTGTTTCAAATTGATTACCGATACCAATATCGAAACTTTTGATTTTAAGAATCTTTTACCTTAATACTGGTATCGTAGCGATGTTGAATTGGTTTTTAACGAAATCAGTTTTTTGTTTTACATTTTTAGCTAACAGTTTGAATTTTTTAATAAAAAAAATATTCAAAGTTGCCAATTAACTATTGTTAACTTGATGTTCTGATTTGCCAACAAGTGACCGTATGTTAACAACAACATTTGCTGATGATACGGCAATTCTGAGCATAAACGCAAATCCCATTGTCGCTTCAATGGAGTTAGATAATCATCTCAGAAATGTGGAGACGTGGCTAAAAAATTGGCGAATACGGGTGAAAGAACTTAAGAGTAAACACGTTACATTCACTTTAAGAACGGGAAATTGCCCCCCTGTTACACTTAATAACGTACATATCCCACAGACTGATGACGTCACATATCTTGGTATGCATCTAGACAGACGTCTTACTTGGCGTCGGCACATTGAAGCCAAGAGGCTTCAGATGAAGCTTAAAGCCTGTGACATGCACTGTTTATTGAACCACCGATCAAAATTAAGTCTGTACCTTAAGATAACCCTGTATAAAAGTGTAATTAAACCCATATGGACATATGGAATTCAACTATATGGAACGGCCAGCAATTCGAATATTGAACTTATACAGAGAGCACAATCTAGAATTCTCAGAACCATAACAGGTGCGCCATGGTATATACGAAATTGGAATATTCATAATGACCTTGGGGTCCCGTTAGTAAAAGATGTATTTAGAGAAGTCCCTGCTAGTTACACTTCATGGCTGTGTGATCATCCGAATCCGCTTGCGAGACAATTGATCTGAAATCGAACGCACACAAGGCTTCAAAGAGCCGATATGCCGCCACGTTAAGATGAGGCCCATATAAGAAAATGGCTCCTTTACGGGAGTAACTAGTGTTTAAGATTAGTTATAAGATTTTATTACATATTGTTAGGCCTAAGGTGGGCAGATTCAATATTAGAATAAAAAAAGTTTTTAAAAAAAAAACTTGATGTTCGGTTATAAATTTTTAATTTGAGTTGGAAACATTATGTTTCCTATACAACATAACATAATTTAGTAATACCGGCACATGCCTTCATTTACGTTTCAGTTTTAAATAAGTTTTAGTTTTAAGTATTACCAATAAGAACAGACAAACAAAATTTCCTTGAAAATAATATTCACCCAACACTGCTAGATTGAACTACAATCCATTAACGGTAAACTTGCATAAGTGCACTTTGCGGAAAAGTATTAAATATTAAGTTATTTTAAAACATTATTAATAGAAAAATAATTAAAATGTTGTTATAAAATAAAAATAAAATAAATAGTGCTTTAAAGGGCAATTAAAAAGATGTTTGTTTTAAAAGTTAATTGGTACAAATTATTAAAAAATAATTATTTGTATGTACAGAGAATTATAACAAAATTTGATTCTGCCTTGATTCATTTGTATTTTTGTTTTGGGAAATTCCACGTAAAACGGCCCTACACAGGAAAAAATGAATTTACTAGTTTTTAATAAAAATCGGTTAATTGTTGTCTACAAGAGAATGATAATTATGGACATATGAAAAAAATTACAAAAAAAAAAAATTATAAATTTGGCAACACTTTGAAATGTGTATAAACACGACGTAGTGCAGAAAAGTTGTTTTTTAAACAAATACAACTATGTTTGCACTACATATTTATCTGAATTTAAAAAAAATTACTTTAAAACAAACTCACCTGCAGAATTGTGCTGTATATGGTACATACAGATAGAGAATCAGAATAAGTTTATAATAATATAATAATATGTGTTATTATTTTCTTATATGTTTATCTTTAACCTGCTTATGTAATTGAAGTCAATACAAATTTTTGTTTCTCCAAACTTTTCGAGTTTTCATACTATGTAACACCAGTCACATAAAGATGTCACACCCCTCACATTTTCTAAAAAGTTTTTTTTAAGAATTTTTTTTTTTTGCAGACAGTAAGTATCTAATACAATCAAAAACACTCTAATGAAAGAAATACATCAAAATAATTAAGCGCGTTCTACAAAAAATTTTACATAATATTACCTTAAAGGAATAATTCTTTAAGAGCTCAAATTTGTAAAGTCACACCCGTCACAGTCTTCTAATGGTCATTCTGAGCATCGAATTTCAATGTCAAGCTGTTATAAAACGTTGTTAAGATTAACATCCTTGGGAATCGCAGCTTTTTTAAATTTTATATTCTTGAATTATAATCAAAAATGTGAGTATCATGGTCACACCCGTCACAATGGAATGACCCTTTTCTTTTTGCAGAATTTTTTTTGGTGAGTTCGGTCTGTTCATTTATGATAAATGATATATTGACATTTATTGACATCATCATTTATTGACATCATCACACATGTATATAAAGTGCACAAAAAGCTTCATAGCAACGATCACAATAGTTTTAAACATATAGTTATCAGTGATAATCCAACAGTGATTCGTAATCCTGTGCTGAAATGTTTGTTTTTAATATTTTTTTTATTTTTAGAATAGTAAATTCCAATTCTTTTATTTTTTAGTTTATTTCTAATCGTTTTATTTCTAATCAGAGTTCCAAAGTTCCATATACCTTACAAACTACACTCAAAGAAAAATGTAAGTAAAGTTAGTTTAAAAGTTTGCTGAGTCAGGGGGTACTCGCAAAAAACAAAATTCTAGTATCAGCAAAATCAGATCCCTGATTTTTAGCAAAAAAAACTTAGTAAATTTTGGAAAAGTTTGCTTGTCATATAAAATATATTGGTTAAACAGGTTAACTTGCCCTAGGAAGGGACCAAAAAATGCAAATTTTTAATGACTGCCAATCATGGCGATTTTCTGTTGCTTCAATTTTAAAAAGGATTTTGTCATAAAAATATTCAGACAATATAGCTTTTAAATTTTATTACACACAGAGAAGAGATTTGTCGTGTCAACGGAATTTATACTATAACTTTATTCCGTTGCAGCTACCGATAACTCCTTGCATGCCTACGCGGTAAAAAGTTTTAGTTTATTTTTAATGCCGAGCCGGTGTTTATATATATAACAAATCCGAAAAAGAATTAAATGTGTTCCAATAGTGTATACTTATAAAGAGATTGAACGAGAGACAGTGAGAAAGAGAGTTTTGTTTTAGAGCATAAAAGAAACATCAATATGTATAGGGTCCGCCAAATAACTTTTATTTTTTGGAAAATGCTATTAAAAAAAACTACTGAATATTTTCTCAAATTTCTTTTTTTATTTGAAAGTACAATCCTTCCGGTTAATAATGGAAAATAATTTCATTCAAATGACTGCCTCGGCTGGCCATGCAGTAGCCTACACGATCGGTCCAATTTTCAAGCATATTATCGATTGTGTGCAGCTGTATTTCACCAATGGCTTCACAAATATTGTCCTTTAAAGCGTCAATTGTCTGTGGCTTGTCGTCGTAACACTTATATTTAACGGCACCCCACAAATAATAGTCCAACGGTGTCAAATGACATCAGCTCTGCGGCTAATAATGCGATCTTCAAAAACAGGGCGCAAAACATCGAGTGTAGCTTCGGCTGTGTGGCACGTAGCGCCGTGCTATTGAAACCAAATGTTGCCAATATCCTCCTCTTCAATCCTTCAATTAACATGGCCCGATAACGATCGCCATTGGCTGTAACGGCCACTGCTTGTTCATTTTCGAAGAAAAATGGCCCAATTATGCCTCTGGACCAAAATCCGCACCAAACAGTGACTTGTTTTGGGTGCATCGGCTTTTCAATGTATGCATGCGGGTTTTCTGTACCCCAAATGCTACAATTTTGCTTGTTTACATACCCGCCAAGATCAAAATGAGCTTCATCTGAAAAGATGACATTGAAAAGATGACATTCTGCAACATTACCATGATTTTCAAAGTAATGTCGCAATATTTCCCAGCGTTGTTCAAGCGTATACACAACCATATTCGTTCAGCGGAAGGATAAAACTAATTATCTGTCAAACCAGAGCTAAGTGTTACCATTCAAGAAATAAGCACTAGTTGAAAAAAAAACGTTAGATGGCGGACCCTATATTAGACTCTACACCTGATCAAGAATTGAATTAATACCATAAGGAATATTTTGTATTCTTGAATTCTTGAAGGTATTATTCTTAAGACCCAACGGAATGAATTTTATACTAAACGGGTGTTGTTTTTAAGCTAAGCAGAACTGAAATTTACACCCTTTAGGTGTTATATTCCATACCATTCGGAATGAAATGTATACTGAACGGGTGTTGATTTTAATCTAGGCAGGACTAAAATTAACACACTTTATTTATAAAATTTCACTGAAAATAAATGAAGCAAACTTAAATTTGAGTTTTGTAATTTGAAAATTTATTTTTTATTTAATAATACAGTATTTAATATTAGCCTTACTCTATAAAATTGAAGAGGAGGATATTGGCAACATTTGGTTTCAACAGGACGGCGCTACGTGCCACACAGCCAAAGCTACACTCGATGTTTTGCGCCCTGTTTTTGAAGATCGCATTATCAGCCGCAGAGCTTATGTCGTTTGGCCACCTCGGAGCTGCGATTTGACACCGTTGGACTATTATTTGTGGGGTGCCGTCAAAGATAAGTGTTACGCCGACAAGCCAGAGACAATTGACGCTTTAAAGGACAATATTCGTGAAGCCATTGGTGAAATACAGCTGCACACAATCGATAATGTACTTAAAAATTGGACCGATCATGTAGGCTACCGCATGGCCAGCCGAGGCAGCCATTTGAATGAAATTATTTTCCATTATTAACCAGAAGGATTGTACTTTCAAATAAAAAAATAAATTTTAGAAAATATTCAGTAGTTTTTTTTATAGCATTTTCAAAAAAAAAAGTTATTTGGCGGACCCTATATTATCCTATAGAAAAAGCCTTTAGACTTTCAACAGTTTGTCGAATAGGAAGACTTAAGTTATTCTTAATAAGAGAAATTCCTTAGAATCTTAGTGTTTTCTTCACTCAAAAACCAAAAAAATGTCATAAGTTCATTTTATGACAGTTTTAGCTTAAACTTTAATTGACATATACAAATTTTAACTTTTTTTATTATTAAGTAAAAAAAAAAATAGTTTAGTAGGCGCAACGTCAATTATAGGAAACCCTTTATGCCGTAATGTGTAAAACGTGCTTGCGAAATTTTGTATTGTAGTCAGCAAACAAAATTATTACATACGAGTAAAAGTGCAAATTCGAAATTTTGTACCTTTTGCTAACAAAATTTTTAAATATATTTTAAGCTATTTTAAGTTCAATATTTAATATTGTTAATATTAGAAATGAGTCAAAAATCGCTCACGAGGATTTTTGACTTACGCTCACGCATGATCGCAAACCAAAAATTACAATCATGCAAGATAATTTTTTTTAAATGCTACTTTAATTTGTTTCCTTTAATAATTTTTTTCTTGAAAATAAGGAAAACTAACTAGTTTGTTTTTAATTGATTGTTTTTTTTTTTGAAAAGGAACACTGAAAAAAATTTAAACGTTTTCCAACAAAAAATATCCTATACCTAAGTTTATTATTTTTCAAACATTAGAAAACTTTTACTTAAAAAAACAATTTTTTTATTAAAATTTTTAAAATTTATCTGAACTAAGTTTCAAGAAAATTTTCCCTAAAAATAGTTCATCAGTTTATAAAATCAAATAAATTTTTATTATTACATGGGATAAAATTTATTACTTTTTGTTTTAAATGCCTAAACTTATTTTAAGAAATGAATTCTTAAACATTAGAAAGTGGTAGACTTAAAAACGGAATTTAAATGTGAGTAAACTATGTTCTAAATTTTTTTTAACTAAACTTAGTTTTATTACATTTAAGTATGCAAATTTCTTAAAACTGAGATGTTTTTTTTTTAAAAATTGATAAATTTTTATTTTATATGAACTATTTCTGAGTACATAAACTATTTCATTTTTACCCAAACCTAGAAATTTTCAATCACTTTAAGAAAATTTTTCTAAGTTTTAATAAAATTTTGCTTAAATTTAGGAAAATTTTTAAAATATTTTAAAGGAAATTTTGTATTATTTTTTAGTTCATGTCTTTGAGTGTATAGGAATAGTTCCTGGAATATGATGGTTTTTGTAGGAAAACGTCGCCAGAATTGGAGAGATTTGCTATAGGATTAACCCTAACCTTAAGGTTTTTCTATAGGAAAACCTGAGGGTTCGCTGTAGGAAAATTCCATAAAAACTTGGCACCTTGACATATTTTTATAACAAACATTTTTTTCGTTATTGTATTTGGGTGTGTAATGTTAAAAACCAAGATCGATGCTATGGAAAACTTGAACATTCGTAGATAATCAAATTCATCTGGATTAAATGAACAAACATTTTGATTTTAAAAGTATATATGAGCTTTAAGTCATATTTTTATATTTTAAATTTCTTAAATTTTTGTTTGAGCTTAAGGTTGGTTTTATTTATTTTTCAATATTTTTATTTATATGAAAAACCAACCTTAAACTCAAAAAAAAAAAAAAAAAATTTTAAAATTAAAAATAAAAAAAATGTTAAATAAAAGTTAAAAATAATAACATATTGTTACAAGAAATTTCTGAAACTAGAAATTTCTTCACGCGAATTTTGACAGCTGGAAAAATCTAATAACTGGAAATAACTAGAATAGCTGACTACTCATATAAATACGGGTACTTGGTGTTGCAGTAATGCAGTTGATAATAAAACGCTAAAGTGTTAAGAACTAAAGTGTGGCTCCATTCATATCGTGTGTGTAAAGTGTGCTGTTAAAGTGTTTTTCTGTAATTTTTAGGGCCTATTATAAATAAATAGAGCTATAAATAATTTCAAATTTCAAAACGCGTTTATTATTTGCAATATAGAAAGAATTCGATTTATTTAAAAGATAAATAAATCAACGTAACAATATTTTTATATATTTAAGAACTAAAGGGTTGTTAAATTTTAAGGGCCGATGTTGATTTTGAATAAAACACAAATTATTTAAAAAATTATTGTCATTTCTTTTTATTATTTTTATATGGTATGGTTCAATTATGTATGGAACAAAATATTGGCCAAATGGCCGCTGCGACCTCTGCAGCACATCTCCATTCGATGTTCCAAATTTTAGATGACGCTGAGGCATAATTGAGTTGTTATGCCGTTAATGTACCGAATTATCTCATCCTTTAACTCTTTAATTGTTGCTGGCTTATCGACGAACACCTTTTTTTCAAATAACCCCAAAAAAAGAAGTGCAACGGTATCAAATCACATGATCTTGGCGGCCAATTGACATCGCCACCAAGTGAGATAACAGGGCCATTGAATTTGTCGCGCAAAAGAGCCATTGTTTCGTTAGCTGTGTCGCAAGTCGCACCGACCTGCTGAAACCACATATTGTCCAGGGTCATATCCTCAATTCCTGGCCACAATAAGTTCGTTATCATCTCGCGATAGCGAACACCATTTACGGCAAATGCTTGGCCGACATCATGACACACTATCGCGAACAACAGCCATGTTGCCCGCAGAACAATTCTCCTGATTGTGGACACATTCGGTCGATTATGCTGACCAAACAAAATCACGAAGTGCACGAAATGCATTTTGTTTTGAACGCCCATTTTCATAATAAGCCTGAATAATTTTAACGCATTGCTCGATTGTGTATTTTTCCACGGTTCAAATTGAGTTAGTCTGAAATTGACAAATGTCAAATGAAATGCAGAAAAAAACTTGACATTTAGGTGTGGTTTTCATTCAACATCGACCCTTAAAATTTAACCACCCTTTATGTGGTAGAAATCTAATTGTTGCACATGCAATATAGTGACTGATTCGATTCTTATTGGCGCCTTAATTATATAATTTATTTTGAAATTCCGTTTTGTTTTCTGCGATTTGACAAATACTTAATTAACATTTTTTTTTTTAATTTTTCTTAATTATAAAACTCTTAAAATAAATATTTTATTAATAGGTTTGTTTTTTTTCGAATTTTATATCTATAACTACTTGGAAAAAAACGACTATCCCTACTTACCTGACTTTTCTTTATTTTTTGTCAATAACTACAATTTAAACATTTGGGTCCGCCTTTTTACGAAAGCTGTTTTCGTATATGGACTGCGCGGGAACGCGAAATAGAGCAATTATATTATTTGACCTGCTCTACCTTAACTTACACACATAATTCATTTCTTAGCTTTTGTAGTTTTTAATATTTTATCGAAATTAAAAACACAAAAGTAGTTTCAATTAATAAATGATTTGTATGGCAAATTAATAAGGAACTCTGAGGTGAGTTGTTTTAGTAAATTTATATTTTGTATCATTTGGTTGGAAAATTCGATTGTTATACCAAAAATAATTCATACATTTAATTGGAATGTCTAATGTGCAGCCATTAATTATATTTTTATGCTAATTAAATTGAAGTTGTACATGTCCGATCAAATTTATTGTGTTTTTTCAATTGTTTTCCAACTGAGTTATTTTCTGTGTGTAGGTACTGTTGTTATTTATGTACCATCTCTCATGCTTTGCATGCCTCTTGTGACGTGTGAGTGTTAATAATTAATTCAATTATAATTAAAACTCATACGCCTCGGTACACTTGATTGCAATCCAGACGACTAAATGAAATGAAAAGAGTATTTTATAATCATAAATGATGATTTTTCAGTTGTATTAGAAATTGTTTTGATGATTTAATTAGAGTGCGGCCCACTGTATTGTTTGGGTTTGTGTTCATTGAATAAGGTAAATTGAATGAGTCAATAATTGTGGGTATGTGTGTGTGCGTGTGTGTGTTAGTACATCAGCATGCATGTGTGTGATCCTATCAATATGCGTACATGTCATTTTAATAGATTTTCTATAAACTTACTAAGAATTTTATTTTTATTTTTATTGTTATAGTAATATTGTGAGTGTTTGCACAGGTGTTAAACCTTTCAGAAATCAAATTTTGTTTTATACCACAAATTCATATCTTTACACATAATAAAATGAAATATTAAAAAAATCCACACACAAACACACACATATATAAATATGTATATAGAGAAAATGAATGGAGGTGTTTTGTTTACGATAACATTTTCTTATTGTAAATATCTAGGATTTTATTTAACACCATCGACAATTTTATTTAAACTTTTTATCCCTATAATGCATAAGGCTGTCTTAAGACACTGTTTACAATTTAGAATGTAGTTTTAAAATTGAAGTTTTCTTTTTAGTGTTTAGTTATGAGTATGAGTACTGTAAGGGAATAATTATGGTTAGTGTTTAACTCTGGTTGTTTTTTTTTTGTTTTGTTTGACAAATTTGTTTTGTGATAGAAACAAATTTGTCAAATGTTATGAGTAAAAATGTGAAGGTACCTCTAAAATTTCCATACAAATGCAAGAACAATATTTTCACTTATTTTTACTTCAGTCGCTTACAATTTAATAACAGTTTTTATTAACATCAAATATTTTTCGCTACAAAAAATTTTTTCATCTCAAATTTTTTTTTCACCACAAAATTTGTTATCACATCCAAAAAAGTTTTTCACCTAAAAATTTTTTTTTTACCTCCATAATTTTACTTCTAAAGTTATTTATTTATTTTATTTATTTATTTTATTAAACATATAATTACAAATTATATTTTAATACATTAACAGAGCACTAGCAACAATGGCTTTCGGCTCGTTGTAGCGAAAACAGACCAAAGCCTCTGGTGGGAATCGAACCCACGACCCCCGCACTGATAAGCTAGCACGCTACCAACTAGCCTACCGGGGCGCTCTTCTTCTAAAGTTTTTTACAAAAGAGAAGAGAACGATTCTTTTTAAAATATTAATGAGGTAACTGTTTTTGACAAAATTTGGTAGATCGGCTTCCCAATTATAGCGCACGCAAAGAAAAAACATGTGTGGAGCAATCATATTCGAAGAGCATTATATATTTTTGGGTTTATGGTTGTGGCAACCATAGTCGTACCATAATATGGTTATCATATTATGATAATAAAATAACAATATTTTTACCATAATATAGTCCATACAGTTATATTATGATTCAAAAATTACCATATTATGATCCTAAATAAAAATTTTATATTGAATTTATCATAATATGATCGCACGTAATTATAGTATGCTCAAAATATTATCAAATTATGGTCCCTTATAACTATATTATGATTCCTAGATTCTTGTTATATAATATGAAATTATATGAAGTTTTTAAAAACTATGAATAAGCTCTTAATATTTAAGATTATTTCTACTAGGAAAAGTCCTTAGAATTCGAGTATTTTTTACAATGAAAAGTCTTTAGAATTTTTTTTTTCAAAAAAAGGTCTTAGAAACCTCTTAAAAAAATCTTCTAAAGCTAAAAAAAAATCTTGATATTTGTCAAGTTTTAGATTACAATACATAATTGATTTTTAAAACATTTTGTGGTAAAAACAAACTGAATGAACTGACAAAATTTTGTTTTTTATAAAAACAAGGCAATATTATGACTGTAAATGTCAAAGTCATGTTTTACTTGATGTATAATTATTTGTTTATTGTTGCCAGCATTTTATCGTTGCATAGTTATCATATTTTTTTCATAGTCAGAATTTTTGTTACCACAGTATGGTTACAGCCAATCATGTTATAAAATAGAAGATGACAATCATATGTAAAATAGTAAAATATTTACTAAATAATTATGGTAGCGACCATGTTGATGGTTAGAAAATCAATAACTTGGTTGTTACAACCAATGCAACCATGTTATTTCTCTGCGTGCGCCAACTATTGGTGTTATATACAGGGTGGCGCAAAAATAATCTTCCGATGTTTTTTGGCTGTAATTTAAAAAAAATGAAACACTTTGATTCATCTTGTGGATTATTTTTATTTGGTCTTTTAATTTTTTTTACATCAAGTCGAGAATATGATGTCATGTAAATGGCCGCCGCCACAGTTGATTGTCATTTGAGCCCTTTTTATGGCATTTTCCATCACTTTGGCCAAAACTTCCGGCGATAGGTCCTCACATTCTTGACGGATATTGTCTTTAAGAGCTGCAAGAGTCTGAGGCTTGTTTACATAAACCCGCGACTTCAAAAAGCCCCACAAAAAGAAGTCTAGAGCGGTCAAATCAGGCGATCTTGCTGGCTTGACTTTTTTTTTGTTTATTTTATGTTTTTTTTAACATTTAATAATTAATTTAAATAAAACTTTATATTAATAATTAAATAATCCATAAATAGGCTAAAAACATCAACATTTTTATAAAAACCCTCTGATACAAACGAAATACAAACGGTTTTATTTTTATTTTTTGCTCCGATTTAAAAGAATTTATAAAAAGATATTCAAACCAATTTATTTCTCATATATTATTTCATTTCTCATATATTATTTAAGAGTTGTAATATGACCTATGGATACGTCTTATATAGCAAAAGATCGAAATTCTTTAGTATAACATATTTGCTAAAAAAAAAACTCGGAAATATCGGTTCAGATACAAAAAAGTTATGCCCAAAACATATTTTTTTTAAATACCTATTTTCTGGACCCATAAATCTTCTACAGTCCAAGTTTTATCACCAAACTAAATAGTTTTTTTCCTCTTAAAGGCTTCCGTATATAAATCTGTCCATTCCATATATGTCCATATATAAACTTCACTTTTCTCCCAACCATGGTGAAGGGTATATAAGATTCGGCATAGCCGAATTAAGCCGCTCTTACTTATTTTAATAAGGTTTCTTTTAAAACATATGACCAGTTCCCTTGACATAGCGCCATTATATTCTGTTTTATATTAATTTTTTAACTTTTACAAAAATATATTTTATATATAAATAAAAACTTAACTTTTGATATAATTTGCAGTTACTGTTTGAATAATTTTTTAGAAAAATTATGTTTTTTTTTTTGCATCAGATTTATAACTAAAATCATAAATTTTAAAAATTCTTTGTTATTTGATGTTTTTATGATCTTCTTTGGGTATTTTATTTATATTTTTTTGTTGTTTTATGAGGTTTCTTGTTATTTAGTGTTGATTTTTTTTTCAACTGTTTTGTTTTCTGTTTTATTCAGAAAATATCTCTACCATTAATGTAAATTTATGTATTCAATATAAATCACAATTCAAGGTTTTATTTTGGTAAAAAAAACAAGATAATGGAAAGAAATGTTCATGGCAACAAGTATATATTTACAAAAAGAATATATTGTGACATACGGGTACGTATGAGTATTAATTAATTTATTTGTTTTAATTTCTTAAAAAACCGAAAATTTATTTACATTTCCCAAAAGTTAAAAACTTTTTAATAGAAAAAAATATAAATAAATTGTTTTGTCTTTGTATAAAACAATTAGCTGGCATTGAAATTTTTTAAACCTTAAATGCTATTAAAAAAATAAATAACGAAAGCATTTTTATTATTTTATTTTACAGTTTAATTTAGCCGATAAGGGTTGAAAACAAGCAAAAACATTAAATTGCGAGTTTTAATTGGATTACATTGGATAATAAACATTACAATTGATTGTCAGCCCTGTTCGTTAAATCGAAAGATTCGTTATATCCAGTACTAAACAAAAAAATATTTATTTATCTAATAACAAATTAAAAGGACAATTCATATTATATCTTATTACTAAAAAATGGATTTTATAAAATATTAATACAAAAGTAATTAATAAAAAAATAAAGAAAAACAGCAATTAAAAAAAAAAATACTTGTTATTGACGTTTGTTTATGCGATTTTTTTAAACTTTTATATAATAAATATTTAAACTGAACCCCAAAATACGTATTTTCGTTTTTTCCAAGTTTTCAACTTTCAAATTCCATACAAATTTTAAAGCGGCCAGGAAAAATTAGTCATATAAAACATGATGTATCTTGTCTCTTTTCAAGTCATTCAGTTATGATGGGTCAGCTAAATTGTCACGTTTCGTTACGTAAAAATTTTTCAAAACAATAAATTACAAAGCCTTCTCAAAAGTAAACGTTAACATTGTAAATGCAAACGAACTCCGTAAAAAACTAAAACTATTAAAAATAAAAAAATGATTTTTATAGCATAGTGACATTTTGAAACAAAAGCAAATCATATATTCCCACAAATCCCTAAATGTCTTCGATATCTACCATGTTATAAAAATTAAAAAATTTAATATCGCAGTACACTCAGAATATTATGTAGTGTACTCTTTGTAGTTTAATAAAAAAAGTTTTCCGTTCCATTTAAAAATAAAGGTAAATACATTTATTTTTCAAAGAAATATCTATATTGACTGTTTTATACATTTATTCGAAATAATTTACTTTCATTTACCGACTTTTTTCAGTTTCATTTATTTTTTTCATTTGTTTGAAATTTAATAAAAAATTACCCACAAAACGGAAACTTGTGGTTTATTTGTGTCCGTAACAGTTATTACAAATTTAAATTTTGTTTGCTGTCTGTTTTAAAAAAAATATTCAAAGAATTTCAATTTGTTTTTTTATTTAAATTGGTTGTATATATAGAAAATTTTTCAATACAAATTACAAGAACTTCATAAACACACATACATACACAAATACATTAACACAAAAAGTGTTTATAGCTTCATATGCATACATACATTTTGTATTGTACGAGTTTATTAAAAAAAAAAAAATACAAAAACGGAAATAATTTCAAATAAATGAAAAAAAAACATTTATTTTTTAAGGATTGGTGGGTAAAATTTTGACATTTATTTTAACTGATTATATCAGTTGTTTCTTACGGATGTGTCAGTTGATTAATCAACATTTAAAAATAAATAACAAATGGCATTTAAATTAAATGAAAATTAAGTAGACCGGTTTTTAAATGAAATATCATTTCTTTTAAATGATATTTTCAGTTATTTTAACTTACAAACTTTTTTAAGTGTATTTTCGTTTTATCCAAGTTTTCAAATTTTAAATTCCAAACAAATTTTAAAGCGGCCAGGAAAAAGTTTTCTGAAAATATGAGAGTGTAAATGCCGTTAGTGTGTCAATTGAGGATTTTCGGTTTCCCAGTAGAAGCTATCTGTTTATTAACAAAGCCACCAAAATCAAAATGTGCCTTGTTGCTCATAATGATTTTTCACCAAAACTGTAGTTTTTATATTTTTTAAGAACTTCAACACGTTGTTGGTACGTTGATGCCTCATAATAAATTGTTATCGATTGCTCTGCAAAACTGTCAAATACAAACTAAAAACAGAAATGACGGTTAAAAATATCGACCTGGGACATAAGAAGCAACCCGTATGTATCTATGTGGAGATGTGTGCAAGGACTACAACTGTTTGCTTGACTACTCCATCTATTTGTAGAAATTCAGAAATTAATTTCATTTTACATATGTATAAGTATAAGTTTTACGTTTTTTGTTAAAACGAGTACTAAATTGGATTTTAATTCGTTTTACACAGTACGTAATGTAATTTGTCTGTGCACTGTAGTACTTTTTGGATCAAAAAATTATTTTTTTTTGTTGTAAATTTTGCAAATTTCTTTCATGTAAAAAAAATCAACAGATCATGAAATAAAATATCATACCCTTCTGAGAGGAGGTTCATACATACGAGGGCGGATCAATAAGTCCGTGACTTTTCGAACTTCTGTCGTAGTTATATGCAATGCAACACTGCTCCCATCAAGTACCACCTGTTAAGTAGTTTTTCAAGTTCAAGTAACACCTGTTAAGTAGTTTTTTCTAACTTTTTGTCAGTAAAAATGTGATGGTTATTTTAAACGACTTTATATTGTTTTTACTTTTGTCAATTATTAAACAATGATTAAAAATAAACAACAAAATGGGCTGAAAATAATAAAAAAATCAGTAATTTTCTTTTTGATTACATTTTCGATTAATTTAATATGTATTTTAAGTTGTTTTTAAGGAAATTTGAATAATTTCTTGTAATTTTTATTGAAATAATTTTGAATATAAACAAACTATTTTGATAAAAAAACAATAAGGAATTATATGAATTTATATTTTTAAAAATAAAAAAAATAAAATTTTACTTTTAACAGTAAATATCAACTTCTGAATGTCTCTAAATTTTTATAGTTTGTTTTTTGACTGACTGATTCAAATAGTTAAAAATATAATTCTATGAATTTCAATTGTTTCTTCATTTAAAAACAAATAAACTACAGCCGGTACCGGAAAATATATTGTGAGTGCGGTTTTTTCGCACTCGATATTCACTTTTTTAGTCTATTAACAGGTGATACTTGATGGAAGCAGTGTTGCATTTCATATAACTACGAGGGAAGTTCGAAAAGTCACGGACTTAGTGATCCGTCCTCGTATTGCAGTGCTGTGTGTAAAATTCTGTAAGTTAACTAATTTTACGCCAGCTGACCATTTAGCGAGTCTGTAATTTTTAATAAAATAAAAAAATTAGTAAACGTTACGAAAATTAAGTCACATTTTTGTAAACCCTTAATAATAAATTTGCTTAAATCAGCTCATATTTTTTTTATTAAATAATTAGTTTTTTTAATTTATTTAAATTCAAATTCATTTCTTATATCCTTATGGGTTTTCTTTATAGATAATAAAGATTTTTAACTTAAAAAAGACATTTGCTTCCCAATTATTAAAAATTTTGTATTTTCCTTGCTAATTCTAGGAACGAAAATAAGTATGGAAAGATTGTAATTTGTAAATTGAGTATAGGTAGAATTTGTATTAAAAAATGATTTTGTACAAAAAATTAGTACATATAACTGTAAAGTGCGGGTATACAACGTTTAACAGATTTATCTACAATTTATTTTATTTGGGTGATAATAACTCGTGCATGAAAACACGAAAAAAAATTTAAAAATAACAAAAACTTTAGTAACATTAAGTATAGGAAAATTGGTTTATTTTACGAAATTTTTTGTTGTTACAATATAACATTAACTCCCTATTTTTATACATATATTATTATGAGTGTAAATGTCTTCGTTATCTAACATGTTATAGAAACTAAAACTAAGTTCAATGGACATAGGGAAGGTAGTGTGAATATAGTTAATGAACCTAAGATTTACGGGTCTTTGACTTATGTGCCAATGATTTCTGAACGATTAGAAAATTCTAATATTTATGATATCAATAATTAAAGGATGGCTCATGGAACATATAATACATTAGATAGATTATTTAGTAAAATGAAAGATAGGACAGAGAAATTAGATAAATCTAATATTATTTACAAGATACCTTGCAGGGGTAAAGATAATGAAATATGTAGTAAAGTATATACAGGTACCACAAGGAACAAATTAAAAACTAGATTAGCAGGACATAGATCTGATCAGAAATATAGGAATACAGCTTCTCAGAAAACTGCATTATCATCACATTGTGCCACTCTTAAACATACACCAGATACAACAGTTTGGAATACAGAAACAAACTACAAAAGACGCTTTATGTTAGAAATGTTACAAATTACACTATGGAACATTTTTGGGATTATTGTCTGGGGGGTGAGAAATTCCAAGTCAGGGTGATGGTACTAGGTCAGTATAGTAAAATCCTTAAAGGGCTTGGCGTTCGTATGTGTCAGTTTTTTTTATGACCTTTTAAATTTTTTTCTTATCTTGATGTTTTTTCGCTTAGTTGTAACATTTTGGCAAAAACGTAGTTTCACATAACTCGAGAACCACTTGTCCGATTTTGCTAAAACAAACTCAAAAAGTATTACAATTTCTTTAATCCGTTCATATAACGTTTTTCTTTATAATCAACAGTTTTGCCGGTAAAAATAAATTTGTGGAGAAAAAAATATTTTTTTGCCTAAAAATTAAATTTTTTTTTTTTAAATTCATAAAAAATCCAAAACGGAAAAAAGGATCAAGTGTTATTAATTTCATGTAAAGTCACATAACCTATAAACAAAATGCGACATAGATCATAGAAATCGATTAACGCGTTCGGCTTTTATTTACAATTAAGTGAAGGTATCCCATTTTGACAAGAATATTGATATTTGTTTTTATTCAAAAAAGTGTCATTTATCGCCTTAATTATAAATTTTCCCCAATAACTCCAGACTTCTGGCAATAAACTACTAAAAAAATTAAGAAAACATTTTTATAATTTTTTATTTTTCTTTAATTTATTTATTTTTATTTATTTTAATAAATATTGCCTAGACTTTTTCGATGGTGGTTGTTCGGGACTAGTGGCATCGCATTCATCGCTATCATCAGTTTCTGAACCACACATAATGTCAATGTGTGACTCCACTGTTGGCCCTTCTGCATCTCCTGAAAATTCTTTATCATCAAGATCATCCTTGTCTTGCCACACAAGCTTACTCCACCAGCAAATTTCTACAATTATTGCACTCGGCGACTTTTTGCCTCTATATCTGTAAGTTTTTGTTTTATTAAAATGAGTTTGAAAAAATGAAAAATCAGTATTACCTCATTTAAAATGGCATAGCAATTGTTTGCTGAAGTAGTCCAGATGATGATGTAAATAATGGATTTTCAAGGACATGTGGACACAAATTTCCGAGAATGCACTTAACATCCTTGCGACAGAAACATCGTAGTTGTTAGAACGATGCTTTCCCAACAAGCCTTCTATTACTTCTTTGATTGCCTGCCATGCATTCAATTCAGCGTCAATCAAAATATTGTTGAATGCGTCACTTTTAATCAGCTTTCGTATATCTGGACCATTTACTACGCCTGATTGGAAAAAATTAATTTGTTAAGATGGAAAATCATGGGAAATGAATGTGATATTATAACTTACCTTCTTTAATTTTACTTTCGCTGAGTCTCGGGTAAATTGGTTTCAAACACAAGAAAACTTCATCTCTTTTGGCGACAGTTTTGATAATATTCTTAACAATTCCAAGTTGAATATGCAGTGGAGGCAGCAATATCTTCTCCTTCGGCACTAGAGGCTCACGAATAATATTGGCCGCTGTGCTCTCTGAGTTTCCATCCGTGGCATGCATATTGGTCACCGGAAAATCGTGTGTCCCAATCGCACAAAAAGCACATATATTTTATATAGCCGCTTTGAAGACCGCAAAGCATTGCTACATCTTTTAAATCGCAGCATATGCGCCACATATGTTTGGCGTAGTTAACCATTTTTAAAATATTTTCCAGTGCATCATATGTTTCTTTCGTTTCTGTACTATAGGCGATTGGAACTGAAGGTTTTTTATTGGTCTTATGCAGTAAAACCGCCTTCAAGCTGAGTTTTGAACTGTCAATAAATAATCTCCAGTCATCTGCTTCATATTTTATTTATATTGCGTCCATCAATTTTCCTACATCCGGGCAATATGCAGAAGTTTTTTCATCATTCACAAGGAATAAACTTTGAAGTGTGCCTGACGACTTCGATAAGCTGTGACTTTCACACCGGGTGCCAACAAATTGTTTGATTTCAAAATGGAAGCCGATTTATGATTATTTTGATTTTTTCAAATTGGCTCATTGGATACTGATGGCTCATATGGGGGATCATCACGTGCATGATATGTTGTAGCAGTCGTAGAAGAGAAAATATCTGGGCTAGAAGCTTTTGGCACAGGAATGTGGTCCGAATGAGGCAATGGTGTTGCGGCACTTGCAACACCAACGTAATTATACGATTTTCTTATCCTTTTTGCGGCTCCTTTATTCGCACATGCATAGCAATTCAATGGATTGTGACCTTCGCCAGGATTAGTCCAAGTCATTGGGATACCGATACCATTAGACGGTTGTGGCAGCTTTTACACACTATATTTGGTACCCAATTTTCGTTCACTATAACATTTTGGTTGAAGTACATCTCGTATGTTTGAACAAAATCAGTACTGAAATTTCCCCTTTTTTTATGTGTTGAGACATATTGACCACAGCAGTAGCAAAAGCTATTTATATCTGGCTTGCACAGTTCCATATTCTGTTCAGTTTTGTTCACTTTTAAAAAACTGGAGAAAAATCACTTTTACTGTTCGCGTTCGTCGGCACCTGTTGAATGACAAAAATCACAGAACCAGTGTGAGAAAGAGAAGAAGTATAATGACAATGCATGTTTTATGTGAACATTACAGAACCAGTGTTGCCACATCAATATTTCTCTTTTAGTACAGTAGAAAAATATGAGAGAGTTCGGCTTTGAGTGTCAATGTTTTCTCCAAATAATGTTGTGCATATCTGGAGCAAATTTTTGAAATTCATACATTTACCTAATTGTGAATAAATGAGAAACGCGTGCATCGATTTTCATGATCTATGCCTTTTTTTGCTCATGAGTTATGTGACTTTACGCGAAAGTAATTAGTTTTGGCACTTTTTTCCATTTTGGATTTTTTATGAATTTAAAAAAAAAAATATTTAAATTTTTAGGCAAAAAATACTTTTTTCCCTTCATACATTCATTTTTAACTTCGAAAGTGTTGCACATATAGAAATTGTAATTCTTAATTTTTCTAAATTTGTTTCATCAAAATCGGACAAGTGGTTCTCGAGTTATGTTAAACTACGTTTTTGCCAAAATGTTACAACTAAGCGAAAAAACATCAAGATAAGGAAAAAATTTAAAAGGTCATAAAAAAAACTGACACATACGAACGCCAAACCCTTTGAGGGTTTTACTATACTGACCTAGTACCATCACCTTGACTTGGAATTTCTCACCCCCCAGATTGGCTGTTGTACTGTGTTATCAACACAACAATAGAACAAATAATTAATTTTAAAACAGATACAGACAATGTAGCTCAGAATTACAGACATTTAATTTATAAGAATAAGTTAGGAAATCAAATAAGTTCATAAAAATGTAATAGAATAATTTTTGTTTCCTGTGTATATTTTTTAATATTTTTTAAAATTGACAATTTTCTTGCTTCATGAATTTTGATTTTTTAAAAAATTTGTTTAAAATTAAAAAACAAAAATCCCTGAAGAAGCTATCCATTGAGATAGCGAAATATTGGATGAAAAATAAATAATTTTGTATAAAATAGACCTTGATCTTGAATACTTATTACCTGGAATTTGTATTAAAAAGGTCGAAGAAATTGAACTGAATAATTTATTAAACCCTTATATTGTATTTTTTTTACATAACGAAGTAATTTTTAAGTGCTAATTGTAGCACAAAAAGTTATAAAGTACTAACTTTATTATCCCCGAAATAGTTACAATCAAAACTTGTTATAAATAAAAAATATTATAAAAAAGGTTAGCATTTGGGAATAGTAAAGAGTGAGTTAAAGGTGTACCAAAATATACCAGAATCTAATAATATCACAAAAAGTGCTATAGTACCTACATTATAATCCCTGCCTTTAACAGTGTTTTTTTATTAAAAAAATAAAAAATTTAGATATGAAAATATTATAGAGGTGAATAAAACAATTTTGAGGTGTAAGAATTTTTGTGGTGTAGAAACAGTTTTTTCAATTTTGTTGTTGAAAAAATTTTCTGTAAGGAAAAAAAATGTTTCGATGTGAATCTAAAATATTTTACACCTCTAAATGACTGGTAAAAAAATATGACAAAATATTTTATTAAATACACCAATTTATTTACAAAATTAGAAATTTTTTAAATAAAAAAAATTACTGGCAAAAAAGTACTTAAAAAAATATTGTTTTTTTTTAAAAAGAATTTTTTCAAAAAAGTACTTTTTGTAATAAATAATCATTTTTTCGATTGCTTTTTGTTAAAAAAATTTTTATTTTTTAAAAGTACTTTTTGAAAAAAGTACTTTTTTTAAAGTATCTTCAAAATTGCTTTTATATGACTTGTGCTTTTTCTAATATAACAAAAAACTATAAAAAGTTGAATTTTTTCTTTGAAAATGTCACCATCTTTTTTGGGTAGTAGTACGGCAGAAATAGTGTAGACATAAATTCGACCAAGAACAATATACATTTTTTCTGGTCGTGGAACCGGGTAGACCGGTCTTAACCGTAGGCCCTAGTATCAATTGACTTAAACGAGTAGCATACCACAATTAAGGCTTTAATAATACCATGGTTATATTTTGTTTATAAATTTCAAAAAAATTAGCAATTTGTTTTTAAATCCTTTATGTTTTATACAATGCAATTGCCGTTATTATCCTAGCGTCCTAATATGACGACACAAATTTAGAAACCATATGGGTTATATCGTTAATTGATATAGCAGCACAGTAAACAGAAAGTATTAAAGTCTGGCTACAACCATAAATAGAAAAATCTTAAAATCTTAATGTCGAATTTTTTTCAAAAAGTTAAAAATAAAAAAAAATTCCAAAAAATTCATTAAAATTGCTATTTAAAATTTTTATAAAATATCTTGGAAATATGAATAAAGGAAACAAACTAAAAATTTAAATTTAATAAAAGTTTCCTTATTTAATTTTTTCGTAGAATATACGAAACTTTCGTATATTTTACGAAAGTCAATAATTTTTTTTTTTATCTTTATTTACTCTGCAACTATTCAAGGATGACTATCGAGCAGCTTGATTCTACTACATACAAAATTTAAATACTTAAAGATATTAAACTAAACTTATATTTAGAAATTATTCGGTCCCACTACGCCTTAGTGGTCTAGGATAAGAAATTTGTACCAAAATTCGAGCTTCAGGGTTCACGTGGTCGGTTAATCGTTTTAGATGATTTATGACATTTTGTTATATCACGGCTTTAATAGTTGATACATTTAAATCTCGGTGAAAATCTTGGTTCCTTATATACCATGATGTGTTTATAATATTACTAAGTACTTTATTTTGAAAAACTTGTATTTTGTTTATGTGGGTATTTTTTTGCACATCCCCATAACTGGATACCATAACTCCATACTGGTTTAAGAATTTGTTGATAAATTAAGAATTTTTCTTATTTTGGATGTGAGCCTCCCATGTTAGTTTGGAGTCTAATGTCATGCCAAGACATTTTACTGTTATTGAGTGCGGAATTTCTACATTGTTGCATGTTTATTGAAAAGTTAACGTGAACTGATTTTGAATTGTCAAAAAGAAATTTTATTTATAGAAATCTGTAGGTTTTTTAATGTTTCGGTGGTAGAATTTCCAACTGCTATTATTGCAGTGTCATCTGCGAATGTATCAAATTTCTCATTTTCCGTAATAGGAAGATCTTTAGTGTAAATGAGATAGAGCAAGGGTCCAAGAATGCTACCTTGAGGGACTTCTGCATTTATGTTTTTTAGTGTTTAATTAAAAGCGCCGGGTGCCATACCTTATCAAACGCTTGGGCAACGTCGAGAAAAATAGCCGAACATACTTTTCTGGCTTCAAACGCATTTTCAATTTCTTTGGTTATTCTATGAAGCTGTTCAGTTGTAGAGTGTTTTTTTTCGAAATCCGAATTGATTGTTTGGTATTGTGTTATTTGATTTTAGAATATTGTTTAGTCTTTTTTGCAGTATTTTTTTCAAAAAGTTTTGAGGATGGAAATCGGTCGGTATGAGCTAACTTCATGTGGACTTTTACTGGGTTTCAGTATCTTTATAATGGTAGACACTTTTTCAATAACTGGATACATATTATAATTTTAAAGCTGCTTTAATAATTTTTGTAAGTGTGACAACCATTTTGTAGGGTAGTTGTTTTAGAACTTCAGCTGTAATGAGGTCATATCCTGGGTCCTTTTTAGACTTTAATTTATTAATCTCTTTCTTTACTTCATTGGTTGTTACTTCAACTAATTCTGAATTTTCCCGAATTCGAATCGTTGCCAACATATTTTCTGTGTTCGTTCCCATATTGTAGGGTTCGAATACTTTTTCAAGGTGATTTGTGAATATTTCTGCCTTACGTTGGTAATGGTTGCGATATTTTCATGTGTTACCTTGTAATGATAGCTCGTTACCTTTTTCATTATTTGCAAGCATAAAGTAATAAGTTACTGATTATTGATTACGTAATATATGATTTAAAAATGTAAAGTAATAATTGAAATATTGTTGAAAATCTATTTTTAGATACATTACTTTGGGTTTTTTGGTAAGCAAAGGGGTAATGTATGTTTGTTTTGACAAGACTAGCAAAAAAATGAAGTGCAGCAATTTATCAGTGCCGTAAGTTCATGGTCGCTGGGTGGTGCACTGCACAAGGGCCCATGACCGACAGGGGCACTTTGTTGAGAGTGGTAAATATTTTTTTTTTGTTTAATGTATTTATGTATTTTTTAAATGTATAAAAAATTGTACGTTAAAATAAGATAATTATTTGCATACATTTTTTTTAAGGATTTCAATATATTAATAATCAAATAAAATGTTAAAGGGGCCTTAGACGATCAATCATGCTGTACAACATGTCCAGCATTTAATAATATATCGCTTTGTTTGATTGCCATTACAACATAAAATACAAAGATTCATGAAGCCATGCTGTCTGTACATCATGCTTGATAGATAGAATATTGACCGCTTGGTCAAGTAGAATTTCCACGATATCTGCCATTAAAATTCGTTTTTTTTTTGACAATTGTCTAAATTAATTAATATTTTTAATAAATAAATATATTGGAAAAGAAAAATAAAAGTACTGTTTGAAATAACGTTAAAAAGTACAAACAAGGATAAACCTACTGAGGCCAAAATGTTGGAAAAAACAGTACACCATAATATGCATCAAATTTTTCAAAAAATGATTACACATTTTAGCAACATGACGGAAATCTACACAGCAATGCTATTATTTTAAAAGCATTATTACGTGCTTTAAATAAAATTTTTCAAAATATGTACCACTTAATGATATTTTTTGTACTTGTCAGTGTTTTTTTTATTAGGGGCCCAATTTGATGTTTTGCACATGAGCCCTTGATGACTTAGATACGCCACTGCAATTAATTTAAGTTTAGAGCCATCAAATAATATATGCGTCGATAGCTAAGTGAGTAGAGTTATTGGCTGGCAACCAGAGTTCCCTGGTTTGATTCCCATCATGATCACATTATTTTTAATAACGTTTAAAATATTTGTAATAAATTTTTTTAATAACAATTCCTCTTTTTAACCATATAAGTAACCCCTTATATTATCACCTCTAAAGTAATGGGTATATACATGACTTTGAGGTTCATCGCCTGTAAAATTCATCAATGAAGTAAGGTGTAAAGTAATCCATCGGCCCCTATGGCTACACATTACTTTACACATTATTTGGTAATGTGTGGTTTTGCTGGGTATCAGTGCTAGATCTAGCACAGCTTCCGTCTGCCTTATAGGATGTATCTGTTCTGTTGGTTGATTTATTTTTTTTTGCCTTCCACAGAGAATGACTACCATTTTCATACGATGGATTTTTAATATATTGTTGTAGGTTTTTTGTTTTATAATTTCAGAAATTTTTCTTTTTAGTTGTCTTATCTAAAGGTGATTTTGATTGCTGCCACTTTTAGTTTCTATTAAGATCTTAATTTCCTTTGAGAAATTAAATCCTGTTTCTTTTTCTTTTATTGAAATTAATAAATTTGTGAAATTATTAAAAACCTCAATTTAATCGTTTATACAACTAAATATTGGTTGCTACGACTAAAATATTCAGCAATCACATTAAAATATAGTTGTGCTAACCGAATTTATTAATTGTCGCCAAAATACACTTTTTAACTTGACTACCAATTTATTTTTATGTATGTGTTTTTTTAGATTTTTTTGAAATCAACAGAGCTTTTAAATTTTTAAGATAATATTTAAAATGTAAAATGATCTCTGTTTCTTAATTTAAAAAAATAATAAATATCTTTAATAAAATTATTTATTTATTAAGTCGTCTTTAAAATAGTCTTTGCTATTGTTGCTGCTCTGTCCGTTCTTAGCTATCTTTTCGATCTGGTCAATAGATCTAGCAGTAATAAATTTAACAACGCTGTGAATGGAAGTGAAGTAGAGTGGCGAACGTGAGATACTCATTTCGAAGAATTTTACAAAAGATTACCAGGTAAACTGTTGAGATTTTGTGATTTTTAAATTCATTTAAATTAATTTTGTAAACGTTTGCATTTTAGGTATTACCAAGTACCACCACTTTGACTTAAAAAAAAAAAAAACAAAAACGAAATTGTATGTAAAGAACTTTTGGACTCGGAAGAAGAAAGATTTAATCTGCGATTAACGGCTGAGCTATCAAACGAATTACCCCCGCTTATTGCACCAAGCGTTTTATCGTTAGATCGCAAATGGTATTTGTATGAAAATGTCAGGGTCTTATGTACTGATTCACAGAAACGGGATTTTGTAGCTCCTAAACCGAATGAACCCAAAGCGAAAAAAAAAATCGAAAAATAAATGAACCCGCCAGCAAGAATAAAATCGAAGCACTGGATCACGAGAAAAAGAAAGCTAAAGTCAAAGCGCCGAAAAAAGGAAAAACTGAAATTGTTAAACGGAAGAAAATTGAAGTACCAGATCACGAAACACCGAAAAAAGTACAAACTTCAAAAAAAATCCAAGAAGAATAACAAAAAAAACAAAACAATTTAAAACCAATAAATCAAAAAAAAAGTAAAATTTTAATGTTTTTCTAATTTTTATCGATTTTCCCAAGTTCGTTTTGAACGTTTTTATGGGGTAAATAAATTTTTATCAGAAATCTAACTCATTTCATCTTATTTTACAACCTTTTAGGTACCAGAATCCACTCTTAAGTCCAAACCCGTTTTTTGACACACTAGGTCCCTTTTCTCGGAGAAGGTCACGTATACGAACTATTTTGCTAAAAATTTTCGTTGTGTGATACAACAAAATTTTGCTTACAATGTACAAAAGTTTTCGTATATATTACGTATGGATTTTGTTCTGTGTATTCATTGAAAAATTTCTGCCGGTTAAAGTTTTGACTTTAGTTGCAAATATCTCCTCTAGAGGGCGTGTTAGGATAATTAAAAATCTTATTTGGATATAAAAATCCGCAAAAGTACTTTAGTTAAGAGACTATGCATTAATATCATTCTACAAATTATGACCTTGATTTCTGCTATAAAAACAGTTACAATTAACTGTATTTTGCAAATAATTTATTGTAAATAGAAAACATTATGATTACATATTTAGCTCATTCTAATCGTTGTATGTTTGTAATTGAATCGTTATCATTTAATTAGTTTTTTGTGTTTTTTTTTTGAGATTTTATTTATTTAACAGAGAATAGAGAATACAACAAATTATAGTTAATGCATTCGAGGATACTCTAACATATTAACCAAGTGTGATAAGAGTTAAACAGAAAACAAATAGAATTTGTTAGATAAGCAATGCTGTTTAAATGCCATTAAGTAGAGCTACCCACATAAGTTAACAAAATCATTTATTAATATTATAATATATGTGCATTAGCGGCGATCGTAATTTCATCATTGAATGTCTCACTCAAGTGTCTCATAATCCAACATCAGAAATTTACAGGAGAATAGAGAAACGTAGGATGCTGTTGTAATTAAACAATTTTGTTTTTTTTTTTTTCAATAAACCATGTACAAATTTAAATATATATGATCATAAATGATAATACATGGTCATATATCAATCACTGAAGTCCATGCATGGCTCACATAAGTCCATGTATGGTTCAATATATGACCATATATGGTTTAGGATCCGAAATATGATGATCATATAAGCTCTTACATTATTATGCATGTATGCACATGTATGATCATACATATATGTGCATTGAGAATCCGATAATTATTTTACAAATATTTAATTTTAAAACATTTTGAATTTTTAAGTCATACCGGCACTTAGCTTAAGTCACTTAAGCCAATTGTAGGTGGGCCTTAAGGCTGATATCTGAGATATTATCAAATACAATTTTAGAATTATATGAATTTCTTTCAAATTGTATAACTTGAACAAATCAATCTATTTTTCGCATCAAATTTTATCAAATGGGATCTCCAGGTATCCCATAAGATCAGATTTTGAATGCTATTGTTCGGATCAAATAAGATTTATAAGTTTTCAACCACCCTAATTAAATTTAATATAATAATATAATTTATCACTTAATAACACTTCAAATAATTATCTAAAATGTGTTTGATATCTTCGATACGAAAAAAGGGAACACAATCTTTACACAAAGAAAAATAAATTGCCACCGTATTAAGTTATATTAAGCGAATTTTGTTGTAAGATCAAATATTAAGTTGTAACAATCGATTTTAGTTGCAGTAACCGAATTTCATTTGGAAACTGACTCTCTGCGTGTAGTAAACCTATACCTGCAATTTTTTTTTTATTATTTTGACATTTAAGAAAGGAAATTAAAACCGGTTTTTACGGAGTTAATTTAGGGAAAATGTCGACAAATTGTAAAAAATATTTTTTTTAAGGTTCAGCCAAATAGTAATTGATTTTTGACTTGTAGTTTTCATCTAAAAATTTGAGGTATTCAAACAATGTGAAAATTTTTTTCGAAATCAAAATTTTGTTGACAAAAAATATTTCCGCAGTCTCTCTTACAGGGGCGAATCAATAAGTCCGTGACTTTTTGAATGAAACACAGTTTTTTTTTTTAACATAATCTCCTTTTAGCTCAATACACTTAGTCCAATGTTTCTCCAATTTGTATATCCCTTCTAAAAAATAGGATTTTTCGAGGTCCATAAAATAGGCATTTGTTTGATAATTGATAATTTCATCGTTGGAGCTAAATCTCTTTCCACCGAGCCATTTCTTTTGGTTTGTAAAAAGGAAATAGTCACTGGGGGCTAAATCCGGAGAATGTGGTGGATGAGGTACCAATTCGTAGCCCATTTCATCGAATTTTGCCATTGAGTCTACACACGTCACATGATTACGTTTATGGTCAATTGAGAGCAAACGCGGCACACACCTTGCAGACAGCTTTCTTAAATCCAACTAATCACACTGCCATATGAAATGCCTATGGCATCAACAATCGCACGCACTTTTACACTTCGATCGGCCAACACGTATCGTATTCGGGTGTATTGACCTCAATTGGCTGTCCAGAACGTTCAGCGTCATTTGTACTTGAGCGACCACAACGAAAGTCAGTAAACCACTTTTTTACCATTGAAATCGATGGTGCAGAGTCCCCATAGTATTTATCAAGCTTTTCCTTGGTTTGATTGACGGTTTTTTTTCGCAAAAAATAATGTTTAA
The DNA here is from genome assembly GCA_949748255.1 of Eustalomyia histrio. Lineage (NCBI taxonomy): Eukaryota > Metazoa > Arthropoda > Insecta > Diptera > Anthomyiidae > Eustalomyia > Eustalomyia histrio. Next base: position 63,173,680 of record OX456527.1, on the reverse strand, counting down.
TGAGCACTCGATATTCACTTTTTTCCATTTTTAAAAAAATCCACGGGGTTGTATGTTTTAAACAGCTCTTAAAAGCAAAGTAAATGACGGAACTTGCTCAAAATTTGACAGTAGTCTATTAACAGGTGGTACTTAATGAGAGAAGGGTTGTATTTCATATAACTGCGAAGGAAGTTCGAAAAGTCACAGACTTATTCATCCGCCCTCGTATAAACGAGATGTAGGTTAGGTTAGGTAGATGTGGTAGCCTGCCAATCAAACTCATTTAGACTATAAAGTCCATTGTGATACCACGGAAGTTAGTAAAAAATTATATCACTAGCTTCCCCCGTCGAACCATCCCGATTGCCTTAAAAAGCTCCTAAGTCGGCCGATATCGATATCAGCCAAATCACCCAGGTCCTCAAAGAAACATGAGCCCGAATGCAGTCCACTCCTGCAAGCCAGGGCAGTACAAGTGCAAAGAAGGCGCTTCACAGACTCCTCCCCCTCTTCGTCACCACAGCCTCTGCAAAAGTCACTAGCCGCAACCCTCAACCTAACTGCGTGCCTTCCAATCAGATAGTGTCCCGTCATGACGGACACAAGTAGGGATATATCGGGCCTTGACAGTGACAGCAACCTGTGCATGCGCTTTCTATCCAGACGGGGCTACATCTGTTTGAAACGAATACAACCACGGACAGAGGCCCACCTATCTCTTGCTAACTCATAAGCACTCTCCCGCAGCCGAAACTTGCAAGTGGCCAGAGGCATGCCCACAGATTCCATTTCGTGTGGAATGTGTAAGGTAGTCCTCAGAAACCAGATGTAGCACAAACAACAATTTCTATAACTATCTACACAAAGACTTTAGTAAATTAAGTTTCCTCTAAAAATTGTTAAATTTCTGCTTATAAAATGATCATTTGATTAATTTATAGTAAAATCTTTGAACTTTCTTTTTTGACGATCTTACCGATTAGAGAGTTAACTTAAATGAGAAGATTTCTGAAAAATTAAATTTTGATTACTTTTAAAAACTATTTCCATGGAAAGAGAAGGGCAGGGTATATTAGATCGCAAAATAGTTCGTATGTGTGTGATGGAGGAGAGTAAAAATAAGGGGGTAAAGATTGGGATCAAAAATGACAGACGAATAAAAACCCTACTTTTTACCTTTCTTAATTTAATTTCTCTGTGTGCACTTTTGAAAAACTTAATTTTTTTCTTTTAAATTATATTAGTGAGAAAAAAAAACATGATTGCAACATGATCACTGCTACTATATTATGCTTACTGCATTCGGGTATGGTAGTCACAATCAATTTATTGATTTATAAATATCAATATGGTGGCTACCATTATTCTATAGATAATAATTTGTTATTTCGTGATTACGACTTTCAATTTTATAACATGATTGGCTGTAACCATACCATGGTAACAAATATTCTGACTATGAAAAAAATATGATAATTATGAAACTATAAAATTTATTTATTTATTTTATTTATTAATTATATAATTACAAATTATATGTTAATACCCTAACCGAGCACTAGCAACAAAGGCCTTCGGCTCGTTGTAGCGAAAACAGACCAGAGCCTCTGGTGGGAATTGAACCCACGACCCCCGCACTGATAAGCTAGCACGCTACCAACTAGCCTACCGGGGCGCTCATGAAACTATAAAATGCTGACAACAATTAATTAATAATTATAAATCAAATAAAACATGACTTTGACATTTTATTTCTTTAAAACTATTGCATCAGTTCAGTTACCCATGTTTAAATGATAATATATAACCATTTTCACCTGGGGGTTATATTTTTGAAAATCCCGGACTCTATATAAGGTCCGCCAAATAACTTTTTTTTTTGAAAAAGCTATAAAAAAAACTACTGAATATTTTTTCAAATTTCTTTTTTATTTGAAAGTACAATCCTTCCGGTTAATAAGGGAAAATAATTTCATTCAAATGGCTGCCTCGGCTGGCCATGCAGTAGCCTACACCATCGGTCCAATTTTTAAGCACATTATCGATTGTGTGCAGCTGTATTTCACCAATGGCTTCACGAATATTGTCCTTTAAAGCGTCAATTGTCTCTGGCTTGTCGGCGTAACCCTTATCTTTGACGGCAACCCACAAATAATAGTCCAACGGTGTCAAATCGCAGCTCCGAGGTGGCCAAACGACATCAGCTCTGCGGCTGATAATGCGATCTTTAAGAACAGGGCGCTAAACATCGAGTGTAGCTTCGGCTGTGTGGCAAGTAGCGCCGTACTGTTGAAATCAAATGTTGCCAATATCCTCCTCTTCAATTTTTGTGAACAAAAATTCGTTCAACATGGCCCGATAACGATCGCCATTGTCTGTAACGGCCACTCCTTGCTCATTTTCGAAGACAAATGGCCCAATTATGCCTCTGGACCAAAATCCGCACCAAACAGTGACTTGTTTTGGGTGCATCGGCTTTTCAATGTATGCGTGCGGGTTTTCTGTGCCCCAAATGCGACAATTGTGCTTGTTTACATACCCGCCAAGATCAAAATGAGCTTCATCTGAAAAGATGACATTGAAAAGATGACATTCTGCAACATTACCATGATTTTCAAAGTAATGTCGCAATATTTCCCAGCGTTGTTCAAGCGTATACACAACCATATTCGTTCAGCGGAAGGATAAAACTAATTATCTGTCAAATCAGACATGAGCTAAGTGTTACCATTCACGAAATAAGCACTAGTTGAAAAAAAAAAACGTTAGATGGCGGACCCTATACATACAATATAATGATTTACACTAATCAATTCATTGTCAAAAGGATTCTATATAATAATTTAAAAATTTAATTTTAATAATTAAATTTTAATATTAAATTAATTTAATTTAATTAATAAAAAATATGTTTATTGATTAATTTCTTGTAAAATGATTACTTTTTTGTAAAAAATAATTTAGAATATTAATAAAATAATTTAATATATATATTCTTAAATAATTCTAAGCCTTTTCTTTAAATAAAAAATTCTTGAATTCTGAGAACTTTGCATCATAAAAAAACTTAGATTCGAAGGACTTTTTATAGTAGAAATATTCCTAGATTCTAAGCACTTTTTCTAAAGAATTAATTCTGAGACTCTAAGAACTATCTAAAAAGAAGATTTCTTGAAAAATTCCTTGTTATTAAATTTTTTCTTTAGTAAATAAATATTCTTATATTTAAAAAATTTTTACATAGTTTCGAATAATTATAAACCTGTGGGGAATATATTATGGTAAAATTGTAGTTATTTTATTATCATAATATGTATGATAAATATGTTATAGCACGACTATGGTTGGCACAATCATAATCATAATTCTAAAAATATGTAGTGCTCTTCGAATATGATTGTCATAACCATAATTTCTGCTCTGCGTGCTTCTAAATAGGAGAACTTCATTATTGACACAATCCAGTTTTTCCTCCAGGCAATACGATTGCTAAACATTTTCGCATTGAAATGTTTTGCCGCCATGATGTGATCTATTTTCTTTAGCTACTGGATATAAGCATTAATTTTTAGTATGAAATGCAACATATATTTTCTTGTTTCAATATTTGTCTGCAAGTGAATTCAAATTAGCCCGTCTATTGGTACGTAGTCAGGTAGATACAACTTAATTAGTTTTAATTTACTGCCGCCACCTGGATCTGCTTTATTATTTTGTTATTTTTCGTGTGGAATTACAAGAACAAGTGTGTTTATCTAATCTTTTTTAATACTCTCAACTACATGACACGTATTTCGAATAAAAATGAATTTCATTTTTACTGGTTTTAACTAAATGCGGTAGGATAAAATACGTGCAGGTTAAATCTAAAACCCACAAGTATTTTTATAACTTACACCCCACTACATGGTCAGGGTGTAATAAGTTTCTGCTAGTGTTTGTAACTTTCAAAAGTATGGCAGCTAAACACAGAATCACTATCCGAGTCGATTAAGAGATGTCCTTCCATTTGTTTATCCATGTAAAGCTTTGTAATCAAGATATTTAGATAAAATATGGCACATAAGTTTCTTTTGGTCCAAGAATGACCCGTACTTTATTTTAGTTAGCAACACTATATTCAGGCGTACCTTCCATTATCTGAATTGGGCTAAAGTGGTAGATATCCGGTTCTTATTTGTGTTGTGAAACTTATATCGAATCGTTTACTATACCACTAAATATAAAGGGAATCGGAAAAAATTTGAACCTTGTCCCCATAAACCCGCCTTACGATATTTGCTTAAATTAATTATTTCGGCTTATAAATTTTTTCGCATATGGAAAAAGAATCAGGTCCTAGCTGAAATTAAGTGCGCTTTTTAGGATATGACCCAAATCTTGCAGTGATGTAGGGCATCTTATGGTCGTGCTTAACTGAATATAATTTTCATAGACTTGTTATATGTTGGGTTTTGCATGCGAGAAGCACACATTTTTATTCGATTTTCATGTTTTCTTATTATTTTTGTATTTTGTGTAAGTGCTGATAAGAAATTGTTAAAAGAATGTTTGAGCAAAGAAAAAAACACATACATACACACATGCCTATATACATATATATTTTTTTTTGCGTTTGTATATAATATAAATGTATTGTGTTGCTATGATAAATGCTTGGTTTTTTCAATTTTTTAAAATAAAAATTGTAGATGTGTATATAGCAGGGTTGGCAGGCAATGCCGCTAAAATGCCGTTATCGATTCAATACCCTTTCAACTGACTATCGTTACCCCTAAAATACTGTTACCGAAATAACTGAAAAAATCGTTATCCTTGAAATACCGTTACCGAAATAACTAAAATATCGTTATCCTTAAAATACCGTTACCGAAATAATAGAAAACAGCGTTATCTTTAAAATACCGTTACCGAAATAATATAAAATAGCATTATCGCTAAAATATCGCTACCGAGTCAACCGAAATATCGTTATCCTTAAAATACCGTTACTGAAATAATATTAAATAACGGTATCCTTAAAATATCGTTATCGAATTAAAATAAAATATCGTTATCGCTAAAATACCGATACCGAATAAACCGATATATCGTTATCGTATGAAATATCGTATAAAAAACCGTTACCGAAATAATAGAAAATATCGTAACCTTTAACGATAACCGCATTCGTTTCGGTTACCATCCATGGTATATATTATAATACTTAGGTGGGGGAATGTTTGTGTCATGGCATGTGAGTGTGTGTGTGTGTGTGTGTGTGAGTATTTGTTTAGCCCCAATTTCCATATGGTTTCTAGAATATTGAGTGTTCAGTGGTTATTATCACACCTTAAAACCAGGATATTAACCTATGTAACACTTAGTTATCCTTGATATACTGGGAGTGTGATAATTCTTAGAGTATTTATTTTGTATGTTAAGTTTAATGTTTATGTTGTGAATAGAAACTTGTTGATTTGACTCAAGGAAATTTAAAATTAAAAGTTAAAGAGATATTCGCTTATAAATAATGATGATCATAAGTTGACAACTCTTAACTGTAATTTTTGTTCAAATTTCGAAATAAGCTCTCTACAGTGTGGCAAAATAAACATATTTTGGAAATAATTTAGCAATGTATTGCCAGCTGGTTTGATTTCCATGAAATTTCACACAGTCATAGCCAAAATAATTTTAAACTTAAGTAAATTTTCTTTTAAAATTTTTAGAATACAATTTTAATCGAATGTAAGAATTAATTGCTTTTAAATTTGGACAGTTTGAATGTGGTGATTATGTATTATTTTCACCAATCATGGATAGGCAAATTTAAATCGGTCTTATTTTAAATTTAAAAAAACTTGTATAGCGTGATCCATTTCTAGGTTCCCCACTTTTTTAAAGAAAAAAACACAGACAATTCAATTTTAATGGGGAATGTTTATTATCATTTGAAAGAACATTCTTTTGCATTTATTTTTTGAATATTATGTCTATCAAATGTTGGCCGTTGCTACGTCGCAGATGGTCCATCCGTTAAGTCCAATTTTCGATGAGTCGTTTCGAGATTTTAATCGGTCTTATTTCACTTGGGTATAATATTGTAATTTTATTAATTACTTTTTTTAAATTAATTTTATTAATTTTTACCTAAAAACTTGTAAATTTTGGAATATTATTTTTTATAGCAAATTCCCTGTATATTTTTTTGTAATTTATAATATTTTTATATGTTATTTGTCCTAAACCTCTTTCTTTATATGACTTAGTCTTAAAGATATTGGTAATTTTTCTAAAAAGGCTTATTTTTCTTAAAATATTTGGAAGCAGATAAAAATGACCAACATACCAATCTTTTATCTAAGTTACTCTATGCCTCTAATTGCAGAAAAGATTTAAAGTTTAAAAAAAAATATCAATGCATCGGCCATAGATTTTAGTATCGAAAGAGTGGTATTTTTTGCTGTTTGGTTTTTCAGTTAAAATTTTTTCAGTGTAAAAAAAAGATTCGTGACACGTGGCAATGCCAAAAATGCTCAAAAACTTTTGCCAATTTACAATAAATAGACTAACCAACAAACAAAGTAAGGACCTCGATATGAAACCATACAAAATACAGCTGCTGCAAGAACTGAAGCCAGGTGACCTACCACAACGTCGTTTGTGTACTGAATGGATCTTACACTCAGAAAAAAAATTTAGTAGAAAAATTTGAAGCGGGTTTTAATCCCACTTTACTATTTATGAACTGATTTTTAGTAAAAAAATTATAATTTAGCAAATCTTTTTGCTATTTACATTTTAAAAATTACAGAATATTTAAAAATTTTTGTTGTTAATTTCAGAAATCATCTTACAAATTTTTGAACACCGATTTGCTTAAAGAGCAAACAAAAATTACTAGTTTTATCAAAGTGAATATTAAAGAAAATTTTATTTCCAATTAAAACTTACACTTACAAACTTAAATTGCCCTTAAATGTTACATAGATTAAAAAATGGATCTGAAATAAATATACCGACTCATGTCTAAAAATAGGACATCCAATTAAAATAGCACTAAAAAGCTTTTTTAGTTCTAAAAATCAGCTCTAAAAGCAATTAAAATTTGACCTTAAAAGTAAAAACAAAAATTGACTAAAATATTTTTCAAAACAGAAATTACCAAATTAAAACAAAATAATAAATTCGTTTATGTTTTAACAATTTTTAATATATAATTTTGTATAAAATATTTTAGAAAACAATAAATAAAAAAATAAATAAAAAAATTTTGATGCTCGATAAAAAAATAAATTTAAAATTTTATACTAAAACTCGTTTTAATAATATTTTGTATATTTTATGTTTTTTTTTGCTGATTTTGACAAAAAGATTTTAAATTCCACTTTACAAAAAGTTTACTAAAATTTAGTAGCCGCTACTAATATGTCTACTAATTTTATTGTACTACACGTCAGCAGACATGGGTTGCTTAGATAAGCAAAAAAAAAAAATACCCCTGGGCTCAAATTAGCACAATTTTCCGTAACAACAGCAAAACTTTCATTTGCCATTACCGACTTTTTTTTGGTGAGTCTAGAAAAGTTGGATGAAGATCCATTCTTCTATGAAAAAAATTGTTTTCAGCGACGAAAGCTCATTTTGGCTCAATGGGTACGTCAAAAAACAGAATTTTCGAATTTGGCAATTCAAGAGCTGCCAATGTATATTAAAAGATGCGCTGTTTGGTGCGGTTTGTGAACGCAGAGAAAAAACATGGTTGCAATATGATCACTACTAATATATTATGTTTGCTGTATTCGGGTATGGTTATCACAATAAAGTTATTGGTTTAAAAATTTGTTCTAAACATCAATATGATCGTAAATATTTTATTATTTCATGATTGCCACTTCCTATTTTATAACATGATTGGCTGTAACCATACCGTGGTAACAAATATTCTGACTATGAAAAAAAATATGATAATTATGGAACTATAAAATGCTGACAACAATTAATAATTATAAATCAAATAAAAGATGGCTTTGGCTTTTTGTTGAAATGATAATCACCCTTATTCTAGTTGTCGTCCTCGACACAAGACAATGTCGTCTTGGGATTTTTTTTTGAAATTGGTATTCCCGTTGTCGTTATCGAAAATAATTGATAACTGCCGACAAGTATTTGGTATTCTGTAAGAAAATGTGACGACGATATTGTCTTGAAACGACTCTGATTTTGTCGACACAATTTTTAGTAACGACTTGAGGAAAAGTAATCACTGAAAAAAAAGGGAAAAATTGGAAGAAATATCAAATTTATTAAATGCACTTGGCCCACCGAGAATAATGTGAGATGGATGGCACAAGGTAAAGAAAGCATGATCATATAAAGTGCATTATAAAAATATAACAAAATTTATTTATAGGTTTGGCGAGACTTAAAATTTAAAGTAAAAAAGAAAATGGTAGCCAACAAAGCCGAGTGTAATGCTACAGGTGGCAGAAGATTCAAGCAATTTATATTGAGCACGCTGGAGGAAGCTGTGGCAAATCTTCTGCAGTTTCAGAAACAGCTGAACCCTTAGTTAAAGTCGTTTCCAACACTGAGCTGGTACGACCCCTGGGTTAAAAATCTTAATGTAGCTGCCAACTTTATTGTTTTCGAAATAAATGTGGACTTGATTCCGGTTTTCAAATTAGGTGCTATTGTTTCCAGCACATCTTTGAAGGCTGTTTTATTCAGCAGAAAGTAACTTTCAAACCTTTTAAAAAATTAGAAGATTAACATTCTTTAAAGTAACAGACTTTGATTTTGCTACTCACTTGTTATCCGGCAGATTAAAGATATTGGATTTCTGTATGCGAAGTCTTCTTTCCAATACTAGATTTTCTTTATTTTCTTCATCACTGGTATCAGAAATTAAATTACACATAAAAAACATTTTTTCGCAAAAATAATAATCAAAATAAATCTGCCGACTCAATTTTTAGAGATGTGTTTTTGTTTAAATCGATAAACTGTCGACGTCGTTTCAACACTGTTATGGAATAACAATTTGGTGTCGAAGTGATGTCGACGTCGAATCAAAGTGATGTTGACTCAAAAACGACGACGACATTGATAACGACAACTAGAATAAGGGTGAATATGTTTTTTTCGAAAATGCCTTTTGCATATAACATTATTATTTACACTAAACAAGTCATTGTCGGAAAAAATCATTGTCAAAAAGATTCTATATAAGGATTTAAAATTTTTAATTCTTTTATAAAAAATTTTTTATAAAAAAAATATGTTTATTAATAACACAGATCAACACAAAAAAAGTTACGGGGTTCGACAATCGACTCTTGTTAAGAAGACCAAAAAAATATACGTGTGTCGGCGTTTTGATAGTTTACATCGGAATTTCTTTTTAGAGGCGGTTTAAGTTTCCCAGTTCTGGCCTGTTTTTGCAGCATATCGGTATATAAAACTATGTTTTCTTTACATCTGAGGCGTAGGGTATGTTCAGCAAATCTGTAGATAATGGTATTTTTGTAGAACATATTAACCCTCTAACTCCCCCTCATAAAGGCAATTTTTGGCTTTATTTTAACAAATTGTAAAACAACATCCCGAAAAAGGGGCAGGGCGGGGATAAAATGTTCTACAAAAATGTTGGTCATAAAATTCTACTATATATGTCGGAACACACCAAAACCCAAAACTTAACACAAACACCAAAAACCAATCAAATTCAAGATTGCTCATCAGATTTCTAGTCAAATTTTCTTAGAGTCTAAGGACTTTTTCTAAAAGAAAAGTTCTGAGACTCTGAGATATCTAAAAAAATGTTAGAAATGTTTTTTAGAATCTAAGAATTTTTCTATTAGAAAAAGTCCATAGAATCTATATTTTTTTTATTAAAAAAGTCCTTAAATTTTTAAATTTTTTTTAAGTATTTTTCTTTAAAGTCCGTAGAATGAGAGATGTTTTCTTGAAAAAGTCTTTAATATCAAATTTTTTTTCTTTGGGACAAACATTTGCTAAAGAAATATTTTTTAAACTTAAAGAACTTTTTCATAGTTTCGAATCATGAAATAACTGTAGGGACCATATAATGATTAAATTATGTTTATTTTATTATCATAATTTGATAACGTATGGGCTGACGGCATCGTTGGACCGTAATTGTTCAAGAACTAATTTTTTTACCGACCTTATTTTTTTGCCTTAAATTGGACTGGGTGGTTTCAACAAGACGGTGCCATATGGCACACGGCACGCGATACTATGAACTTATTGTGAGGGAAGTTTGGTAAGCAATTAATCTCACGTTCTAAAGCAGTCCATTGGCCACCATGATCATTCAATTTGAACCCACTAGACAATTTTTTGTGGGGATATGTAAAATCTCATGTACAGGAACAAGCCAGCCACAATTCCAGACCTGGAAGACAACATCACAAATGCCATTGGTGAGACACCGGCTGAAATGCTGAAAAAGGTATGCCAAAATTATAGCTTACGGATAGACGGTGTATCCGCGGGCAACATTTACATTAAAAAATGAGGCATTCATTTATCGCCATAATTAAATAATTCAATCAATTTTGAAAATTTTCCGTGTTTTCCCAGTTTTCATTGTTTAAAATTAGCTCCATGCGATAAAATTAAATTTTTAAATACGTTCGTCGTATCAAGCAAGCACAAGATTTGCATCGAAAATTTATTTTGGAATTTTCTTGAAATTTTCCACCTCAAAATTAAAATTTCTTAATAACAAAAAATTTTACTAATTAACTAAAATTTTTAAATTCAAACATCCATTCAATTAAGTTTAAGTATATTTTAATGTCAAGTTTAATACTACAAGTCTTTGTTGTATTGTGCATTTTAAGCATTAGTATTTTTTCTATGAAAAAATTTAATTAATTTATACAAGTTTCAGCATGTACTTGCATATAAATGAAACACCATTTAGCTGAACATTCAGAAAATATTTTTAGATGTATTCATTTCCGTTCGCGACATACAGGCAGGTGTTTAATTGTCGTCGCATTTACAAACACCCATATAAACCAGACATGAATTCACTTTACAAATACGCATACACCCACAAGTGCTCAAGCACACATACAGAAATACAATCAAAACCAGAAGAAAACATTTTAATAGATAACCTCAACAAATGGTTCTCAAAGTCCAAATGTACACAAAACAAGTAAAAAGGTTATAGCTGGGCATGTCGTCTATAAAACACCCTACACCTTGTAGCATTATTTATCTATTCATTAAAAGGTTAATAAGAATTTTTTAGATTGCGTAATGTCAGCTATATTTATGGGCAACGATTCTCGTGCTGCGTAATTATTTGTCAGATATAATTTACCAAAAATGGGATGTATATGCGAAGGAGGATTTCATTAAATAATCTTAATTTGTTCAATATGTAGCGTGTTAACTAGAATACATGGACAGACAGGCATACGAATACCTATATATGGCTTAACGAACTTCAGACTCATGCACAAGAGCTGTAGGCTCGTGGTTGAACCCCGACAATGATGTCTGCTATGCGACGAATCCTAAACATCGGAATAGGAGGGCTTCAAAAGCACTCCTGGGCTAAGCCGCGAGGACATTACGTGAGCCCGGAAAGAATTAAGGTGTGCCTTTTGAGCGGAATATGAGTATCATTATTTATAATAAGCATCGTTGCCTAGGGGAAACCAAATGGGAGAGTATCTAAGAGTTATTGTTGATGGCCCATTGTCCAAGCTCGGTTTTCACCATCCGAAAAGGTCTCGGATTTTTAAGGTAAAGAGAGACCAGGTTCAATTTATTCCTGATCAGGTCGTCAGCCCTCTCTTTCCTCTCCACTCCATAGTGTCCGGGTACCCATATCAACCTTAGACGACTGCTGCCAGAATAAGCGTTTATCATCTTCTTGCAGTCCAATTGCATCCCACTGCTTTTCTACACATATCCCACACACGGTTATCCTGCCCTCGATATGGTCACCCCAGCAAAGTTTCTATGCATAACAACTCACAGGTACGTGACACTATCCTTAATTCCAATGTTCAAACCCTGGAAAACAGAAGGGGTAATTGTAACCCGCCTCTATTTCTATTAAACAGAAAAACTTCAGTCTTATCCGGGTTGACATTCAGTCCCCTAGATGTTGCCCAGTCATTACATAATGAGTGCCCTAGAGGCCCATCTACATAAATAATTCGGATAATTTCCCCCCAGTGGTATCGCTACATCATCAGAGTAAAACATCACGGAAGTGAATTCTAATAGGATCTTCTGGATGACTGGATGTGGTATCTATAGCTTCGAAGATAATAGGCATTGTCCGGATTCTAATATGGTCCTTGAGGGGGCGATTAGTGCAATCATGGCATGCATTTAAATCATTAATATTATAGGCATCACAGGATATACAAGGATCTTTACGGATAGCTATCCCGGCAATCTCTTCAAACTTTTTAAGAGCAGCCACTATTCTTAAAAACTTCTCAACCAGGATCACTATTGAGATTATTTTGGGCGCATTGTAATATCGCAGGGAACAAGATGGCTAACGAATTAGCCATAGAAAGTTCTTCTATGGGCGTACTCAATTTGGAAAATGCGAAACCATTTCTGGCTTTAACGGCTTAACTACGTGAAGGGGCTGTTATTGCTCATAGAAGAATATGGGACAAGGAAATTACCAAGCTATTCCGAATGGACCGGGCGAACTCGATTACTTGTAGGGCGTGTGGGTAGAATGGCGAGACCTAAGAGCACCATCTTTGTGGCTGTTCGGCTTTGAAATGATAGCAGTTATCTGGCGATAATATTCCAACTTTGTGTGACGCTAGTAAATTGGCTGGATAAAGCAGACTGAGAAATTTCGCCAACAGGACGAAGTTCCTGAAAGCGAACACTGGCCACATAAGAGCCTAAACAAGCCGACTTTCGGGCTTAAGTGTATGTGCTATTTGGATATGAGGTGCTTGTAAAGAGTGTCTTTACTTCCGATTCTTCTTTTTCAACCTAACATAGACTTACCTACAGACATCAGCATAAACTCATTATACCCTGTTCACAAGGCGATGTAGGGTATAAAAATGAGCTGAACAGCATTTAACACTACGCGACACAGTTAAATTTATAAAAGGAAATATTGAAGCCTTTTCATGTGGAGGTAAATTTTTTATCACTTTAAAGTACAGTTTTTATCTGTCAAGGACACTCGCTGCAAGTTGCTTAAAAATTATCAAAACTTGTCGATGGACTCAAAAATTCCCTGTAAAAATGTTTTTTTAATCTTAATTTAAAAGAAAATATAGAAATATAGAAATACAACTCATCCTGTAACATGATTTAAAGATTTTTTTTTTGATTTTATCCAGAAGCAATGACAAATTTAAATGGTTAAAAATGTAACATTTGTAAAATTTTCCCAAGCTTTATGCAGAAGGGCTGGCAAAAATATTCAAAATTAATCTTTTTATTTTTTCCCCTTATTTCAAAATTTTTCAAATATTTTGTCATGAGATTGTTAACTAGTGTTTTAAGGAATTGATTTTATCATTTGACGGTAATGTTGAATACGACAACCAGGTAGTAAATTTATTTCGCTGGTACATAAGTGTGAGTAAGTACTAGTTATTCCAAGGCATTCATACAATCTTTGATTGTAGTAGTAATTTGCATTTCAATTTAAAATAATATTTACAGTTATTGCTCATATAACCTTGAATCAATTCACAATTGTATTTCCCGTTCGGTTAGCGTTTGTTTGCTTTAATGTTTCCTTCTCAATTAACAGGTTATTTATGCGGAAATTTGTTGATTGTTCTTTTTCTATGATTGTATATTGTATTCTTTTTTTTATGGTAATTTAAAAATAAATACAGAGGTATTAATGTAAAAAAGGAATTTATTCAAATTCGAAACTGTTATCTGTTATGTGCGGTTCTTGCAATTAATGAAAGTTGAGATATTTTAAAAATTTCCATGCAACTACAAAACATATGGGAACATTACACGAGCCCTAGGGATAAGTTTACTTAACTTGGCAGAACACTTTCCATGGCAACCATGGTAGTGTCGATTGGACAGTGTTGTACAACCAACATTCTGACGATGCTCCAATGAGTTAATAGAGCACCGACGCCCTTCTTTGCATATGCCCCCGTCCATAAGTGGGAGAAGTATTCTAAAAAAGCCATACTGTTGATCGTTAGAAGTCAATTGGTATCTCTCAATAAGAAGGGTATATTCGGAATACTCTTCAACTTTTTCTCATTTCGCACTTTCCGACGTATGAAGTGAAATCGGATCAATGTACCGTTTCTGCATTTTTTGCATATACATAATGATGACGAAGCATTCTGTGTGGTGCATAGAAAGATATCTGTAATAATAAATCGGGACAATCAATATATCCAGTTATAATATCAAAGATAAATAATGATGATATTCTAGTATTTCCAAGCCCAATAATTGCGTCTATAATCTATATCAAGAATATGGTCAATAAATGTAAATGACGAAAGAGCATATTTCACAAATATTTTCTGTACTCTCTTAAAGCGTGAGATATAAGTACCACAATGTGGTACTCCGAGTTATAAAAGCGTACTCCAACTTTGATCTGGCATAAGACGTAGGAAATTTTTCTAAAAGTAACGGGATCCAAAAAGTCCAAGCAATTCCTTTTTTTGGAATAAGCTTTTGGAATAATATGATTTATTTGTGGGAAAAAAGACATCATTGAATCAAATACTTTTGCCAAATCAATAATTCAATCAGCAGTTCCCAAATTATAATCTAGGGAATAAATATGACGACATTTAAAGTCTAAATGTTGGTTCAATAAGATTTGCAAGAACGCATTCAGATCCAGAGAGGAAGCGTTTTGAACTTGGCGTGATAAAAAACGCTAATTCTAAACTGCTACCTAAACAGGATTGAACTAAGTGTCCCACAGTACTTAGACGGGAAAATCTTCTTTATAAAGAGCTTATTCCATTCCTTAGAGCAGCAAAAGCATTCTCATTAAAAGGGTTAGGGACAATGATACTTTAGCTATCCCAACTTCTTTAAGTGATGACCAAATATTCACTGACATGGTTGATAAGGCTAACCTTTTAGCTGAAAAGTCATTGTTGGAGGAAAGCATTTAATCACTCCCAGAACAATATGCCTTAGAAATTCTTTATGGCCGGAGGGTTACCAGAACTAATGATCTTCGCCGCTTGATCGTCCATTGGCTAACTTGAGCTGAAGAGCTACTTCGTCTCTTGCTAGAAGATTGCCTATGTTTAGCCTAAGAAGGGTGCGGCAAATAACTCTGAAAACTATCACCCAATCGCAATATGCTCTGTTCTGTCGAAAGTGATGGAGAGCTGGCTAATAAACATCTTCTTAATTACCCAATTCACTTTTATGCGATTGACACTATGACTTTCATAGAGATAGCGTTTCTTTCGGAGCTTTGTAGTCGGTATATTCATCAGTTTGATGAAAGTAAAGTGGTTGTTCTGGATATTTCCAAGGCTTTCAACCGTGTGTGACACCGCGGACTGCGCGCTGCTATCAAAGCTTATAGCTAATGGTGTCGGTAATAACTTCTCTCGATTTGGATTTCATCCAACGAGTTTCAGCTTAATTCAGGGGTACCGCAAGGTTCCCAAGCCTTTTGAAGGTAGGGACAAAGGCAGATTATGAATGAAACACTCAATCGAGACTTTTCGGTAATTTCCGAGTCGAGGTCCAACCAATGGAGTTCATTTTAGTGCTAATAAGACCCAATGTTGTATTTTGACCCACATTGCTGTGAAGTCTTCTGTAAATTTGGGTGATGTTAGTATCGAGGTATCGGTTACTTTTGTTGTTCTGGGCATGAAAATTCAGTGTGATGTCCGTTGGTATAAGCACGTATTTGAAAGTTCGAAGAAAGCATTCAAGTGTCTTGGTTTCCTAAAACATTGTAAAAAATATTTCACTCCAACCGGTCTTCTAAATATTTACACGACTTATATACGACCGAATACGAAATACAATTCCTATATATGGGCAGGAACTTCAGAGTTTAATTTAAAGCTTTTGGACCGTGTACAAAGGAGTTCTTCGGCACTCATTAATGACAGACGGATATCCAGCTCTATTGGCTCATTGGAGCATCATCGGAATGTGTGCTACGCTGATGAACACCAGTCCTTTAGATATACATTACAGATTCAAATTTACATATTTGAGAGATACAATCTTATCCAGATTAAAAAACTTGAATAGAGCCCCATCCCCTGTAACTAAGAACAAAGAATAGGGTTATGAACAAAAATATTGAACCATTTCGCCAACTCTCCGTCAGATGGCGGGCAATAACTGTTCTTAGATTTATCATCTCTTCCCCCTTCCAAAGAGAGGAAAAACTTACTTATTGGCGAAATAGATGTTGACTTATTTTTGTCCATAAAACCCCCTTACATCAAAGAAGAATTAAAAATATAGGTAAACGAAAATAGAAATAGACAAATCACACTTCTTTAATAAACGAGTTAGATTTGAAATTATTATTTATATTCATAATTCCGTTATTTGCATTATCCTCAAACATTTTTAAAATACTATGTATAAAAAATAACATAATAAATGAATTTGATTATTTAGGTGTAGGGATCGTCGAAGGTTTAAAGTAAAAGCTAAAAAAACTTTTCGAACATATTGGCAATATCGCCACACAACCCAGAAATACTATCACCAAAAATCGTGATTGAGGAAATATCTAATGTTTGTCTTTGTGATTAAATAAATAAAGATCAAAAGGATTTTGAAATAATTTTAATTTCACTTTTTTTCAAAAAAAAAATTATTTATAAAGGGTTTTCCAATAGGTACTTGACAACTTTGAATGTAATTTGTGAACGCAATATTTCACTGATCCTTTTTTCAGTAAACTCAACATTTTCGTCATGGTAAAGTAGACCAACGAACAACGTATGCAAATTATAAAAATGAACTACCGAAATTCGGAGTCGGTGACCGCAACTTTAAGAGCAAAATCATCTTCAGTGACGAAGCTCATTTTTGCCTCAATGGGTTCGTCAATTAGCAAATTATGCGTTATTGGTTTGGTGAAAATCTACATGTGCTTCATGAATCACCACTTCATCCAAAAAAAATAATTGTTTGGTGCGGTTTGCATGCCGGCGGCGTCATTGGGCCATATCTTTTCGTCGACAATAACGATCGTTATCGCGCCATGATTACCGATTGTTTTTTGGCCCGAATTTGAAAACATGAACTTGGACGACATGTGGTTTCAACAGGACTGTGCCACAAACCATATAGCACACGTTACAATCGATTTATTGAAGAGTAAGCTTGGTGAGCGTGTTATCCCAAGAAATGGATCAGTCATCTGGCCGCCTCGTTCGTGCGATTTAACGCCTCTAGATTTTTTTCTTCGCTACGTCAAATCATTGGTCTATGGCAACAATCCGAGGACGTTGGAAGAACTCAGAGCCATCATTGCACGCGAAATAGCGGCCGTTACGGCTGAAATGTTAGACCAAGTCATCGAAAATTGGGTCCAACGAATCGACCGCTGCCGACGTGCCGCGGTGGCCATATGAACGAAGTAGAGTTCTATTCATAAATGTTTGATTGTGAGAAATGTGAGATTTTTTTCTTCCTAGGAGGAATATTTTCCCTACATATAGACAAAAATGTACAAAAAAATAATAATAATAATCGTACCACAAAGACGTTTAATAGTCCGAAAATATCGACATACAATCAACAAATTTGGCGCATCAAAATTACAATTGCTAAAAATTAAATTTTCTCATATAAATTTTTTGAACATTTTATTTTTCCTACATTTTCAATTTTTTTTGTGATTCTCTTTTTGTGAAATTGGAGGAAATAGAGCATTCAAATTTTTTTACAAAATTCTATGAATCTAACTCAATAATTAAGAGATTACGCTTTACATTAGAAGAAGAAAAAAATACAGAATTCAATGTAAAAACACGATAGGCTTAAATTTAAAATTCTATCCAATGTTAAGCTTTGCGAAGTGAATTTTTTTTTTTTTTATTTAATAGATTTGATCCTTTTTTTACTCAAAAAAATATCTATGATATGTCTCGAATTAATTTTTTTTTTGTTTTTTTTATAGTGTTTGTTTACCTAACGATAAAGTTGTATTATACAATACAATTTTAGCATTTCATTTATTTGCATACCCTTGTTACAAATGTTTTACATGAAATTTAGGCAAACCCCAATTAACCTCAATGATACCCAAGTTTCAAATAACTTTAACACCTTGAAGCATTAACCTTTTTTTGTTTACAATATTTGTTTAGTAATCCCTTATGATAGAAGGGACAGAAAC
The DNA here is from genome assembly GCA_949748255.1 of Eustalomyia histrio. Lineage (NCBI taxonomy): Eukaryota > Metazoa > Arthropoda > Insecta > Diptera > Anthomyiidae > Eustalomyia > Eustalomyia histrio. The sequence continues at coordinate 63,155,337 of OX456527.1, read as the reverse complement.
CACATTTTAATATTAAGGGAACCCAAAAATAAATAGAATTATTTCATATTTAATATTTTTGAGTAGTAATTTTTCTTGTGGAATTTTTAATCCATTCATTTTTGACATATGTAACCCTACCTACTGTTACATTTAAAATTATTGTTTCATATTGTTCCATTGTTTACTAGTTTAAATAGAGGTTAAGGTTAATGTTATTCTTTGTCCAATAACTCAACAATATTATAGCAAAACATATAATAAACATTTGTACGAAACTATGCAAATTTTTGTTTTTCTTAAAATTAAAATTAAATTTCAAATTATAAATTTTATTTTCTACCCACACATATTAAACACATCAGTACATATAGGTATGATTGACACACTTTTGAGGATATTTACATGTGTTTGTGAGTATTTCAATTTATGTGGAAAACTACAAATATTAACTAGGAAAATTTTAATTTTAGTCCTAATAATTTAACAATCGGACTTAAATAAAATATGTTGAATAACTTGATTTGGGAGCACTCAAAATATTAAAATGAAAACAACCAATTTTAAGTAAATTTTTTGGAAGGCAAAAGTGCAATAAAAAGTAAACACAGTGATAACTAGTCTAAACAGTTATTTAAAGATTAACAAATTATTCTTAAATATTTGAATTTGAGTGTTTTACTGCCTTTCATAAAGTAACTGATTATTCATTTGTTTGTACTGACTCGGAGTGAAGAACCCAGCAAAACCACACATTACAAAATAATGGGTAAAGTAATGTATAGCCATAGGGGCCGATGGATTACTTTACACCTTACTTCATTGATGAATTTTGTAGGCGATGAGCTTTAAAGTAATGTACATACCCATTACTTTAGAGGTGATAATGTAAGGGGTTACTTATATGGTTACGAGAATGGAAAAAGTAATGTGTCTAAAAATAGATTTTTTAAAAAAAGAAGAATTTTTATTAAAAAAAATTATTACAAATATTTTATTTAAAATATTTGTTTAAAATATTTATTTAAAATATTTATTTAAAATTTTTGTAATTAAAAATAATAATGTGATCAAGATTGGAATCGAACCAAGGAAATCTGGTTGCCAGCCAAGAACTCTACCCACTGAGCTTTCGACGCATAAAGTATTTGATTGCTTTAAACCTAAATCAATTGTTGCGCTTCGTTTTTTTGCTAGTGTTGTCAAAACAAACATACATTACCCTTTTGCTTACAAAAAAAACACAAAGTAATGTATCTAAAAATAGATTTTCAAATATATTTCAATTATTACTTTACATTTATAAATCATATATTACTTAATCAATAATGAGTAACTTATTACTTTATGCTTTATTACAAGGTAACGCATGAGAACCACAATACAATTTTTTTCTTTCCCTTTTCATTGAATAATGTTACATTTATGCTTAAATTAGTTTTTAATTTAAAATTACTGAAAATATCATTTCTTTTAAAACCCGATCTACTTACTTTTCATTTAACTCAAATAGTTTTTGTTATTTAAATTTCAATGTTATTTAAACAACTGACACATCAGTAAAAAAAAACAAATGATTATTCAGTTAACAATAAATGTTAAAATTTTACCAACCAATTCCGTAAAAAATAACTGATTATTCATTTGTTTGAAATTGTTTTGGTTTTTTTTAATTTCTTTTTTTGTTTTTTAATCTACTCACACAGTCTATAGACACATTTTATGTGAATTGCCATGTGTGTGTATGTTTATAAAGTGCTTGTAATTCGTATTGAAATTAAATTGGAATTTTTCGAATATTTTAAATACTTTTTGATGATTTTTTTTTGAATAGATAAATTTTTTATAACTGTAACGGAAACAAATAAACCACAAATTTTTGTTTTGTAAACAAATTTTTATTAAATTTCAAACAAATAAAAAAATGAAACTGAAAAAATCGATAAATGACAGTAAATCATTTTAAACAAATGTATAAAAAAGTTAATATAAATATTTCTTTGAAAAAATAAATATATGATTATTTTTAACTGAATTGAAATTTTTTCATTAAACCTTAAACAGTAAACTACATAATATTCTGAGTGTAAATATATTTTAATTCCCAATATTTGTTACACCTGCCAAAATCAACAATAAGTAATTTGTCTTGCAGTAAGTAGGTGTTAAAATTATCCTTAATTAATACGTAAGATAATTATGCTTAATATTAGCATATTTCAGTTAGGTGGTAATTAAATCATGACCATAACTCTTGATATTTTACCCGGATATTTTTGCCCTGATGTCGCTTGAGAGATTTGTTTTTTTTCTAACCGCTCTAATTTTTAATAATATTCAGCAATTGCTATTCAAACTTTATGTGCAGTCATAAAGCTGAAACTTCACACCATATTTTGGCGCTACTTGCTTCCATATTTTGCTAATGAAGAGAATTTAATTTACTGTAATGACGTTAAATGTAAATGATGGTCATTCTAACGCAATTTCCATCATTGTGGATAGAACATCGCGCCATAAGTTCTCGCACACTTGTCAAATATTCTATTTGAGATCTTCCCGAGTCTGTGGCTTATTCTTATAGACCCGTGACTTTAAAAAACACCAAAGAAAAAATAGGGTGATTTTTCTGGCTACTGCAAATTACCAAAAGCAGGCATTAGTGGATCCGAAAACGTATCCTTCGTGCGAGATAAGTGTGCAGTTGTTCCGTACTGTTAGAACCACATGTTCTCCAAACCAAATTCATAATTTTGCTCTAATAAAAATTCGTTTATTATAGTTATGGTTTATATGGTTACCGTGACTGGTGTGCTCACCATGTTACCCCCTTCGTCTTCCTAAAAATAAGGCTCGATGACACTTTTGGCATAAATGATGACTAGTGGATTCTCAGTGTCTCAGAACCTAAAATTTTGTTGGTTTACGTACCCCTTCTGATAATTTGGACAAAAAATCGTCACAAGTATTTCGCGATCTTGAGGGGCACACCGTTCCATAGCTTGCCGACGTATATTCTGTATCTGGTAGCAGCAACCAAATTATTTAGTTGTCCCAACCAAATACAATTAATATAATAGAAATATTTGGTACAATTGAAATATTTGCTACAATTGAAATATTCGGTTTCAACTATTATTGTGTTGCATTAATCGAATATATCGGTGGCTTCAACCAAACCATTCGACTGGCAAGAATTCGATAATTACAATGTGCAGTTGATGTCATTTTCAAAAGTTATAACATCTTCCAATAGCGTAACACATTTTGGATCACCTTGTAAGCAGTTTTTGATTAAGTGTAACATAAATATAGTAAAGCGTTAAAGTTTGTTGCTATTGAAAAATAAAAACTTTATATTTTATATTTTAAAAAGTGTTTGTAATTTAGCATTTCAGCTATCGATTATACCATTTTTATTCGCAATATATTACAATTGAAAATACTCACTGGAAAATATATTGAATACAAATTTGTGCCATCATCATTATTTTTTCTTGAAGAAATGTTCAAGGTGCTAAAAATAACGTTTACTTTGTATCAATATCTTTATTAGAAAAATAAATATAATATTTTTCTTTTCAAATTAAAGTCTGACTAATTCATTTCCACAGAACTTGTAATAAAATTCTACCCGATGTATCCATGTTTCATACGTGTACTTTGGTCATTATTTTATTCATCAAATCCTTAGGTAAAAAATAAAAAAAAAAATCCCCATTTACATCTGTGTACCCTTTACATATGCTGGTTGATAGTATACCGGTTGGGGGTTAAAAATGTAATCATAAAACCGAAAATCCGAAATAGGAATTTTTGTGCGATTTATCATGGAATGTTTGTGATACATCAATATTCGCTCATGCTACGTACAATACGCTTGTGAAAAGTCAACTTAAATTTAACGCATGATTTAATTCAGTGTTTACATGTTTGTTTTCAATTCTGTTTATTCACCTCTAAAGGCAGAAAATTGGTTTGATGGTTGAAAAGTTATATATACTCAGAAAAAAAAGTTAGTAAAAAAATTTGTAAACGGTTTTCAATACCACTTTACAATTTTTGTACTGATTTTTAGCAAAAAAATTTATTTTTTTAGCAAATCTTTTTGCCACTTACATTTTATAAATTACAGAATTTTTATGGAATATTTACAAATTTTTGTTGTTAATTTTAGAAATCATTTTACAAATTTTTGAAATCCGATTTGCTAAAATTAGCAAAAAAATTGTACTAACTTTGAAGGAGATAATTATTTCTAATTAAGACTTACATCTACAAACTTAAATTACCTTAAATAGATTAAAAAAGGGATCAGAAGAGAATACACCTGGCTAAAAAAGGACATCCACTTAAAATATGTAGCATTAAAAACTATTTTTAGTTCTAAAAATCAGCCCTAAAAACATTTAAAATTTGACCTTAAAATTAAAAAAATAATTGACTAAAATATTTTTCAAAACAGAAATTACCAAATTAATGGCATCACTTTGCAAAACGCAACGCCTCATTTCACATCATTTTAAAAAATATCGATTTTGTAAGTCACTTGAATAAAGTATGTAGTTACATTATTTGAAATTTTATACATACAAATTGGAATTTCATAAATCACTGCGCTGAAAAAATAATCAGTTGAAATGTCAAAATCATCACTTGAATTGTTTGAGCGATGGTTTGAAAGTGTTTCAAACTATTTTAAAAAAAAACAGACAATTTGTAATAAAATTCCATATATGCATAAATGCAGGTAACACTGAAATTATTTTAATTTGACAATTAAAGTGATAACGTAAAAGTCCAACGTAATGACGTAGTGATTTATAAAATTCAATTTTTCTACACTCGCGTTGGCGTTAGAAAGTGAAGTGTATGTGAGGCGTTGAACGCAGGGGATTTAAAAAATTTTGGCATAAACAAATGATAAATTTGTTTATGATTTTACAATTTTTAAGCCTTTAATTTTTTATTTTGTCTAAAATATTTTTTCGAAAAACTTAATAAAATAATAAAAAATTTTGATGTTCTATAGAAAAAAATAAATTTCAGAATTTGTACTAATATTAATAGTATTTAGTAAACTTTACAAAAAGTTTCTTAAAATTTAGTAGCGGCAACTAAATTTTCCTCGATTTTCATTGTACTACACTTCAGCAGACATGTGTTGCTAAGATTAGCTGAGTTCAAATTATGTAGCAAAATTTCTCGTAATTCAGTTGACATTACAGACTGTTTTTGGTGAGTGTAGTACATATTTATATATAAAAGATATATAGTACATAAATAGATAAATGGTTGTATAAATTGATATAGTTATGTATAATGTTTGTTAGTTTGATATTCATTGTAAAATGTTTAAATTCGAAATTATTTCAATAGTCCAACCTTCGTTCAGCTACTTTTAAGCACTCTTTCACTGGCTCTGACAGAGAATATCTGGAATAGTCAAATTGCTATGAAATAAATTAAGGTTTAATGGAGTACTTCCCTTTGGATTTTGTTTTTTTTTTACATTTTGAAATTCTACCATGCCACAAATGGAAGAGCTATCGACTGGTAATCTGGACACAAGTTTAGTTTCCGGTACGACCACATTTTATTATGTTAAAAAAGAATTAACAATATTGATAAGCATATACATGCAGAGAAAAAACCATGGCCGCACCATGATCACTACTACTATATTATGCTTGCTGCATTCGGGTATGGTTGTCATAATCAAGTTATTGATTTATTAATAGGTTCTAACCATCAATATAGTCACTACTATCATTATTATAGTAAATATTTTATTATTTCATGATTGCCCTTTTAAATTTTATAACATGATTGGCTGTAACTATACTGACTATGAAAATATATGATAATTATGGACAAATGATAATATATGATAATTTTCACCTGAGGAGTTTTATTTTCGAAAATGCCTTATATCTACAACATTATAATTTACACTAATGAGTTCATTGTGGAAAAAATTTATTGTCAAAAAGGTTCTATATAAATACCCTGCGGGAAAAGGACCTATCCCAGGACACGTCACATGACCGGTTCATTGTGATAGGGACCGGCCACGGGACCGATCACTTTAACATAAGCTTGTCCTAGGAGGGGGTAATTGCTCTCTGTGACATGTCACAGGACTGGTCTAAAAGGACATGTCATGACTTTTAAGCCGATCAGGTGATAGGTATTTGGGAACCGGTGCTCTTTTCAACTATCTCGTGATATGTATAACTGTAATTTTTGGCTCTACTCTAGCAAATCGTTAAAAGCAATGCTCTTCAAAAATGTTGACCATAAAATTTTTAAACTTATATCAAAACACACGAAAGCCCAAAACTTAACAAAAACGCCCAAAACTATTCAAGCTCAAGATTGATCATTAGTTGAAAAAAAGTCTTTTAAAAATTGAATTTTATATTAAATTTCACTACAGATCTACAAACAAAAAAAGCTCTTAAAACCGCATATACAAAGAGATTTACTTAGTAAATATATAAGATCATTTATTTTGAATTAAATTATCATTTATTTTGAATTAAATTATTGTTTTTAATAAATAAAATTACCGCCCCATTAACAAAACGAACTAACTGCCAAAAAATTAAAAATCCTTAAAAAAGAAAAAAATAACAGTAATCTAGACACAAACAATTTTTTTTTAGTTTCTGGTGCAAAATTCTTAGATTCTTAGACATATTTTGTGTTAAAAATTAACTGTTGTAAAATATCTCTATTTTTACAAATTTATAGTTATGAACGTCCTTTTCTACTGAAAAACTCACCAATTCTTAGAAAAAATTTTGAGTTTTTTGTTTCAACAAAATTGTATAAACACAGGTCATTGTATTTTATGTAAAAAAATATATTATTAAATTTGTGGGAAAACAAATTTAACCTAAAAGACATCATCTTTTTACGTGAAATCTGAACAGCTTACTATGCTTAATTATAGAAAATTGTTCAATATTAAGAAATATTCCAGTACCAAAATAAGAATTGATTATTTATTCTAAACTTCATTAAATAAAAAAAAAAAATAAAATCGAGAAACCATTGTCGAGGAAAACATTTTTTTTAATTAAATGGGACAAAAATTTATAATGAAAAAAAAAAAAAAAATTATAATGAAAAAAAGTTTTTATGGTGAAAATTTTTTGAGTGAAAAACTATTCGTGGTGAAAAAAAATTGTCTGAGGTGAAAAATATATTTTAAGGTGGAAAAAATTTGTTAAATCAAACAATTTTGAGGTGAATGCAAAACATTTTTCACCATCTTGTGGTAAAATATGAAAAAGGACATGTCATGAATTTTAAACCGATCAGGTGATAGGTATTTTGGAACCGGTGCTCTTTTCAACTATCTCGTGATATGTTTTCTCAGAACCGGTTCAGTTTTCACCTATCCCGGGACAGGTCCCAATTCCCAACTGACCCCTTTTTTCCCGCGGGGTATTTTATATTTTTTTATTCTTTTCAAAAAAAAAACAATAATATTTTTTTTTACATATTGGAATTTCTTGTAAATTAACGACTTTCTTGTGGAGAAAGTATTTAGAATATTAATACAAGAATTTTTTATAAGAATATATCTGTAGAACCTAAGGATTGTTTTGTACAAAAAGGTATATTTTTTTTTTGGAAAAGAAAGGGAGACGATAATTCTTAGAACATTTGTTGCCCGCCATCTGATGAAGAGTTGGCGGAATTGTTGAAGCTTTTTAGTTCATAGCTTTGTTATGTAATTTTACTTCTGTGGGGTTAAGTGCTATGTGAACCATGAAGGAGAATGTTGCGATATGTATCAGAGATAAAAACTCATACATATTATTTTTCTCATTGATGTTGCCGTTGCTGGGGATCGAATCTGTAAACCCTTTATGTAACAGTCCAACGCGCTGACCATTACCCTATAACGCAAAATACTAGATTTTTAGAAATTTTTTGAGAGCAACATTTTTAGATTCCATGGACTTTACCTTAAAGAAAAATTCTAATAGTCTGCAAACTGTTTCTTAGGTCAAAATTCATATATTTTAAAATAAACTTACATTCTAAGGTCTTTCATTGAATATAAAATTCTTATATCCTGAAGACTTTTCATCATGAAAAATACTTAGATTGTAAGGACTTTTTCTAATAGAAACATTCTTAGATTCTAAGGACTTTTTCTAATAGGAAAATTTTGAGATTCCAAAGTCTAAAAAATGTCCTTAGAATCGTAAAGTGTATTGGGTCTGACTGGGTAAAGTGTATTGGGTCTGATCTCTTTGACAGTAATAGTCAAAGATATTGTCCATTTTCAGAAATGATACCCACGATTTCTCCACCGTAGTGAAATTATTTGTCGTCGATATCTTAAATGGTAATTTAATTGCCATTCACGAGCTATATCAACTTATGATCATCAATATTACTAGCGCCTTATTATCAAAGTTCTACAAAAGATAATGACTTTATTTCATCTTAATGAAATTAAAAATTCTTAATCCGTTTTCCAAACTTATAGTAGGAGTATTAAAGATTACATTGGATTTTTGCTTAACGGCCTTAAAGAAAATTATTGATTTGTTTTTAAATATAAAAGACTAAACTTATAAATTTGTGATATTTTTTACTTTTAAGGATAATAATTTAGCCCAAATTTCTAACTTTTGTGTGCTTACTTTTGTCACACATAACATACTTTTGCATCCATTTGCACAATCAATCATATGGAATTATTATTTGACATAAATGTATTTATTGAAGCAGATATTTGATGACAATAAACATGTCTTTCGTTTTAGTTTTTTGAGGCAACCTTTTAATAAATATTAATCATACGCTTGAAATATTAACCCATTAATGTTCGAGGCTGTCTAAGGCTTAAAAAATTATTTAATTCAGAAGAAAACATAACTTATTATATTTTAAGGCAAAATTTTTTCATGTTCAAGACGGCATTTACAAACAGGAAATATTAAAGGTCGAAATTTCTTTAAAATTTAAAAATATCGAAAATCGCAATTCCCTTTAAAGTATTACAGCATTACAGTCATAATTTTTATTTTCCTAATTGTATGTATTGTGGAAAGAGGTGATTTGTGCAAAACTCTAGATAACTTCTAGATAATTTTTCAACTTCTTCGGTCATAATCGCCTAATATAAGCAATCAATTGAAAATTAAAAAATAAAATCGTTGTTTCTTTTGTGTGCCAATTTTATTCCAAACAGAAATTTAGGTATTACAGGGTTAAACAATTTTTATATAGACAATGTTACCTGTTTCGATGGTTAATCGTAACTGTGACGATTTTTAAATAAATAAATTATGAAGTTTTCATTTTATAGTTGATCTTTTTAATACTTATATGTATGAAAATGTATTTTTAGTCTTGTTCGAGATCATAGAAAAATTTTTTTTCAAATGAAAAAGTTTTCTTATTTTTATTTAGTAATCATGGAGAATACACAGAAAAAGTTATTAGACACAAGCTAAATAGAATGAATTTTCTGGTCCGCTACGACCTTTATCAACATTCTTCGTGCCCTTAATAATAAAAAATTAATTGTATGTTAGCATAAATAACTTTTTCCCTGAATTTGTGAGTTTAATAGAGATATTTATAATAGACACTTTTAAGGGCACGAAGAATGTTGATGAAGGTCGTAACGGACCAGATAATTCATTCCATTCAGCTTGTTCCTAATAACTTTTTTTGTGTATTCTCCATGATTACTAAATAAGAAAATTTTTGCATTCGAAACAAAAAAATTTCTTTCTGAGATCTCGAACCAGTCTAAAAATACATTTTCATACATATAAATAAATAAATTATTTAACTTTTGCGAATTTGTTTTACCCTTCTCGATGGAATTGTTAATAATGAAATTTCTTTTAATAAATGAATAGTAGTAGTAGGATTTGTAGATCATATTCTTAGATCATAAGGTTGGGTAGCGTCAACCGAAAATACTAAGTATTCTATCCTGCTGGCTCTGTGGAATTTCTCAATTTTTATTTTCTATAATTTACTAATAAAAATTTGTATGTTTCTTTCCAATAAAATAATTTATAAAAAGAATATGATTATATGATCTAAAATCCAATTCATAAAACTTCATTATTTCTTTTAATTAAAAAAAAAATTAAGGTGAAAAAATATTTCTTGAGGTGAAATAATTGTTTAAAGGTGAATAAAAACATTGTCAACAAAATGAAAAAATGCTCAAAAGTAAGTTGTCTTTTAAATCTTGTTTCTTTTCTTTTGTATATCATTCATATGATATGACATCATATCATATCGAAGTATATTCCAGATCATTATGCAATTTTAAGCCGGACTAGCTATATCCCTCAGTCTGTAATGTTCGCTGAAATGGCGATAACGGTGAACTCGTTCTTATTATTTCTCAAAATATTTGTTATCCTCCCAAGCAGTTTGACAAATTTTCCATACAAAGTTGTTATTTGTAGTACAAAAGCGTCTGGTGAATAAAATATTTCATATTTTACCACAAGATGCCTAGAGGTGAAAAATGTTTTGCATTCACCTCAAAATTGTTTGATTTAACAAATTTTTTCCACCTTAAAAACTATTTTTCACCTCAGACAAATTTTTTTCACCACGAATAGTTTTTCACTCAAAAAATTTTCACCATAAAAAGTTTTTTTCATTATAATTTTTTTTTTCATTATAAATTTTTGTTCCCATTTAATTAAAAAAAAATGTTCACCTCGACAATGGTTTCAAGATTTTAATTTTTTTTATTTAATAAAGTTTAGAATAAATAATCAATTCTTATTTTGGCACTGGAATATTTCTTAATATTGAAAAATTTTCTATAATTAAGCACAGTAAGTTGTTCAGATTTCACGTAAAAAGATAATGTCTTTTACGTTCAATTCGTTTTCACACAAATTTAATATACAAGATTATTGTTTTTCTAGTGGATATTTTTTACACAAACTTGTTTACCTAAACTTGTTGATACAAAAAAACTAAAAATTTTTTCTGAGCAGACCTTTTTTAAGAATTCTTGAATTTTTCTGTAGAAAAGAATTTCATAACTATGTCTAAGAATCAAAGAATTTTATACCAGAACCTAATGATTTTTTCATAATAAAAATGTCTTGAAATCTGAATTTCAAATGTAAAAATGTTTCGGATCATTTCCGTTTTAAGTGTTTGTAATATTTGTAAAGTTTTTTGGGAGTCATTTAATTTTTTTTATTGGGGCTTATATCACATTCAAATTTGAAGATTGCAAGAACCTCCCTGCAATATCGTAAACTCCAAAATAAAAATTGTTTGTAGATTACTGATTTTTATTTCTTTTTACAGTTTTTTCATTTTTTGGAATTTATTTCGTTTTGTTAATATGGCGGTAATTTTATAAATTCAAAAAGAAAATTTAATTGAAAATAAATGAGATAATACATTTACTAAGTATATCTTTTCGTAGATCTGTAGTGAAATTTGATATAAAAGTCAATTTTCGAAAGACTTTTTTTCAACTAACTATAAATAAATTAACTCTTAATGATCAATCTTGAGCTTGAATAGTTTTGGGGTTTTTTGTTAAGTTTTGGACTTTCCTGTGTTTTGATATAAGTTTAAAAATTTTATGGTCAACTTTTTTGTAGAACATTCTTTTTAACGATTTGCTACAATAGAGCCAAAGATTACAGTTATGTGGAAGAGTCAGATGGATAATATGTTCCAGAAAAATCTTTGTGGTAATATTTGCAACAAAGCTGCTGAACATACCCTACACGTTAGACTTAAGGAACACAAAAATGTTGGCCATAAAATTCTACTATATATGTCAGAACACACCAAAGCCCAAAACTTAACACAAACACCTAAAACCAATCAAATTCAAGATTGCTTATCAGATTTCTACTTAGATTTTGACCTACATATTATGAGTCAGATTTTGGGATCACATACATAATATTTAGGTCATTTCAAAATCGGACTAGAAATCTGATAAGCAATCTTGAATTTTTCGCGGTGTTTTTTACAATTTGTTAGAATAAAGCCAAAAATGCCGATATGAGGGGAGTTAGAGGGTTAATATGTTCTACCATACCATTATATACAAAGTTGCTGAACATACCCTTCACCTCAGATGTATAGAAAACATAGTTTTAGATACCGATATGCTGCAAGAACATGCCAGAGCTGGGAAACTTTAACCGCCTCTACAATGAAATTCCGATGTGATCTATCATAACGCCGACACACGTGTATTGTTTTTGCTCCCCTTAACAAGAATCAATCGTCGGAACCCCGTAATTTTGGAAAAAGTTTGAAATTGTTGTACAGTGTAATTATTCAGTAGTACTGGTGGCAAAGTCAATACTGAATCAGTACAGTTTCAATATCGACATTTCCTTCAAAGTCCTTATCGGGCATTAAATGCAATGCGTCTCTAAAATATTTTCTTTAAGTAGTCTCCCTTCAGGAAATGATAAATAACATGTAGATAGATGTTTAACAACAAAGGAAAACCATTATAAAATAAATAAAAAAAATGAAATTTGATTGATTGACATCTTTTTAAGATAAAAATCGTTAAAAGTATTTTTCGATTAGCTAGTTGTAAATATAGAAAACTAATGGTGTGAGTAATCAACTACGTGTCTGTTAGTTTTTTGAAATATATCATATTGTTGTTGGAGTAAATATCAAGGTTGGCAAGTAATATCTTTTTTAATGGCGTTGTTCGTTTTAAAGTCCTTTCAAATTGAAAACCATTGCCGTTTTTGCAATTGATCGAAATTTAAAAAAATTCCGGTATTTTAAATTTATTCTCTAATACTTGTACCGGTATTGAATCGGTTTTTAATAAAATGAAATTTTTATTAGTTTTTTTTTTAGCAAAAAATCAAGTAAAAGAGGCTTAAATTCGGTTGTGCCAAATCTTTGAATGCCCTCCACTAATATCCTAAAAATATGTTCTCTATTGTTTTTTATATGAATAATTTAAAAAATTTTAAAGGCGAAATTATGGAGGTGAAAAAAATTTTTTGAGATGAACAACTTTGATGGATTTAAAAAACATTTTTGTGTTGGAACAAGTATTTGGAGGTGAAACTTAATTTTTGAGGTGAAAAAATTTTTTATGGTGAAAAAATTTTAGTGGTAAAAAAAATTTTAAGGTCAAAAATATTTGAGCTTAGTATAAAATAATATTCAATTTTAAGCGACTGGTGCAAAACAAGAGAAAATATTTTAATAAAATACACCATTTGTTTATTGTACTAAACTAAATAAATTTGTATGGAACATTTAGAGGTAACTTCACCTTAGAGGTACCTTTTTAAACGCTGGATCGATTGTGCTCATTTTCAATACCAAACTGTTCGGATGGATGTCCACTAATTTAGGTCAAAATAAGCATCCCCGCTTGCGTCTTCGCGAAATAATCGTGATTTTAACAGACAGACGCACAGATGTATATCGCTTAATCGACTTGAAATCGCATAAGAATCGATATTCTATTTAGGGTCATAGACCTATATTACATGTTATATGGTGGAGGGTATAAAACAAATTTTATAAATAAATTAATTTAAACTAATAGTTTTATTTAATAATGATCCCCACAATTTTACTATTCATTAAACATTTAATTATGATCTCGAAATTGATAATCTATAATATATATAAATAAACTCGTATTTTTAACTTAACGTACATTTCTAATTTTCCTTGGAAACATGACGATTTTTGGCAACGACAATCACGACTTAGATACGAATACACGCAGAGAAACAACATGGTTGCGCAGAAAAACAACATTGTTGCACCATGATCACTGCTACTATATTATGCTTGCTGCATTTGGATATGGTAGTCACAAATCAAGTTATTGGTTTATAAATAGGCTCTAACCATTAGTATGCTCACTACCATTATTAATATAATAAATATTTTATTACTTCGTCATTGGCACTTTCTATTTTATAACATGATTGGCTGTAACCAGACTGTGGTTACCCAAAATTCTGATCATGAAAAAATATGACAATTATGGGACAATAAAATACTGACAAAAATCAATTAAAACATAAAAAAAAAATTATCAGTTCACCCATGTAAAAATGGTAATATATGATAATTTTAGAAACAATAATACATTCCTTTCATAAATATGTTTATATAATTCATTTCCTGTAAAATGGTGACTTTTCCTTAAAGTAAAATTCTAAGATTCTGCAAATTGTTTCTTATATAAAAATTCATATATTCTTAGAAAAATCTATATTCTAAGGCCTTTGTTTAAATGAAATTTTTTTAAATTCTGGCAACATTTTATCATGAAAAGGACTTTTTCCCAAAGAAAAATTCTGAAACTCTAAGGACTATTTAAAAAAAGTATCAAAATGCCCTTAGAATCTAAGAATTTTTTTATTAGGAAAAGTTCATAAAATATATGTTCTCTTTTTATTAAAAAAGTTCTTGGAATATAAAAATTTTTGTTAAAGTAGTTTTCTTTTAAAAAAAAGGTCCATAGAATCAAAGAAGTTTTCTTCAAAAATTCCTTAATATCACATTTTTCCTTTAGGAAAAACATTTCTGAAAGGAATATTCTTAAATTTAATGATTTTTTTTATTAGTTTGGAATGATAATATAACTGTAGGGACCATATTAAGGTAAAATTATGGTTATTTCATTAACATAATATGATAACTATATTATAGTACGACTGTTGTTGACACAATCATAATCCCAAAATTATTTGCTTACCCCAAACACTTTTTTTCTCTGCGTGTATACCAAAAAAAAAGTATCCCAAAAGCTTTGACACTAATACCGTTTTTCGTTTCGGTTGCCAACCTTGTTAAATATTGTTGTTGTTGTTCCTGTTATCTCTTTAATGTTTTGCTGTCTGCATAATACGAAGGTCGCACGCTAACAGATCATATAGCAAATTGTATAGACGAGAAAAACGTAGGAAGTGGTAAAAACTAAATAGTTTTAAAAAACACTGCAAAATTTTTTAAAATTATGTTTGTAATAATACAAACATCTTTCACAGACACAATTTTGTAAATACAAACAAAAAACTTTTTAAAAAGGCACTAAAAATGAAATTTGTATAACACAACATCTTATTGTTAAATTATTTATAACTTCCCTTTTTATATTTAAAGAATTTTTCATATAAACCATAGTAATTTACAAACATTAAAAAAAAAAGAAATCGAATTTGAATTTAAGGAAATATTTTTAATTATTCACAGACATATGCATAGAAATTTAATGGATTCTTATAACAGTCTTATAAGGAAAATTTGTTGTTGGTTTACATGTTAATTTGATTTATAAGTCTGTTATAAAAATCAATAAAATATCTACGCATATGTATGTTAATATTTTGTGACGCTTATTTAATCCTCATAGAAAAAGTATTAAAACGCGTTTAAAAAGAATGATCTCTAATTTTTGCATATTTTTTAAAATGACTCTGAAAATATGTCTAGTTGTAGTGCCATTAATATTATTTTCTCTTAAATACCTTCTTCTGTTTGAGGCTGGGTAATTATCATACAACCCTCGTATTATCATTGTATAATATGATTGACATAAAAAACTGAAGTATGTAAGAAAATGTGAGACTGTATAAACATGTAATATAGAATTTAAGGGTATAGTCTTATTTAGAGCCTTGAAGATAACGAGAATTTCAGCGGAATAAACTACAACTAATGAACTTCAAGAATTTCAATTGTATTGTATACATATACAGGTTGGTTGAAAAGTTCCTGCGCTCGAAATGAAAGAATACTGTTACAAAATATATTTTTTTATTCAATATAATCTCCTAAAAGCTCAATACATTTGTTCAAATGATCTTCCAATAATTTTATCCCATCCTTATAATGGTTTTCCGGAAGCTCTGCAAAATAACCGTCTACGGCTGCTATGGCCTCTTCATTCGACGAAAAATGCTTTCCACGAAGGAATTGTTTGAGATTTCTGAAGAGATAGTAGTCACTGGGAGCCAAATCTGGTGAATACGGTGGATGTTCAAGCAATTCGTTCTTTAATTCTTTGAATTTAGACATCGTCAAAACACTTTTGTGAGCAGGTGCATTGTCTTGATGAAAAATGATTTTTTTCTTCTTTAAACCAGGTCTTTTCTCCCGAATTTTTTTCATCCAGCTGATCCAAAAGGCTGCAATAATATTCAGAGTTGATTGTTTTACCTTTCTGAAGATAATCAATCAACGAAATTCCTTTTGCATCCCCAAAAACTGATGCCATAAACTTCTTTGCAGATCGTTGTGACTTCACCTGCTTTGGAGCTGAACAACCAGCTTCAGTCCACTGTAAACGTTCTTGTTTCAATTTAGGATCATGGTGGTAGATCGAAGTCTCAGCCATAGTTATAAAACGACGCAATAAGTCGGTTTTATTTGGCTTAAAATGCTCCAAATTACGCTGAGAAATTTGTTTTCGATCCAGTTTTTGTTGAATTGTTAATGTGTGCGGCACTAACTTTCCAAACAGTTTTTTCATACGTAATTCTTCATGTAAAATATGGAGTACTCGTTCGTCTGAGATGCCTATGGCATTAGCAATTTCACGCTTAGTCAAACTTGGATCTTCACTAACCATGTTATGTACCTGCTCAATGATTTCTGCTGTGGTTGCAGTTTTTGGTCGTCCTTCGCGTGAATCATCTTTAAGGCTAGTACGACTAAGTTTAAATTCACCAGCCCAAAATTCAACGGTGCGTTTTGAAGTTGAGGACTCCTTATAAACTTCTAACAATTGTTTATAAATTTCCTTTGCTTTTAAACCCTTCAAAACAAAGAATCTAATGACTGCACGATATTAAATTTTTTCCATATTAAAAAAAATCAATGACACGTCAACTTCAAATGGCTTGTAAAAAAAGAAAGAATTGACAGAATGACTTGCAACTTTGCATGTGTTCTCAGGACAGTTATACCAACTTGAGAAAAAAAAGTTTGGAGCTAGCAGTGCCATCTCTTGGTGAGCGCAGGAACTTTTCAACCAACCTGTATGTATGTATGTATTTTTTTAAATTTCAATAAAATATATCTCAAAAATTTAAAGATTTCACAAGGTGTTTTGAGTATTGTATTATTATATCTTGATATCAAAAAACATTGTTGCTAAAAATTTTATTTTACTATAACGAGAATTATATATATATATTTTCGATTTTTTGAAGGCTCTCAATAAGGATGTCCCCTTAAGGTAGGTATCTCATTTCGAAAGCTAACAAAAATTTAATTTTACATAGAAATATTTGTTTGTTAGTCTGTCATTAGAACCTTGAATATAACAAACAATAAACTTATAGTAAATGCTATATTTTATTTAAAATTAAGATTGAAAGCATAACTGTTGAAAATTTTGTTAGGAATTTTATAGAAATTTAACTGTAATATTAAGAACTGATTATAATTTATTTTAACACGCAGAGAAAGAGCATGGTTGGGATAATCATATTCGAAGAGCATTAAATATTTTTGGGATTATGATTGTGCCAATCATAGTCGTACTATAATATAGTTATCATATTATTAAAAAAAGAATTATGATTTTACCATAATATTGTCCTTATAGTTATATTATGATTCGAAACTATGAAAAGTTCTTTAAATTTAAGAATACATATTCCTTTGATTTTTATATTATATTAAGTTTTATATTAAGAAAACTTCTTTATTTCTATTGACTTTTTAATAAAAAAAACATAAATTCTATGGACTTTTTTAATACAAAAATTCTTAGATTCTAAGGAAATTTTTAAGATTTTTTTTTGATAGTCCGTAGAGTTTTAGAATTTTTCCTTGCGAAAAAGTCCTTTGAATCTGAAAATACTCCTACCTCCTAGGAACAGTCCTTAGAATCAAGTAGTTTTCATGATAAAAAATCCTCAAAATCTAACGGTTTTTTTATTGAATTTTTATCTAAAAACTTGTATTTCGTATATAAAAACTTACTAATTTTATTAATTTTAATTTAGGAAGGGTAACTTATCTAAAAAATAACCATAAACTTTACTTTTATAACTACAGCCAAATACTAAAATTGGGTTGTATTGATTTAAGTTAGCGGGCAATAAAAATATTATAACTTTCAACAAGTTACTGCAACACCAAACCATGTGAAGCAATAAAAAAATTTTGATAAATTTTTTATTTAGTCAGTTTTGTAAAATGTTACAAATTATTAGTAATAAAAAACTTTTTATACATATTCATAAACTTTTTAATAACTATAAAATAACAAAGTATTACACAAATATATGTACCAACTTCCTATATGTAAAAGTACATACATACAAAATGTTTGCATGTGTATATAATTGTATTTGTATTGCTAGATATAAACTATTTACGGATTTATATGAAAGATTCTTAACTTTAAACATTTACTTACATTTACGTATCTACACCGGAGTAATCTTTATCTTAATCAACCTGGGAATTTTGATCATATAACTTCCCGTAGAAATATTCCTTTGTAAATAGCAGTATGCTAAAGGAAATAGTTTTGGTACATAAATATTTTATGTATTTAAAAATTCGTTACTCTTAAAAATGGTACGCAATAATCAGTTTTAAGGTCCTCGAATGTTATAGTATTCAATAGACACCTGTTTAAAATTAGTGGCCTAGAATATGTGATCAAATTTGGCTTTTCTTAAAACTACGTTTATTTTTTGAGGTCTTTTAATATTTTTCCGTTTTATTAATTGCCTGATTTTTTCCACAAAGGAACATATCACGAGGAACCCAAAATTCCAAATTCCTTTTGTAAATGTTATGTTGTTTTTGTTTATATTGGATTTTGTTTAACAACATACATACGTATATACATGTTGCTTTATTTTTTATTATTTTTGTAGTAAATTTAATAATTTATGCCAACGAAATATATTATCATATTTGCTTTTGAGTATTTATCGAAAGAATAATAATATTCATATCGATAAACTTTATATTATGATGAGTTTTTTTTAAATGCTTGAAATATTCCAAAAAACATTTGTACTTCTTACAATATACAATTCAAATAATTTGAGTTTAAACTACCCCACAATATATTAATTATACATCTTTTTGGCGATACACTATAATGATCAGACACCCTAATCTTTGTCGTTTCAACAACGTAAATCGTAAAGTTTTTTAATGCTTTGGTTTAATATGACATTTGTAACTTATGAGATGCTTGCATGAAATGAGTTTTATTCTCGAAACGATAATTATTTAATTAAGTCTCATATCGTAATTATGTTGTATTGTCAAAAAGATGTATAATTGACAATTGACACCCAGTTTACGGTGACGTATGATTTATTTTAAAATTGATCAAATTAATAAGTATACGCCATGGTTACCTTCTTATATGATACCGAGTAATTTATAAGAGTTTATTTTAATACATATGTACCTCAAATAGTTTAAGAAAAATTAATTAAAATTAAACTGAATAAAATTAATTAATTAAAGTAATTTTTAAAAAGTACATTTTGTTAACAAAGTACATTTTATTAAAAAGTACCTTTTTTAAAAAAAGTACTCCTTACTAAAAAAGTACCTTTATTAAAAAAAATACCTTATTGTTAAAAAAGTATCATTTATTGAAAAAGTAACTTTTTTAAAAACGTACTCCTTACTAAAAAAGTACCTTTATTAAAAAAAATACCTTTTTATTAAAAAAGTATCTTTTATTGAAAAAGTTCCTTTTATTAAAAAGTACCTTTTATTAAAAAAGTACCTCTTATAAAAAATACCTTTTATTAAAAAAGTACCTTTTATTAAAAAAGTACGTTTTATTAAAAAAGTACGTTTTATTAAAAAAGTACGTTTTTTTAAAAAAATACCTTTTATTAAAAAAAGTACCTTATATTAAAAAAGTACCCTTAATTAAAAAAGTACCTTTTATTAAAAAGTACCTTTTATTAAGAAAGTACTTTTTATTAAAAAAGTACCTTTCATTAAAAAAGCACCTTTTATTAAAAAAGTACCTTTTATTAAAATAGTTACCTTTTATTAAAAAAGTACCTTTTATTAAAAAAGTACTTTTGTTTAAAAAAATATCTTTCAAATTTGTTAAGTTTATTATTCCATGATTGAATATTTTACATTCTGCAGACAAGCCAAATTGCTTCGCGAATTAGGTCTCAATTGAGAAAATAAATAATTATTAAATTATTAAAAAAAAACAACTTTTATACATAAAAAAGTACGTTTTATTAAAAAAGTACATTTTATATAAAAAGCAACTTTAATAAAAAAGTACCTTTTATTAAAAAAGTACCTTTTATTAAAAAAGTACCTTTTATTAAAAAAGTACCTTTTATTAAAAAAGTACCTTTTATTAAAAAAGTACCTTTTATTAAAAAAGTACCTTTTATTAAAAAAGTATCTTTTATTAAAAAAGTACCTTTTATAAAAAAAGTACCTTTTATTAAAAAAGTACCTTTTATTAAAAAAGTACCTTTTATTTAAAAATTACCTTTTATTTAAAAAGTACCTTTTATTAAAAAAGTACATTTTATTAAAAAAGTACCTTTTATTAAAAAAGTACCTTTTATTAAAAAAGTACCTTTTATTAAAAAAGTACCTTTTATTAAAAAAGTACCTTTTATTAAAAAAGTACCTTTTATTAAAAAAGTACCTTTTATTTAAAAAGTACCTTTTATTAAAAAATTAACTTTTATTAAAAAAGTACCTTTCATTAAAAAAGTACCTTTCATCAAAAAAGTACCTTTGTTTAAAAAAGTATCTTTCAAATTTGTTAAAAACTTTTATACATAAAAACTTATAAAATTTGCTTCAATTTGAAATATTGACTGTTTTAACTTTTTATATTCTTTACATATAAATTTGTAAAAATCCGTTTTTTTACATCGCACAGCAAAACCACGTATTACTAAATAATGGGTAAAGTAATGTACAGCCATAGGGGCCGATGGACTACTTCACATCTTACTTCATTGATGAATTTTACAGGGGATGAGCCTCAAAGTAATGTATATACCCATTACTTTAGAGGTGATAATGTAAGGTGATACTTATATGGTTACGAGAATGGAAAAAGTAATGTTTTAGACACATAGATTTTAAAAAAAAAAGAATTTTTATTAAAAAAAATTATTACAAATATTTTAAACGTTATTAAAAATAATGTGGTCATGATGGGAATCGAACCAAGGAACTCTGGTTGCCAGCCAAGAACTCTACCCACTGAGCTATCAACGCATATAGTATTTGATTGCTTTAAAGTTAAATGAATATTTGCGCTTCGTTTTTTCGTTAGTGTTATCAAAACAAACATACATTACCCTTTTACTTTCAAAAAAACACAAAGTAATGTATCTAAAAATAGATTTTCAAAAATATTTCAATTATTACTTTACATTTATAAATTATATATTACGTAATCAATAATGAATAAGTTATTACTTTATGCTCGCAAATAATGAAAAAGGTAACGAGCTATCATTACAAGGTAACGCATAAGAATATCGCTCCCACTACCAAAGTTTTGCTGGGCTTTTAATAAAATTCCAATTGTTACTAATTTTTATCAAAAAAGTAACATAAAAAATAACATATATTAAAAAGTATGTACCTTTATTAAATTAAATTTTATTGTAAAAGTCCTCTTATAAATATGTATATTTTCTCTCAAAATCTTATGTTTATGACAAAGCCCTTTCAAATTTCTTTTGTATAATAAGAAAAGAAATATAAATATGTGTGTGCTTATTTGTGGTGTGTTTTTTTAAATAAGTAAAATTTTAAGGACATATATAATATTATTTATTTTTAAAATATATTTTATATATATTTCGAAACCCTTTCAATGACCATTGACGCATTTATGCTATTTTCTACAACGTATATTGTATAAATATACACACACATTGACGTTTATAGACTAATTAATTAAAATAGTCAATGTGGGTAATAAAATTCATTTATATATGCAAACAAATATAATGAGACAATTTGTAAATAAAACAATAATAAAAAATTCCACATAAAATACTAAAAATATATTTATTTAAATATGGAAAATATGTGAAATATTATGTAGTAAATAACAATACATTTTTTAATAAAAATTTCATATAAATATAAGTATATTTTAGTGAATTTAAAAGAAATTTAATTATACGTGTGAGTGAGATGAAATATTCATCATACGCCTAGGTGTCCATAAGAATCATTTAAAGTGTATTTTACAAGAATTGTTTAATATTTTATGAGTTATAAATTTGTTGAAGATTAAACTGAAAAAAAACTACTCAAAATAAGAATATTTTAAAGCCAAGAAAAAAAAAATTAAATCCAGCTGAGGATTTCCATTTGAGATTGGTTCGAGTTAAAATTTAAACCATATTACAAATATTGTTGCACTAAAACTTCGAGTTATTGATTTAAATGAAGAATCTTTTTAACCTTTATAATATGGCAGATTCTAACAATCACACAACATTAGACATTTATTGTGTGTTTAAAACAACATTTAAAAGAAAGTAGAATATCTCATACACAGTTGAACACGTTAAAGAAAACAAAATAACAAAAAAAAAAAAGTAAAAATCTATTGTTTTCCATGTTTGAGTGTCTGCTAAAACAACAGGAAAAAACCCTCACAATAATCGTAAATCACAGAACAAAAAGCCAACATTTAAATACACATAAATATAATCTTTACATCTACCAATGTCAAACATTTTAGGAAAAAACCTACGGGCAAACAAATAGAAAACACAATCATAATTCCAATTCGTATCATTTATATGATTTTATTTCAAGACACTTCACGTCCATTTTCATTTGTAGTCTGTAATTTTTTCAACTTAAGTTATTATCTGCTGTAGGCAGAAATAATACAAAGAAAGAGAAATAAAAATATAAACGACCGTAACTTTGATGACAACAGTCGTAGTTGTTGTCACCGTCTTCATTTATATTTTCAACATCTTCATAATTTTCCGTTGATTTAAAAATAAATGAATGAAGCATCTATAGAAAATAACGAGCAAAAGATGATGGGCGATAAGGATGATCATAATGATGATAATAATTATACAGACAAAAAGTTTTAATAATGATGTAATTGTCTGTAATTAACTTCAACTATGGAAATAAGCAAAGTATTTATGTAGAAAGAAAGAATGGAAATAAAAGAAAATGCTATAAAAGTATAAGAAAAACGAGTTAAAACGCCGTTATATATTGTACAGTGGGACGGATTTAAAATACATATTTGGGAAATAAATTTTTCATTTCTTCTTGATCGTCGGTATGTCACCATATCTGGGCACATTGGTAATGCGAAAAATTTTGAAAGCGGGCCAATTTTATATTTATGAACTAGAAAGTCATACAATTAATATCTCCAAAAGTCCATAAGTTAATTACAATTAAAGAATTAAATTTTGAATTTTTGCAATAATTTGTTAAGGGATTTTGTTCAGATTAAATATTATATGAACCATTTATTTTGAAAGTGAGGCAAGTCCATTTTTAAATAAATAATTTTATATGAAACTTAACATGTCCTATTTATTTGTAAAAAACTTATAGTAACACTAAATCAGATTCCCTAAAATTCAGGAGATACAATAATATAAGAAATATATTAGTTCGAAAGTGGTGCAAGTCCATCATAGGTTGACAATTTTTTAGAAATAAGATCCAATGCAAAACAGTTATGAACAGAAACAATGCGCCTTATTCAGTAAAAGAAGATAGTGATGATAAAGAAATATTTTTAGGTAGTCAGCAATGTGTACTGTGCCAGTTAATATTATTAAAAAAACAGAATAATAACTTTAAAAACGCTGGGTGGGTGATGATAATTTTTTATTATAAATCGCAAAATTTTATAAAAGTTGTAGCTCTAGAAACCATTATCCATTTAAATAACGATTATAATAACTCATTAATTTTGAAAGTAAGGCAAGTCCAATAAGTCACAATAAAACCTTAATTTTTTTAATCAGCACTACTATAACTATTGGATAATAAACTAGTACCGAAAAAAAATAAAAAAATATGTCTATTAGTTTATACCAATATTGTTAAATTTATAAAAATTGCAAAACTTTAAATATCTCACATTTCCATCTTACAGACTTTTTCAAATTCCCCAATTTTATTTACTCAAAATTTATTTTTTTTTAACACAGTACTAAAAAGTACATTTTATAAAAATTAGCTTTTATCAAAAAACACCATTTAGTAAAAAGAACTAAAACAGAACTTAAAAAAGAACATTTTATCAAAAAGAACATTTTATTAAAAAGCAAATATGACTAAGAAGTAACTTTTATTAAAAATACCTTTTATGAAAAAGTACTCTTTATTACAAAGTACCGTTAATTGAAAAATACCTTTTATTAAAATGTAACTTTAATTTACTCTAATTTAATTTAAAAAGTACCTTTTTTTAAAGAGTACTAAAAAAGTGAAGAATAAAGAAGTTATTTTAATTAAAAAAATTCTTTTATTATATAAGTAACTTTTTTTTTTATAAAAAGTATCTCTAATTGTAAAAAGTACCTTTTGCTAAAAGAGTAGCATTTATTTTAAATGTACCTTTTATTAAAAAAAGTACCTTTTATTAAAAAATACCTTTTATTAAAAAAGTACCTTTTATTAAAAAAGTACCTTCTATTAAAAAAGGACCTTTTATTAAAAAAGTATCTTTTATTAAAAAAGTACCTTTTATTAAAAAAGTAGCTTTTATTAAAAAGTACATTTTATTAAAAAAGTACCTTTTATTAAAAAAGTACCTTTTATTAAGAAAGTACCGTTTATTAAAAAAGTACCTCATATTAAAAAAGTTCCTTTTATTCGAAAAGTAGCTTTTATTAAAAAGTACCTTTTATTAAAAAAGTACATTTTATTAAAACAGTATCTTCTATTAAAAAAGTACATTCTAATAAAAAATTACCTTTTAGTAAAAATGTACTTTTTATTAAAAAAGTACATTTTATTAAAACATTACCTTTTAGTAAAAATGTACCTTTTATTAAAAAAGTACCTTTTATTAAAAAAGCACCTTTTATTAAAAAAGTACCTTTTATTAAAAAAGTACCTTTTATTAAAAAAGTACCTTTTATTAAAAAAGTACCTTTTATTAAAAAAGTACCTTTTGTTAAGAAATTACCTTATATTAAAAAAGTACCTTTTATTAAAAAAGTTGCTTTTATTAAAAAAGTAAATTTTATTAAAAAAGTACCTTATATTAAAAAAGTACCTTTTATTAAAAAGTACCTTTTAAAAAAGTACCTTTTATTAAAAAGTACCTTCTAAAAAAGTACCTTTTATTAAAAAGTACCTTTTATTAAAAAGTACCTTTTATTAAAAAGTACCTTTTATTAAAAAGTACCTTTTATTAAAAAGTACCTTTTATTAAAAAGTACCTTTTATTAAAAAGTACCTTTTATTAAAAAGTACCTTTTATTAAAAAGTACCTTTTATTAAAAAGTACCTTTTATTAAAAAGTACCTTTTATTAAAAAGTACCTTTTATTAAAAAGTACCTTTTATTAAAAAGTACCTTTTATTAAAAAGTACCTTTTATTAAAGAAGTACCTTTTATTAAAGAAGTACCTATTATTAAAAAAGTACCTTTTATTAAAAAAGTATTTTTAATAAAAAAATTACCTTTTTTGTTAAAAAAAGTACCTTTTATTAAAAAAGTACCTTTAATTAAAAAAGTACCTTATAATTCCTTTTTTAAAAAATACTTTGTATTGGTTCATGTTTTCGTTTTTATAGAGATTTTGGCTTTCAAATTCGCTACAAATGTTAAACAGCAAAGTTGAAAAAATAAAAATATTTTGATGCTTAATCTAAAACACAGAAACTTCAAACCCTTGCCCATACTTTGGTAATATAAGATTAAGCATAAATAAATGTATTATAAGATATCTTAAAGATGTAATATACTCTTGTGACCTTAAATGTAAATTTTTTGTAATTTAAAATTGTCATACTTTCAATTTGCTTTTTACTTAATGTTTTTATGTGTCTGTGTGTGTATTTTTGTACAAGTGTTTGTGTGTGAGTCTCCCAAGAAGCAGCTGAAAAAGTTAAAACAATAATGACACTAATGAACCACAATACTGAAACCATTGTGCATGCTTATATGAAGCAAAATTATGGTTTAATATAATATTATAAAAATATTTGGCGTTCTGCGTATTTTTAATGGGAATTGCATAAAAAAATGAAAATCGTAATTATGTTGATATAATGATAATATTGTAGTGAGTAAGAGTATTTGTGTTTAAAAAAGATCCCCAACAACTTTTGGTCAAAACAAAAATGTTGTATTGGGGCAATAAAATACTTATTTTGTGGGGCATGGCTTGTTTCAAAAAGTAGTGTACGCATCCAAAACATACTTTAAAATTTTTCATTAGCTCAAATTGAAGTTGAGAAATTGTTTGGATTTAGTTCACAAAGCACTTTATTCTAGTTTTTTTAAAGCTGTTAGTTTGTATGTTGGTTAAAAACTATTCATTTTATTTTATTTTATTCATAAAAAGTTATGCGTGTACTTAAAATGATTTTTTTTAACTTTCTGTAGCAGAAATTATTAAAAAAAATTTTCATTAACAATTTTCTTAGAATTTCTTAATAGGAAAACCTAAACACTTTTGTAAAATTAAAGGTTTTTTTTTAATTTCATTCTTAATACTTGTTATACAATATTCTGTTTGTAATATACAAAAAAGTTTTTGATATTTTTTTTGTAACTTAAATTTCATAAATTCAAACAAACAACTGTAACAAATAAAATTTGAATTTTAACAAATATTCTTAATTAAAATATCGAATTATATATGAGCATACATGATCATACAATGGGTGATATTGGCATACATGGGTATACATGACCATACATAATTCAATATATAACCATTCATGATCCCATACATTTTCATATATCTTCGGATAAGAATTTGAATATGAGTAAATATAGGTCATATAAGAGCATATATGTTCATATATGAAGATATACCGCCATATATCTTCAAATTTCGGATCCAAATATATATGATATAATGTATGATTATATATTGATTCTATATTATATATTGAACAGGCGTATTTGGTCATGTATGCTCATTAGACCGTACCTCAAAAAAAAAGTTCACCGTACACCCTCTAATATAAAGTATTTTAACAAGAAAATTTCGAAAATATTTTTTTTTTTTTTTGGCCGAACGTAGGGGTCGCCATTTTATATTTTTCGTTATAACTTCGCTATTTACAGTCCGATCTTAAAGTGTTGTATATCAATGTTTTTTGTCTCGCGGAGGCCGATGTTTTTCTTCGAAGGAGCCATTGACCTCAAGTAACCCGTTCTAGTATTAACCCACCAGATCTCAGTTGCTACCACCTGAATGTACTACCCTAACATTTTAAAATGAAAGCTCGCAAAAAAGCAATAAACTTTTGCTAGAAAAGAATTCCAATAATTCCAGCGGAACTATTATTTTATTTTTTTTTTAATTTTTTATGTTGCCGAATGTAGGGCATTTTTATTTTTTTGTCATATCTTCTGTATTTACAGTCGGATCTTAAAGGGTTATATATCAATGTTTTTGTCGCAATGATACCAAGCACCCTTTTATACTACTTAAGGGGTAACACCTATGTAAAAAGCCTATAAATAAAAACTTCCTTTTCTCTAGATAATTTAGTTGCTCATCGGTGATCGCCATAGAAGATTCATGTACAGCTTATCCGTGCCATTCTCAAAACACCGATCGTTTTGTTCATGTAGTACATGAATCTTCTGGGCACATTTTTTCTAAACTTGACAGCCGCCAAAAATACAGCAAACTTGAATCACGTCAAAATATGATTGATTAAAATTTGTGTTATTTTATAAGTGATCCACGGCACTCAGCATAATTTAACCAATTTTAGGTGGATCGCTCTGAAACATACACTTTATATAGAAAACTAAATTATCTAGAGAAAAGCGTATGAGTTTTTGGGTATATAATTTTTGACAAAACAGCGAAGTGTTAAAGTCAAAATATCTACTTTTTTACTCTTAAAGAAACAGCTCTAAGTCAAAAAGTATTTGACCTATCAAAAGCTCCTACGCGCATCCATAGATAATTTAGTTTTCCATATGCATTATAAATTTCAGAGAAATCCACCAAAAATTGATTAAGTAATGCTGCGTGCCGTGGACCTCTATTGTAAATATACTATCATTTTGTAAAACTTTGTGTAAAACAAATATTTTTTTGTACTGCTTCATAAATCTTGTGAAAACCAATCTTTGTTAACACATCTCCGTAAATAAAAAAATAAAAAAGGAAGTTTTTATATATAGGCTTTTTACATAGGTGTTACCCCTTAAGTAGTATAAATGGGTGCTTGAGGTCAATGATTTTTGATGCAACAAATTGGTATCATTGCGACAAAAACATTGATATATAACCCTTTAAGATCCGACTGTAAATACAGAAGATATGACAAAAAAATAAAAATGCCCTACATTCGGCAACATAAAAAATTAAAAAAAAGAAATAAAATAATAGTTCCGCTGGAATTATTGGAATTCTTTACTAGCAAAAGTTTATTGCTTTTTTGCGATCTTTCATTTTAAAATATTAGGGTAGTACATTAAGGTGGTAGCAACTGAGATCTGGTGGGTTAATACTAGAACGGGTTACTTAAGGTCAATGGCTCCTTCGAGGAAAACATCGGCCTCCGCGAGACAAAAAACATTGATATACAACACTTTAAGATCGGACGGTAAATAACGAAGATATAACGAAAAATATAAAATGGCGACCCCTACGTTCGGCCAAAAAAAAACATTTTCGAAATTTTCTTGTTAAAATACTTTATATTTGAGGGTGTACGGTGAACTTTTTTTTTTTTTGCCTATAAGGTGGTACGGTCTAATGCTCATATATGATTATATACAAGTCATATATGTATATCGATTTTTACATACGAACTTGAAGTTTTGTGATATATTTTTCTGTGTAAGGGCATGGAAAAACAATTTACATTACAATTTTTGTAAACTATTGAAAAGAACAATTTTTTCTACAGTTGCTACTAAAAAGGAAAGCTAGCTTGTGTTTTTGTACTTCTCAAGATATTGTTTTCATAAAAATTGGGAAATGTAATGATTGAAATTTAAATTAAAATTAAAATAACTGGATGTACAGGGTGTAATGGGCTCATGTTGATAGTACTAGTTACACTTTTTGGTACACCAAATGATGTTTTGCTATGCTAGTTTAAGATCACTATGTGGAAATTCGTAATAATCATAGTGATGCTACTGTTCATAACATGGTAGTATATGATAATAAAATCGTTCTAAGTAATTATAACATTTGTTGGCATTGTGGTGTAATGGTTAGCGCGTTGGACTGTTACACAGAACCCGACTGTTGCGGGTTCGATTCCTTGCTACGGCAACATCAATTTGGAAAAATAAATTATTTGTGATTTTTCTCTTCCTGCTACATATTTCAACGTCCACTTAAGCCCACCGAAGTAAAATAATAAAACATGGCTATTAACTAAAAAAGCTTCAACAATTGAAGCAGAGCCGCGAATAAGGTTGTAAGCGAAAAAATTGAAATTGTTGAGAAATCGACAATCGTGCATAATTTTGCCTAATTTCATTTTAAGTCATAAAATAGAGTTATTCTAACGGTAATCTGGATAAAAACAGGTTTTGTAAAAATTGTCGCTTAAATCATTTTTCGCGGCTCCGCTTCAATTTTTGCCAAGCCCCTATCTCGCGCAATTACAGTGTTGTCATCTTTCACCAACTTTCATCTCTCCTCTATCCCCTTTCTAAAGAAAGTAACACATTACGAGTAATAATTAGAAAAAATTTCCTGAGTCTTGCTTCTCTTTAAAAAAAATAATTAAAATAATATGATCAGTAACTACAATATTTATATTGGGATTATACTATGATAATTTTGAATACCCAACCTTGTTCAACTATATTTTTCAATACGTGCCTTTGATTAAGTTAAAAACTCTGACGTGTATTAGCCAAAGGCTAAACTCTGTTTTGTTGGGAAGCGGTCCATGTTTAGACATACTGCCGCTACTAATGTCCCTAGACATTTAATTTTAAGCTCCTTCACCTAATTCCAATAATGAAAAATCAAAATCTTACATGGAAATTGTGTTTTAAACCATTGATCAGATTTGTCAAACATTTTGGAAATATATTTATACTCTGGTATACATTATTGGTAATAACAAAGAAAGTTAAGAGTCTTTACTTGCAAAATAAGTTACTATATTTGCTCCAGAACTCACAGGACACGTTTCACGAACGTCCCTCTAACTCAAAAACCAGTCAACAGATGGTTTTAAAATGGAGCACAACTAATACACCCAGACTTTGTAGTAAGCGAAAAGAATTTAGGTAAATCTAAGTTCTTTTTTATTAAAAAAGTCCTTAGAATCTCAAAATTTTTTGGAGTATTTTTCTTAAAATATAGAATCAAAAAAGTTTTTTTTGAAAAAGTTCTTAATATTAAATTTTTTCTTTAGGAAACACATTGCCTTAAGATATATTCCTAAATTTAAAGAACTTTTTTATAGTTTCGAATCATAATATAACTGTAGGAACCATTTTATGGTACAATTATGGTAACTTTTTATCATAATATAATAACTATATTATAGTACGACTATGTTTGACACATTCATAATCCCAAAAATATATAATGCTCTTCAAATATGATTGACCCAACCATGTTTTTTCGCTGCGTGCTGTAGGTTCTGAAAATTGGGCGCTGAGACAGCGGAACATATACTCTGCGTATGTCCTTCATGTCGTTATACACTATCCCCCTTGTAAATTTGGAAATCTGTGCATAGTAGGGTGACTGGCTTTATTGGAATCCTCAATTCTTAAAATGATGCTGCATAGGGCCTTTTTGATCTAATCCTTTTAAAATTTTGGAATTCGAATTTTTGTAAGATATTGCCCCGACTGGTGTGGAGTATGGTATCCCAGCAAAAAAACTGGTAGTCATTCTGTGACTATAACTTCTTTCATTGCTTCCTAAGCTTCAGTTGACATTCTTTTTTGATTTTTTGGTGTTATTCTAAGGCACTTCCAAAAGCATTCATGTGTTCATATTTCAAATGCAGTGATCTGGATATAAACCCGATGCATATCTTAAAATATCACTCTTCATTACTTCTAAAGCATAAGTTATATTATATCGTATATTTTTTGAATCTAAAGCATTTATTCAAATTGAAAAAATAGTTCTGATGAAATTTTTTAATTTTTTTATTAAATCATTTTTTATATTTGAGTTTAAAATTTCATGAGAGTTAGAATTTATGCAGTTTTGCAATTTTTATAAAAGTTTTGAAATATCAAGAAAAACAGATTTTTTTTTTGACCTTTGAAACTACGTGGCCTGTCATTTGCATTTTTTCAGCCTTAAATACTTATGATTTATTTACCACTACATCATTTCAGAGTTTACCAAAATAACTTTAAAATTGTGTAAAAATTATTTAAAATTGTTCAAAAATATTTTAAAATTGTCTAAAAGTGTTTCAAAATTTTACAGCCAGTTTTTAAATTATCCAAAAATATTTAAAAATTATTTATTTGTTTCAATAAAGAGTATTTGTATATCAATGCATAAATTTCGCATCTTTAAACTTATTTTTCTGCATTTTTATGAATTAAATTTTCATTATGGCTTCAATACTACAAATTATATGAACATTTTCCACTCATGCATCAGAATATCTATTCATTGTATTATCATTGCTTCCTTAGAGTAAAGTATGAGTAATGCTAGTAGCTACATTTGAATACTTCCATCCCATGACACGCCAATGTTGAATGCTGGGTATAGAAAGAAAGAAACTACACCGTGCTACAGCGAATGATATCTAATTTATTCTGAAATTTTTACATGAAATTTTTACATTACAGAGTGAATTAGAAAAAAAAAATTATGTAAAAAGATTAAACTACAATAAAAATTCCAAATTTGAAAAAAAAACTTTTTTTTAAGTTTTTTATATTCTTGAAATAATCTCAATATATTTTAGTTACATACTTCGAAAGCTAAATTATTAATTTTTTGAAAACCTTTACCGAAAGTTATACTCAATAAATATATCAATATTTGAAAAAATTACAAGAAAAAGTAAAAAAATCTAAAAAACTTTTCTTAATATATTTTTAAGTATGTGAAGTCTTAAAAAAGTGTATTTATTTACAAAAACTTAACATTTTGAGGGAGTATTAAAATTTCGGAAAATTGCAGACCAGAGCTACAACCTGCTCAAAGTTGCAGGTTGTAGCGTTAGATTTTGTAGCTCCGTGTTGTTAGCACTTTAAATTCTTTACTACATATTTAATAGTTTAATTATTTTTTTTAAATATAAACTACGTAGTTCTGCTAAAACATTTACCTTGCATTTTAAATACAGTGTCGTATTGTCATTATAAAACACTTGTGTTCTTTTTCTAATCCTATTTCTCCTTCATCCTCCCCCCCCCCCTCTCCATACACCGATACCATTGTTCATAGGACATTGTCAAGGTTGCATTTAAATAAATAGAAAATTGACGCGCATTGAAATGGTTTTGTTTTATCATTTAAATGTCTTAATACAACTTTTAAAGGGTGACAAATAAAAAACAGAACATTTTTTTTAAATTATAATTGTTGAGAAGATCTTAAGGCAATATTTTATTAATTTTTTGAGTTTTTTTATAAATTGAAAATATATTCTTCCAAAAAATTATCAGCAAAAGTTCTTAAAATTTGTATCTAAATATAAGTTTAAATTCAAGAGCTCTACAACTCTACAGATATGCCATACATGATCATACATGGTCATATATGGTCATATACGTCCATGCATGGTTCTATATATAACAATAAATGATCTCATACAGGACCATATATCTTCGAATCCGAAATTTATATGGACGTATATGAATATATGGCCGTATATGATAATATATCATCATATATTATTCATGTATGGTATGACCATATTGGACCATTCATGGACCTATATGACCATGTTTGCCCATATATGATCATATAAAAGCTCATGTAAGCTCATGTATGTTGATGAATATTTCGGCTTTTACATGGGAATGGAAAAAGTATGGCTTGCAAAAAATAAAATATCAAAAGAGATTTTATTTAGGGATAACACAGCGCCATTGAAGTTTTAAAGTTGTAGTTCCTTCATTACTTACAATTAATTAAAAATTGAGAAAAATTAAATGCAATTATTTGGATCGTGACTTATCGAATCAAATACATTTTTGGGTGTACATTACGAATTTGAAATGAAAATTAAAATCGGAATCGCATATTTTCCAAAAGTTTTTATAAAAAATTTTTCACTTTGATCAAGGAATTTGCCTCTGTTCGAAACTCTTTTTTGAATAATTATATGTATACTGAATGACTCCTTATGTAAGACGGGATTTTTGTTAACAATTTAATTTTAATACGCTAAATAATAGCCAGAAATTAAAAAAAGTAAAATTTTACATTCAGTTGCAAGGATAACTATTATCCTTTCAAAATATTTATAACAAAGTTATTCCTAATGAAAGGCCTTGGTAAGTAGATTGAAAAAGTACAAGAAGTTGGATTTTTCGATGACGATGTTTTTAAAAAAAATTGAATTTTGTTGAGTTTTCAAAAACCGCGAATAATTTAAAACCATAATTTTTCTTTAATTTTGATTGCAGATGACTTATTTTCATACAAATTAAGATCAGAATTGAGGAAATTACTAATATAACATAAATTAAATTTCTACTCACATCTTTTTAAAATTTTAATATTTTGACTAAAAATTTATTTTTGTTGGATTTTAATTAAAAAGAAACAATTGAAAATTACCTAAAAGTTAGTGATTTTTTTTTTAAATTTTAATCTCTTATTACTTATATGCACATTCAAACAGACTGCATTAACAATTTGTTTGAAATTGTAGCCTATAATTTAAAAAATAATTCAATTTAAAGTCAAACCTACTATTTGTATAAATTACTAATTCTTAAAAGTTAACTTTTTGTGCTACCTCTAAATATTTAAGAATTCTGCTGAAACTTGGCACAGAGAGTTTTAAGACACTAAAGGAGGTTAAGGATTTAAACTTTATGTTTTTGGACCATTCTTCTGTCCCACTATATGTTCCTTCATTCATTGTTATTTTACATTAAAATATTTGGTAAAGATAAGAGAATAACTTGATTAAACAGTGTAGCATACACGCCACTCTGTATGTAATTTTTTTTAAGATATTAAAAATTTTCCATAATAGATTTAGAAAATTCCTTAATATGCTATCACGTAGAAAATCATATAATTTAAAATCGTTTGAGATTAACTTGGCTTTTGTAGTTGGGATTTGATAGTAGATAAGTGTTTTAATGACTACAGTCAACAGTAATACTAGTCGACATTAATATAATTCTTTGTGACAGCTAAATTTGTTGTTAATAAAAGAATTTGGTTGTAGAACCCAATTTTTTTTTTTTTTGATTTTAAAAATGTACATCTTCAAGAAGGTACTTTTTTTATTAAAAGGAAATTTTTTTAATCAAAGTACTTTTCTATTGAGGGTTACTTTTTTAATAAAAGGTACTTTTTAATAAAAGGAACTTTTTAATAAAAGGTACTTTTTAATAAAAGGTACTTTTTAATAAAAGGTACTTTTTAATAAAAGGTACTTTTTAATAAATGGTACTTTTTTAATAAAAGGTACTTTTTAAATAAAAAGTACTTTTTTAATAATAGGTACTTTTTAAATATAAGGTACTTTTTTAATAAAAGGTACTTTTTTAATAAAAGGTACTTTTTTTTAATAAAAGGTATTATTTAATAAAAGGCACTTTTTTAATAAAAGGTACTTTTTTAATAAAAGTTACCGTTTTAATAACAGGTACTTTTTTTTAATAAAATGTTCTTTTTTTATAAAAGGCACTTTTGTAATGAAAGGTACTTTTTTAACGAAAGGTACTTTTTTTAATAAAATGTACTGTTTTAATAAAAGACACTTTTCTAATAAAAGGTACTTTGTATTAAAGGCAGTTTTTTAAAAAAGGTACTTTTTTAATAAAATGTACTTATTTAATGAAAGGTACTTTTTTAATAAACGGTACTTTTTAATAAAAGTTACTTTTTTAATAAAAGGTACTTTTTTAGTCAAAGGCACTTTTTTAATAGAGGATACTTTTTGAATAAAAGGAACTTTTTTAATATAAGCTACTTTTTCAATAAAATGTACTTTTTTATTAAAATTTACTTTTTTTAATAAATGGTACTTTTTAAATAAAAAGTACTTTTAGTCAAAGGTACTTTTTTAATAGAGGGTACTTTTTTAGTCAAAGTACTTTTTTAATAAAAAGTACTTTTTAGTCAAGGGTAATTTTTTAATAGAGGGTCCTTTTATAGTCAAAGCTACTGTTTTAATAGAGGGTACTTTTTTAATAAAAGTAATAAAAGTTAATAAAAGGTACTTTTTTAATAGAGGCTTCTTTTTAATAAAAGTTAATAAAAAGTGCTTTTTAATAGAGGGTACTTTTTTAATAAAAGGAAATTTTTTAAATAAAAGGTACTTATCCAATAAAAGGTACTTTTTTATTAAAATTTAATTTTTTTTAAATTTCCTTTTTTTATAAAAAGTACTTTTTTAATAAAAAGTACTTTTTAAATAAAAAATACTTTTTAATAAAAAGTACTTTTTAGTCAAAGGTACTTTTTTAGTCAAAGGTACTTTTTTAATAGGGATACTTTTTTAATAAAAGTTAATAAAAGGTACGTTTTTTAATAAAAGTTATTAAAATGTACTTTTTTAATAAAGTGTTAATACTCTTTCGATTAAAGTTTTTAGTCTTCAAACTTTTTTTAATGATTTTAATTTGTTTCTTCCAGGTAAGGAAATTAATGTTGCTTATTAAATCGTAAGTATTAAAATCATGATAGTTTTTATTTATATAAGTTGCAATTATTTTACTAAAAACTAATAAAAAACTACTATTACTTTGTTAACTTAGTTACTGTTGATACATGGTTTGCAGGTATATTGAATTTTGTAGAAATTGTACAAATTCTTTGACATGGTGTTGGCAGATGAGAAGGAATTTGAATCGTAATGATATGTCACCTAACTAACATGGAATCTGTCACCGA
Source organism: Eustalomyia histrio (assembly GCA_949748255.1). Classification (NCBI taxonomy): domain Eukaryota; kingdom Metazoa; phylum Arthropoda; class Insecta; order Diptera; family Anthomyiidae; genus Eustalomyia; species Eustalomyia histrio. Next base: position 63,119,123 of record OX456527.1, on the reverse strand, counting down.
ATTCCCCAAAATTACACAATTTGGTGACTTTCCGTTAGTTAGTTATCTGTCATATTACAAGGGATATCAATCTTACCAATTCTGTTAATTTTTAAGGTAGTTTCAGTTGTTTTTATTGAGGACATTCATGATTTGCACACAGATGCAAAAAAGGTCAATCTGTTTTTTAGATTTTCACATTTACGACGGTGATAACTGAGCTTTTTTGAATTATATATAAAACATCAGCGTGGGTGCTCTTATTGTATTTATAGTATTTAAGACCGAGTTTTTGGGATGTGAGTTAAACTTGGTTAAGTCAAACCGAAAACAAATTTTTTCTGTCATTTCCACGTTTATTGACATAAAATTGTCGGAACAACTTTTCTTTGCATAGAATTTTTGACTTTATTGAAATGAAACAAAATAAACCAAATTTTAAAGGCAGTATTTTTTTTAACTTACAAACTGCGATCAACTGAGTTTAAAGATAATCTACATCCTAAAAACTCGGCCTAAAAGAAAATTTTACTTTTTTAAGCAATTTTTTTTCATTGTTTTCCCTACTCAGGTTTGGGATGTTTCATCTGCCATTGTCAGTTGATTCTTTCAATAAATTTTTTAAGTTGTACTACTTAATATACATTCAATTTCTAAGAATTCACATATATTTTCATTTAAAGCTGAAAAAAATAATAAAAAAAACATTTTTTTTTACCCCAACATTTCTTATAACTTCTGTAATGATGTTTTTATATTTTTTCCCCTTTTGGTACAAATATAATTCAAAAGTATAATGTTTTATAGCGGTAAAGCGTAAAATTTTAATACTTATAATACACAAGTATGCTTTAAATTATATAAGAACTTTTTTGTTTTGAAATCTACATGAAATGAAGAAATTTAAATGAAACTAAATTTGTTGAGCATTAAACGCTTATTTCATGATTTTATATACATGTCTCTAGTTTATTAATAATATTTATATTAATCTCAAAAATATACATAGAGAATATTTATGGATGAGTTTTGATGTGTTAATTTTACAGTAAACAAATAAAGTTTTGAAAAACTGCATTAAATTAATGAGAACTTTCAATGGACCAGTACTAGCAAAACTTTTTTAAGTTAATGCAAAAATTGCAGGTAGTTCTTTCAGTGTAGTTTTTATTATATATTAACTGTCATATGCATAGATTTTTATAACACACTTATAAATCGAATTAACATGTAAAACAACAACAAATTTTCCTTATAAGAGTGTTATAAGAATCAACGAAATGTCTATGCATATGGGGGTAAGTATATATTACATTTATATATCTTTAGTGCATAAAATTTAATATTATTTAAAGATGTTAAATTTTTATAATAGATATCAAATAAATAAAAATGATGATGTTGAACCCATAAAGTAATAGAGTGATGAATTATTTGAAACTTAATGGTTTCTGATATAAAAATATTTGATAGTGTATTATTAATGTTTACTGTAAAAGCTGTAATACTCAGTAGTGCGTATCTTTCTAAATCGGAAAAGAAAATACATTTTTTTTCAATGAAATATTTATTTATTTTATACTAATCATATAATTACAAGTTATATCCTAATACCCTAACCGAGCACTAGCAACAAAGGCTTTTGGCTCGTTGTAGCGAAAACAGATCAGAGCCTCTGGTGGGAATCAAACCCACGACCCCCGCACTGATAAGCTAGCGCGCTACTAGCCTACCGGGGCGCTCTTCAATGAAATATATATTTCAACTATTTTATATATTTATTCAAAATGGTTTACTATCATTTTCCAATTTTTTTTAATTTCATTTATTTTTTCATTTATAAAAAAAAAAACGGATGCGTGCTGATAACTGAATTTGTGGTAAATTAATTTTTTAGTTGTGGCATTAGAAAATCAATTGAGGCGAGTGTAATTTGGGTGTTAATTTTGATTTTCTCAACAACAATTCAGCTTATATTACTGAAGTTTTCGGTTGCTGCAACTGAACCATTCGATTGACAATAAATTTGGTTGTTATCACGAACTTGTGTTCTGGGTAATTGTTTGATATTTAATAAATATTCACTCACAAAACATAAATATGTCGTTCATTTGTTTCTGTTACATTTATTACAAACTTAAATTTTTGTTTGCTGTGTTTACCAAGAATTAAAAAAGATCTTTAATTATTGTTAATTTATATACAAATAAATATAAATTCGAATTAAAAGAGCTCAATGAACTTCAAACGTACATACACAAAGACATTCACAAAGAATATACTTGTAGTGTGTGTCAATTTTTAATAAATATTTATTTTCAAAGAATCGTCAGGTAAAATTTTTATCATTATTTATAACTGAATAATCATTAGTTTTAACTGATTTTCCAGTTATTTGAACTAGATTTCATAACGTATATTCTGTTGATTTAACTTAAAAACTATTTTAAAAGTACCAATTTAAAAAAATTTATTTAAAAAATCATATTTATAGCCCTTTTTATGATTAAGTATCGTACAAACAATAAATCGTATTATCGTAATTCAAATTTATAGAAAATTATTTGTAATTTTTTTCTCCTTTTTTGTGATTTATAATGAGAGTGAGTGAGTTTATAATCACACAAATTCTACTAAAACGACAAATAGTTTAATATAGACAGATAACATTTTTAATAGTTGTACACAAAGAGGTGCCATAGGAACAACAATTTTTTTACCGTTTAGAGTTGATGATAGCAATAATAAAATCAAAATGATAAATAATGACAAAAGTGGAAGGTTAATTAAATTATTAAAAACTTTATGGAACAAATTAAAATTTGAAAATGAATGTGTAAAAGGTACTTTTTTAATAAAAGTTACTTTTATAATAAAAGGCATTTTAAATAAAATGTACTTTTTAATAAAAGGTACTTTTTTAATAAAAGGTACTTTTTAATAAAAGGTACTTTTTTAATAAAAGGTACTTTTTTAATAAAAGGTACTTTTTTAATAAAAGGTACTTTTTTAATAAAAGGTACTTTTTTAATAAAAGGTACTTTTTACTAAAAGGAACTTTTTTAATAAAAGGTACTTTTTAATAAAAGGTACTTTTTTAATAAAAGGTACTTTTTACTAAAAGGAACTTTTTTAATAAAAGGTACTTTTTAATAGAAGGTCCTTTTTAATAAAAGGTACTTTTTCAATAAAAGGTACCTTTTAATGAAAGGTACTTTTTTAATAAAAGGTACTTTTTCAATAAAAGGTACTTTTTCAATAAAAGGTACTTTTTCAATAAAAGTTACTTTTTCAATAAAAGGTACTTTTTAATAAAAGGTACTTTTTTAATAAAAGGTACTTTTTTATTAAAAGGTACTTTTTTAATAAAAGGTAATTTTTTAATAAAAGGTACTTTTTTAATAAAAGGTACTTTTTTAATTAAAGATACTTTTTTAATAAAAGGTACTTTCTTAATAAAAGTTACTTTTTTAATAAAAGGTACTTTTTTAATAAAAGGTACTTTTTTAATAAAAAGTACTTTTTTAATAAAAAGTACTTTTTTAATAAAAGGTACTTTTTTAATAAAAGGTACTTTTTAATAATAGGTACTTTTTTAATAAAGGTACTTTTTTAATAAAGGTACTTTTTTAATAAAGGTACTTTTTTAATAAAGGTACTTTTTTAATAAAGGTACTTTTTTAATAAAGGTACTTTTTTTAATAAAAGGAATTTTTTAATTAAAAGGTACTTTTTTAATAAAAGGCACCTTTTAATAAAAGGTATTTTTTAATAAAAGGTACTTTTTTAATAAAAGGTACTTTTTAATAATAGGTACTTTTTTAATAAAGGTACTTTTTTAATAAAGGTACTTTTTTAATAAAGGTACTTTTTTAATAAAGGTACTTTTTTTAATAAAAGGAATTTTTTAATTAAAAGGTACTTTTTTAATAAAAGGCACCTTTTAATAAAAGGTATTTTTTAATAAAAGGTACTTTTTTAATAAAAGGTAATTTTTTAATAAAAGGTACTGTTTTTAAAAAAAGTTACTTTTGTAATATGTACTTTTTTCAAAAAGTACATATTAAAAATACTTTTTTAATTAATGGTACTTTCTTTATTGAAAGGTTCTTTTTTAATAACAAGGTGCTGTTTTAATAATTTTGTTATAAAATGTACTTTTTTATAAATGTACTTTTTCTTGAAAGGTACATTTTTCACAAAACTTTTTTAATGAAAGGTTCTTTTTGCATAATTGGTATTTTTTTAACAGAAGGTACTTGAATGAAATGTTTCAATATTGACACACATATTTTCATTCGTGGTAGAAAAAAATCTGGGATTGACCTGTTTTTTCTAAGCAAAAACTGGATCCCTAAAAAAAACAAAAACGTGGCATAAAAGTGTGGCTTTAATAGCAAGGGTTGTTTAATCGATGCTAGAGGGTACATCCGTTGGTACTTTTTTTATTGTTATTTAAACGGTTTTGTCAATTAAATGTTTATTATTGGGTACTTTATATGTGGACTTTTTCTTGAGGTATCTTTCATCGCTTTCATCGTATTTAAAGCACTTAAGAAATAATTATTTTCCTTTTTATTTTCAGTTCAGGTTGTTTAAATCTTGCAAAAAATATTTAAGAAATACATAAATATTTTTAATTGAAATCTTTTTCATTAGAATTGGAGCCAACTCTGTCTAAAAAGTTTGACAAAGTTAAAGTTTATTTTAAAAAATTATTTTAATGCCTTGGTGTTGCTGCCAAAATTCCATTCACTTTTATTTATTTTGACAAAAGCCAGATATATATTGACAAAATGGAAGATTTTAAATCTTGTTATATTCATATACCAAGAACATTTTTATATAAACAAATAAATAAGTTGACAATATTAAAAATGCAAAATGAACAAATAGAACAAAATTTTGACACCATCACATATAAAATAAATAAACTTTTTTGAACGTTTTATCCTTGTATACTAATATTGTATCTATTACATGGCATCTAACTCAATTTAAGTTATTATAAAAATAACCTTTTTCAAAAACAGATTTAAAAAAAAAACACCACTCAGTCAAGGCCACTGAAAGTTACTTTAATGTGAAAGATGAAACAATATGTGTGTCGAAAGTTAAATGGGTGTCACTTCCAGAAAAAAAAATAGCGTATGTTTATGAGTATCTTAAAAAATATCATATTGTTTATGTCATAATCTTATATTTGTTCAATATTTACAAATATGTATGTAGATATATATTGTGTGTTTACAAAGTTAACAAAATGTTAAAAATTCTAACATATCATATTTGGAAATTTGTGTAAAATTGTTCTCTGAACAAAATGTCAAGTGAAGTGTAAATAGTAAAATCAAAGTCTTTTTAAACAAGGCAGATTTTTTTTTTTTTGAAGAATATTTTTAATAAATTTGTTCTTGATGTGTTTATACAGAAAAAAAGATATACGAAATTCCGTTTGTATTATCTGTTACAGGTCGTTTTGGTAAATACAAACAAAAAACTTTTTAAAAAGGGCGCCAACAATTGAATTTGTAAATGCAAACATGATTTTTGTTATTTTTTTGCAACTTCTCTTTTTATTTTCAAACAATTTTTATATGCACAATAACAAACTTACAAAATATTTTAAATAAAAAATTGTTAGAAATCGATGTGAAATTTAAAGAAATATTTTTCATTACTTAAAATTTTTCTCCTCTGGCTTAGGCATACACTAAGACAGGATGTTTTAAAAAACCGTCCCTTTAGCCTCCTACCTGAACCTTTAAATCTTAAAGACTAAAGTTTGAAATATGTATTTGGCCGAGTATGGGCTAATTCACATATAAGGTACCCTTTGAAATCTTTACCAGGAACAAGGCAAAAATCGGAGTTCAAAGGGGGAAAGAACCAATGACGTTTGCCTAGGAACTCAAAAATAAACAAAATTTGTGCCCTGATGTATGGTCTCATTTACTTTGTGAAATAATTAGGTGTTCAAAAGGGGAAAAGCCTGCCCTTAACAGGTCGACGAAACCTGAAATTTGAACTGAATGTCTAATAAGAGAATGGGGTCAAATGGGGATAAAAAGGGAAAAGCACTGGTTTGATCATCTAGCCGAAGCCACTGAAGCTAGGAACTTGAATTTATCTATTAAGTTGAGCGCCCCGTTAGGCTAGTTGGTAGCGTGCAGGCTTATCAGTGCGCGGGTCGTGGGTTCGATTCCCACCAGAGGCTGGTCTGTTTCCGCTATAACGAGCCAAAAGCCTTTATTGCTAGTGCTCGGTTAGCGTATTCAAATATAATTTGTAATTAAATTTAAAAAATAAGCTAATATATAAAAAAAAAAAAGAAAAAGAAAGAAAGTTTACCGCCCTGGAGGGTTTTAAGACAATTTTTACCGGGATGAAAAAATTACGTAAAAAGTCTCCTCTTAAACCTCCTAAAACTCCCAAAAAACTACAGCTTAAAATCTTAGATTCTAAGAACATTTTTCTAAGAAAAAATCCATACAATCTAATAATTTTTCTATCTGAAAAATTAGATATACAGATATTAGAGCCTATGCAGAAAGTCTTACTTCTCCCAATGAATTTCTCAAGTACGCTATGATTATTTTTGTGTTATAAAGCTTCTCTCCGATTTTAGTTTATTTTGTCAAAATTCTATGAAGATACAAATATCTTTTGACGTCATCGATTTGGCTTGGCACAACATTGTGAAAATTCTCTACCCATCGTAATATGGAATGAATAAGGCTGATCTGTAATATTCCGTTAGATCATCTGTTAATAAATTTGAACGGTATTTTTGTGTTCATACCCATCTTGATAATATTGGCCCTACATACAGCTTTACGATTTCAGTGGTCTCTATATAATTAATAATAAACTCATACGCAGTATTGCTCCGGATCGAATTCATCAGATAAATTACTAAATTAATATGTTCAGTAATTATTAAATAATTTTAATTAAAACAATTTTTTTTAAATGAGCATTTTCATTTAAAAAAATATCAATTATAATTCAAAAGGTCACAATTTGAAATTCAAAAAATATTAGTTTAAAATAAGAAAACACTATTTGAAATTGGAAAAATATCAAATGTTATTTAGAAAAATCAAAGAATCATTCTATGGATATCACTAAAAATTTCGTCGTGGATATTCCACGCTACTGTGATATCTGTGCTGTTTTGGGTTTTTAAAATTCACGGTGTAGCGGTGCTCAAAGTATTCATAACGCAAAAAATGCTTAATTTCATACTGGAAAGTTGAAACTCGAGTTAACTTAAATCCAAAAAGTTGCATATAAAACGATAGTTTTTGGTTTTGGCTCATACATCCAGAAAACAGATTCGTGCTGACAACCGAATTTGTTGCCAATCGAATGGTTAAGTTGCAGCAACAAATCAGATTACTCATGTCTGATTTTCTGTTGTCACAACCGCAAAATTCGGTTACAACAATCGAACCATTCGATTGGATACAAATTCGGTTGTCAGCATGAATCTCTTTTTTTTCTGTATAAGTTGACACACTCTAAAACTCTATAAAAATTTGATTTTCCATAATAATTGGAAAGATTTCTTTGCAAAAACTAGCTTTTAAGATTTTAATTTTAACCGTAACCGGAAAATTTTTGTACGCGTTCACGGTTAAATATGTGGCTAAGCGCACCAATTACGGTTAAAATTAAAATACAAACTCTACTTAAAACCATATCATCCATAATCCGTACACTCAGAATATTATCCCAGCAAAATAAGAGCTGAGAAAGAAGTAGTTAAACACTTCATCTACTGAACCCGAAGTTGTGGAAATTTCGCTGAATCATTAATGATTTAAATATTGGCCTGTCATTGGGAGGAAGTAGTTTGTTGCGGTGCTATGAAAAATCGATGATCAGATTGACTTTTTCATTAGTTAACGGATGTTGTTAAACATTGGGACTTCAAAATAAATATAGTGGCTTTGTTTTAAAGTTAAATAAATGTGATTTTGAACACGCCAAGAATTATTATTCCGACCAGGACAAATTGGATATCACTGGTATGCAAAATATGTTTTCAATAAGGCATTAAATGACTGCAGGAATTATCCATTTAGGTACCAACTAAATAATTGTTTTGTTTTTGTACTATAATTATTAATTGTTATTAATAAATATTAATATAAAAATTAAAAAATTTATATGCTTTTCAATGGAATTGTTACAAAAAATGGTTTTCATATGACTTCATAAGTAGGAGTTTATATCAACATTTTGGTATTTATTTAAAATGACTTCTTACAAATCGAAAAATTTGCACTATTTACATTTAATGGATGTTCTGAAAAATGAATAAAATCCATTTTATTTTGTTGGGATATAGTGCTGTTTGTAGTTTAATAAAAAAGTTATCAGTTCAGTTAAAAATAAAGGAACATACATTTATTTTTCACAGAAATATTTATTTGAACTTTTTTTTACAGTTGCTAAAAATGATTACTGATTAAATTTAATAAAAATTTCCCCACAAAACGGAAATTTGTGGTTTATTTGTTTCCGTTACAGTTATTACGAATTTAAATTTTGTTTGATGTTTCAAAAAGAAAATAATATAAAAAAATTCCAATTTTGTTTTTTTTTTTATTATTGAAATGGTTTGTTTACATTTACGCGCACACATATACACATATATGGAAATTCAAACAAAATATGTCTATAGACTGTTCAAATTGATTTTTATAACACACTTATAAATCAAATTGACATGTGAAACAACAACAAATTTTCTTTATAAGACTGTTTATGCATTTGGCTATGTATCTATATGTTTATAGATTGTGGGCACACATTTTGTAGATTAAAAAACAAGTTTAGAGACAAAAAACGAAAACAACTTCAAATAAATGAATAATCAGTTATTTTTACGGATTCGGTAGTTAAAATTTAACATTTATTTTTAACAAAATAATCATTTGTTTTTCACTAATGTACCAGTTATATAATTTAATGGAATGTTAGTAGACCAGTTTTTAAATGAAATATTTTTTTTAAATGATATTTTCTCTTATTTTAACTTGCTAACTATTTTATGTGTAAATCTTATACTAAAAAACATTAAATATTTAATCTGTCACATACTTCTTTTTACCCCTTTTTCATAATAATTATAACACCACATACTAACTACTTGAAGACATATTAATATTCTCTATATATATACATATATATTTTAATAGTACTAAACACTTTTATTGAATGTATTAAACGATAAAGTTTAATAATTCATTTTTCAAAATCCCAGTGTCACAAAAATGATTAAGAACGGTTTTTTTACATTTAAATACATAATACGGACAAGGCAGTATAACAAAAAAAAAATATATTTATTAATCTTGTCTGGATATAAACTGATAGAATATATCCTGAAAGAATATAAATTGAAAGATATGCTTTGGGAAACAAAAGAAATAAAAAATGATATGGGTTTAACGAAAAAAAATCTACAATAAAAGGTATAGTTTGAAAATAAATATTATAATGCTAAGGATAATAATATTTCATCAACAAGGTTTCTGCATGTATCCATTAAGATATAACAAATCTTATTTAAGACGGGTATCATATAAAACTGCATTCACATTACGCTTGACATCTATTTTATACAAGATTTTAAGCTAATTTCGAACTCGCTTAAGACAAATCCTTGGTTTTAAAAAACTATTGAACTATTTTTAATACAAAATTTCTAAGAGTTTGTAATCTTTCCTGTACATTTTTTTTTGTTAATTTTAACTAATTTTAAATACTCGTATGAGGGCAACTTTTCATCTTTTTAAAGCCTTCCGCAAAGTAAGATTTCGAAAGGTCCTCAAAACAGGCTTCAATTGTAGTCATCTTATCCTGATCGAATTTTTTTCTGTCGCTAGTAGCCAAATATGTAGAATAAGGCAACCATTTGAACCTCAACTCGTGTATTTTTGTCATCGAAATTGAACAAGTGTTCACCCGTGCACTATATTAATGCAATATCACTTTCTTTTTCGCTTAATCAGAAATTAAAAAGTCATACTACATAATGTTATTTTGAAAAATTATAAAAATATCGGTTCATTCCTTTTTGAAAAATCATGATTACCGACTTCCAAATAAAAAATGGCGAGAAAAACGCGAAAATAAAAAAAAATTAAGCTTACATACAATAGACTTATCGATTCCGGTACCTAAAGTCAAGAATCTGCTGCAGCGGCGATATCCAGGGCACCCTTTTGCTCTTGCCTGTTCTGAATGTGAAATCAAACCCACCAAACCCCTTAAATTTTAATCGCTTCTTATATGATTTTGTAAAGATTTATTGACTTGTACAACGATCACATATTTTTTGCATCAATAACACGATTATTATGTTATTAAATTCTGTTTTTTATTGGTAAATAAGACGTATGAGTGTTATGAAAATTAATATAACTCATACGCACAGTGTACCCAAAAGTACTTTCTTGAGCAAATACCATCTTAACACATTTAATTTTTTAAAAAACTATTTCTCAATTGAAATAGAAATTTTATCATTAATAATTTTAAATGAAATTTTTTAGATTTATTTTTTTTATCTAATTTAAATATTATTACTATTATTATTGTATATTATATATAACAAAAAAATTATATTTTAAAAAAATTCTGAATTTAATATTTTGGGGCAGTAAATTTTTTGCCTGTACAAGGTATCTGATTTACTACACCATTTCCAATTGAATTTGTCGGATTTCCATATAAAATTAAATTAAGGTTTTCAAATTCATAGTAAACCTTAAATTTAAATTGAGATTTATCATTCCGAATTGCGTAATGGACAAATGAAAATGTAATTGAGAATTTTAACTGAAAATGTAATTTAAAATAAATCAAAAATCATTTTAAAGCCGGTCTACTAACTTTTCATTTAAATCAAAAATATTTTTCATTTATGCTAATAAATTAACTTATAATATGCAAAACTAATCACAAAGCCGTAAAAATAAATGATACCTCCTTTATTTATTTCTATTAACTGACACAGTCTTTAAGCACATTTAAATAAAAAACAAAATTGGAATTATGTGAATATTTTTTGTAGATCAAAAAACAAGCAAAAGTTCAAAATACCGAAGCCATTTAAAAAAAAGAATAAACATTTATTTTTACTGAATTGCTAGGTACAATTTAACATATATTTTTAACTGATTAATTGTTTGTTTTAACTGATGTGTCAGTTATTTAAATACAAATTTAAAATAGTCTATTGTATTTCCGAAATAGTCAATTGTACTTCAGAAATAGTCAGTTTTATTTCAGAAATAGTCTATTGTATTTCAGAAATAGTCAATTGTACTTCAGAAATAGTCAATTGTATTTCAGAAATTCTCAATTGTATTTCCGAAATAGTCAATTGTATTTCAGAAATAGTCAATTGTATTTCAGAAATAGTCAATTGTACTTAAGAAATAGTCAATTGTATTTCAGAAATAGTCAATTGTATTTCAGAAATAGTCAATTGTACTTCAGAAAAAGTCAATTGTACTTCAGAAATTGTCAATTGTATATCAGAAATTGTTAATTGTGCATCAAAAATAGTCAATTGTATTTCAGAAATAGTCAATTGTATTTCAGAAATAGTCAATTGTACTTCAGAAATAGTCAATTGTATTTCAGAATTAGTCAAATGTGTTTCAGAAATAGTCTATTGTATTTCAGAAATAGTCAATTGTACTTCAGAAATAGTCAATTGTATTTCCGAAATTCTCAATTGTATTTCAGAAAGAGTCAATTGTATTTCAGAAATAGTCAATTGTATTTCAGAAATAGTCAATTGTACTTCAGAAATAGTCAATTGTATTTCAGAATTAGTCAAATGTGTTTCAGAAACAGTCTATTGTATTTCAGAAATAGTCAATTGTACTTCAGAAATAGTCTATTGTTTCTCAGAAATAGTCAATTGTACTTCAGAAATAGTCAATTGCACTTCGGAAATAGTCAATTGTATATCAGAATTAGTCAAATGTGTTTCAGAAACAGTCTATTGTATTTCAGAAATAGTCAATTGTATTTCAGAAATAGTCTATTGTTTCTCAGAAATAGTCAATTGTACTTCAGAAATAGTCAATTGTACTTCAGAAATAGTCAATTGTATTTCAGAATTAGTCAAATGTGTTTCAGAAACAGTCAATTGTATTTCAGAAATAGTCAATTGTATTTCAGAAATAGTCAATTGTACTTCAGAAATAGTCAATTGTATTTCAGAATTAGTCAAATGTGTTTCAGAAACAGTCTATTGTATTTCAGAAATAGTCAATTGTACTTCAGAAATAGTCTATTGTTTCTCAGAAATAGTCAATTGTACTTCAGAAATAGTCAATTGTACTTCAGAAATAGTCAATTGTATTTCAGAATTAGTCAAATGTGTTTCAGAAACAGTCTATTGTATTTCAGAAATAGTCAATTGTATTTCAGAAATAGTCTATTGTTTCTCAGAAATAGTCAATTGTACTTCAGAAATAGTCAATTGCACTTCGGAAATAGTCAATTGTATTTCAGAAATTTTCAATTTTACTTCAGAAATAGTCAATTGTATTTCAGAAATTGTCAATCGTATTTCAGAAATAGTCAATTGTACTTCAGAAAGAGTCAATTGTATTTCAGAAATAGTCCATTGTACTTCAGAATTGTATTTCAGAAATAGTCAATTGTATTTCAGAAATTGTCATTGTATTTCAGAATAGTCAATTATATTTCAGAATTAGTCAAATGTGTTTCAGAAATAGTCAATTGTATTTCATAAATAGTCAATTGTATTTCAGAAATTGTCAATTGTATTTCAGAAATTGTTAATTGTATTTCAGGAATAGTCAACTGTATTTTAGAAATTGTCAATTGTATTTCAGAAATAGTCAATTGTATTTCAGAAATTCAATTGATAATTTCTAAAAAACAATTGACTATTTCTGAAATACAATTGGAAATGGTGTAGTTTAAATATATATTCTTGCAATGTAGGGTGTAATATTTGTTCAGGTTGTAAATGTTGTATGGGACAATAAATTATGCCCCCATATTTATAGACAAGTAAAAAATATTTGGGTCTAGACCTTCGAATTAAAACCCCTTAATTTTAGTTGGAAAACACCAATTTAATTTGTTTTCTATCTTAATTTTACATAGAAAATCGCAATGTTCTTTTTCAATATTAAATAGAAAATATGGATTTAAATTGTTCTTTTATCAATTAAAGTTGGAATTGGTGTATAACTCTTTTAACTTTCATAATATGTAGTAGTTAATTGACTGGTTAGCTTCTGTGGCTGCCTATCACCCCATGAAACGGTCAGTCAAATCACATTTTATATTTTATAAATAAACATGAAAATTCATAAAAATCTTTGGGTTTTATTTTTGCTAATACCATAAAATTTAAATTAATGATTTTTAAAAAAAATTCAGGTGTTATTCCATTTTAATTTAAGCTAAATTGATTAGTTAAATTTAAAAGAAAAAAAAATCACAAAACAATTTATTATACTTAAGCTTTAAAAGTTATTATTAAAACTTTATTAAAACATTTTTATTTTCTTCAATTACTTACACATTGTAAATTGCAAACATTGTCGTTTAGCGGAAATTCAAAGGAAATTTATATTTTATTTAATTTTCCGAGTAAATATACAGTTGTAAAAGGTTATAACAACTTTGTCGAAAGATTTTCACGGCAAGCACAACTTTGTAAAAATATACTAAGTTAAACACTTAAAATAATATTGTATGTGGGAAATTTTTGAAAAATATGGGGCCAGCTTTGTAGTGAGACAGTTAAGTGCTGGTTTGTAAACATATTATTTTTGTTGTTTAGGTAAATGGTATAGGGATGACTATCACAATCGTAAATAATGCTCAGTGCTTCAAAATATTAAAATCGTCTAAAAAAAATTTCTTTTTCTTATAAGATTAAGTACTTTAATATAATTCCAGCCCCATGCTGTAATTTTTTAATATTGATGTATAAAATTTTTTAAATTTTTACTAATTCTTAACAGAAAAATTTTAATTTTCAATACTTTTATCTAAAACTAAATTTTGAATGAAAATTCTGTTAAATTACAAACAATTTTTTTTCCAGTGTACTTTATATACAGGGTGTCCACCGGGAAGGTATAGTACTCTGGTTGTTTATAATTTTTGATTATTTTTTTTTCTTTTTGTCCATATTCTATACTATTTATTGGATCTTCACTTTTTAAAACTGTAAACTAACAATTATTATCCAAATCTTAAAACTAAATATTAATTATTAAGTCCAGCCAGTGCCAGACTGATGTTATGTGGTTTAACTGAGACCATTATTTCTCCTTATTATTAGCGGACCAGATCCGCAGAGTCCCTCCTTCTAAGACGCTGGTGGCCGTGATTATTAGTTAAGTTACGGGCTAGTATGTTGGGGTGTGTTTCCAGTTTTGTTAAATAGCGTTGACAGTGTTTAATAATTTCATCTTTGACCAGGGGTACATTCAGATCTTTGATTAAATGAAAAAGAATGGATGTTATTTTGATAAATGTTTTATTTAATGTCGGCAATTATGTATGAAATACAATATCAGATAAATGCCGCCTCTGTAAGCCTCACAAGTGCGAGCCCTTTTCAAAACATTCTCACACATTTCACGCGGTATTTCATTAATTTCATCACGAATATTTTGTTTGAGTTGCTCAAGCGTTTCTGGTTTGTTTGCATAAACCTTGCTTTTCAGATATCCCCACAAAAAAAGGCCAGAGCAGTAAAATCAGGCGACCGTGAAGGCCAACCAACATCACCATTTCTTGAAATAACTTGTTGTGGAAAGAGGTATCGCAGTAATTCCATTTTAATCCTGGCTGTATGCGATGTGGCACCGTCTTGTTGATAACACATTTTAACCAAGCCCAAAGCATGCAGTTGTGGCGTTAAAAAGTTTTCAATCATATCACGATATCGCTCCCCATTCACAGTTACCGTTACGCCGTTATCATTTTCAAAGAAGTAAGGTCCAATGATTCCTCCTGACCAAATTGCACACCAGACTGTCACTTTTTATGGATGAACTTTAATGGTGACTGTTAAATAGTTTGAGGGTTTTCCATTGCCCAGAACCGACTATTCTGTTTATTCACATATCCGTTCAAATGAAAATGTGCCTCGTCACTTATTATGATTTTTTCCTGAAAATCGAGGTTGTCATGGGCGAGCTGTAACATCCTATTGGCACGCTGGCTTATCGAATTTTTTTCCATAATAAATTTGCCACGTGTCTACTTCAGGACTGCCAAATATGAACTGTCAGGATTAAGCTTTAATATTTGCACTTTGAAAAATTCAATTTTAAATCAAACAAAAAGTAAAGTTTTTATTTTTACTCGATTTACTTTTTATTATATTTATTGTAAAATACAACAAAAAAAACAAATAATAATTGCAATGTTAAGAGCAATTAAAGTAAAATTGTTCAAAAGAAAACCAAACTTATAAGTGGAAAATACACAAGTTGCTAAAGAAAATACAATTGAAATTCATAATTGCGGGATGATGATGATGATAGGGTAGGACTGGAAAAGACAATGATTCAAAAGTGCTGCAATACAATTGTTAAGAATATTTTTAAGAAATTCTCTTTATACAGGGTTGGCAGGCAATACCGCAAAAAAGCCTTTATAGATTCAAAGTCCCTTAACTGTGGGAGTAGTGGTACATTTTACAGGCTCTTTATATTTTAATGTAATTAAGAAAAAAAACTGGTTTATATTAAGTGATTGTTTTGTTGAAATTGATAAAAAAACTATTAAATTTTATTTATTTTAATAAAAAATATAATAAAAGCTAATAATTTTGAAGAAATATTTTTAAGTTAAATTAAAAGAGCTAAAACTTACCACCACTTTCATATTTTAAGGTTAAATTAACCTAAAATAGCGTTACCCTTACCAATAACCTCATCGTTTCGGTTGACATCCATGATTTTAAAGCTTTGTAATTAAAGTTAGCAGTTAAGATTATATTAGAAATGTTGTAGTTTTTTTTTGTTTTATTTATCTATGTTTTTTTTGCAGTACTTATTAATTTTCTGTTTTTTATTAAAGATGTTTAAAATAATTTAATGTAAATTTTATAAATTTATACAGGTTGGTTGAAAAGTTCCTGCGCTCGAAATGAAAGAATACTGTTTTTGTTACAAAATATATTTTTTTATTCAATATAATCTCCTAGAAGCTCTATACACTTGTTCCAATGATCTTCCAATAATTTTATCCCATCCTTATAATGGTTTTCCGGAAGCTTTGCAAAATAACCGTTTACGGCTGCTGTGGCCTCTTCATTCGACGAAAAATGCTTTCCACGAAGGAATTGAAGAGATAGTAGTCACTGGGAGCCAAATCTGGTGAATACGGTGGATGTTCAAGCAATTCGTACTTTAATTCTTTGAATTTAGCCATCGTCAAAACACTTTTGTGAGCAGGTGCCTTGTCTTGATGAAAAATTATTTTTTTTCTTCTTTAAACCAGGTCTTTTCTCACGAATTTTTTCATCCAGCTGATCCAAAAGGCTGCAATAATATTCAGAGTTGATTGTTTTACCTTTCTGAAGATAATCAATCAACGAAATTCCTTTTGCATTCCAAAAAACTGATGCCATAACCTTCTTTGCTAATCGTTGTGACTTCACCTGCTTTGATGCTGAACAACCAGCTTCAGTCCACTGTAAACGTTCTTGTTTCAATTTAGGATCATGGTGGTAGATCCAAGTCTCATCCAAAGTTATAAAACGACGCAAGAAGTCAGTTTTATTCGGCTTAAAACGCTCCAAATTACGCTGAGAAATTTGTTTTCGATCCAGTTTTTGTTGAATTGTTAATGTGTGCGGCACTAACTTTCCAAACAGTTTTTTTATACGTAATTCTTCATGTAAAATATGGAGTACTCATTCGTCTGAGATGCCTATGGCATTAGCAATTTCATGCTTAGTCAAACTTGGATCTTCACTAACCATGTTATGTACCTGCTCAATGATTTCTGCTGTGGTTGCAGTTTTTGGTCGTCCTTCGCGTGGATCGTTTTTAAGGCTGGTATGACCACGTTTAAATTCACCAGCCCAAAATTCAACGGTGCGTTTTGGTGAGGACTCCTTATACACTTCAAACAATTGTTCATAAATTTCCTTTGCTTTTAAACCCTTCAAAACAAAGAATCTAATGACTGCACGATATTCAATTTTTTCCATATTAAAAAAAATCAATGACACGTCAACTTCAAATGGCTTGTAAACAAAGAAAGAATTGACAGAATGACTTGCAACTTTGCATGTGTTCTCAGGACAGTTATACCAACTTGAGAAAAAAAAAAGTTTGAAGCTAGCAGTGCCATCTCTTGGTGAGGGCAGGAACATTTCAACCAACCTGTAAAAAGAAAATGTCACAAAACAAAATATATTTGAATTCGTATTTTCTGGTTCCATATAACATTCTCCATCTAAATTTCCAGCAGATATTTAGTATTTTGTATGTATAAGTACTATTTAAGCCCAATTAAGATAAGACCTTTGGAGGTTGGTTTGAATTTGGTCCGATTCTGAATAAATGCATTAGGGTTTGGCCTTGGGCCAAAGAACAATTATGTACCAAATTTGTATCTACATATCTTTATATTTGCGATCTTAAATAAAGTTTGTTTGAGCAAATATCGGGAAGATTGGTTCATTTCTATATTTTCCGAACTATTCATAAAACGATATCAAGACTCTTCCCTAAATTTGAACAGCTTTACCAAATATGACTTAAATTATACTTGTTGTATGCTATCATGTAGTCAAAATTTCCAACTTTAATAGTTTTACTAACTTATTTTTTTAATTTCGAATAAACTGTGTTAAGTAAATAATATATATGAACATACATAATAATTCATGGGCTTGTACATGATCATACATGGTCATATGCGTCTATACATTATCTCGTATATGACCATATATCTTCGGATACAAAATTTGAGGGTATATGGTCATATATGAAGTATATGATCATATATGAAGTACATGATCATATATTATCATATATTACCATATGCGGTCATATATCCTCAAATTTCAGATCCAAAGACATATAGTCATATATGGGACCATGTATGGCCATATACTGAAAAATGCAAGGACGTATATGACCATATATAGCCATGTATGATCATGTATGTTCATATATACATTTCGATTTTTACATGAGAAATTAAATTTTCCCTGACTTTTGCAAACTTAAACACACGGGCAATACAGTCACACCCAGAGTCACAAACCTTTTCGTAAAAATGCACTCAAAATATTATTATAGTAACTGACTGTAATTATATAACTTTATTTGATCTTATTTTAATATTAATATCTAATTTTTTAAGCTAAAGATCTTTTTTATATAAAAATTCTTATTTTATTTTCAATATTTCGCTAACAATTTGTTAGCATCTTCAGGAAAACAATTGTTAGCAAAATATTGACAAGGAAAATAAGAATTTTTATATAAAACGAGTAAAACAAGGCAAAATTCGGCTGTGCCGAATCTTTGATTACCCTCCACCAATATCCTGAAAAGATGTTCTCTACTGTTTTTGATACAAATAATATAAAAAAATTTTGAAATAAAATTATGTAGGTGAAAACATTTTTTGAGGTAAAAAACTTTTTTAGATGTGAAAAAAACTTTATTGGTGGAAAAAAATAGAGGTGAAAAAAATTTTTTGAGGTAAACAAATTTTTTGTGGTGAAAAAAAATTTTAGTGGTGAAAAAATGTTTGAGGTGAATACAAAATGTTTACTACTAAGCGACTGATGAAAAAAATATGAGAAAATATGTTATGTACCAGTCCCTACTATGAAATTGTACTAAATGTGAATGGGCAATTTAGAGGCACCTTTACATTTTCACTAGTTTTTTTTAACCATGGACTGCACAAAAAAAAACACATTTTAAAGCATAGTTTTTGGCAAATACTCAATTTTGTTACTGGCTAATGGGGACTAGCTCTGGAGGGAATGCACTTTCTGATATGCCATGTATTGATAAAATGTTGCAACGAATGTTCTTTATTTAAAAAATTAAAGTGTGTTTGTCTAATGGAGAGAATACAGCAAAGAAATTAATTTGTTAAAAAAAGAACATGAGCTGTAACTATTTGTCAATAGATGGCCCACCCGAAGGTGCATTCTCTCCATTAGGCATATTTTGCTGCAGAGCTAGTCTCCATTAGCCATATTGTGCTACAATATGCAGTAGAGTATTATTGATTTTCTATTTGCTTCGTAACATAAATGAATATTTGCCAAAAACTATGAAAAATAAATGTTTTATGTGCATATTATACCTTAATTTTTTAAATCAATATTCATTTAGATGTTTAAGAGCACAATATTGCACTTTATTCATGTAAATTTTTTTTAGAGAGAAAACATTAACAATCCCTAAATTATCAAAAATACAAATGGAATAAAAAAATACTATTTTCTTTTTTGACATAAAAATGTGAAACAAATGCTTATATTACGTTAAACATTTTAAAATTGACTTTAAAATTATGTAATAAGTCTACTAGTAACAGCTAAATGCATTAGAATTTGAAGTATTTATTTAATTTAATATTTTTGGTAAATAAATTAATTGAAAGCCTAATCCAAGGCTATATCGAGCTAGCCATGGACAGGGTAATGTTTTAATTTAATTCTGCGCCATCTATTCAAAAGTAGCGGTACTTAAGCAATTATGCATTTTGCTCTTGCTTTTTACATAAATGCCTGGTTACAAAAACAAAAAATACATTTTATGGAATGAAACGAAAAACCAACAAAGCTAAACAAAAAAATAGGTACAAAAAAATTGTACCAATTTGTATAGAAAATTTAGAGGAATATTCACATTTTGACTCATAACTTTAGATCGGCTGGATCGATTTTGCTCATTTTCTATACCAAACTGCTCGGGAGGATGTTCAATAATCTGAGTAAAAGTAGATATCCCGGCTTGCGTGTTCGCGTCGTGATCGCCATTTCAACAGATAGACATTCTGCCAGGCAGACGGACATCGCTAAATCGACTTAAATTTGCAAAAGAATCACGAATATATATACTTTATGGGGTTTAAAAGCTTATACTTTAACATGTTACAAACGAAATGACAAACTAATATATACCCTCACCATATATGGTGGAGGGTATACAAAGATCTTTAGCTTAAAAAATTAGATATAAGTAACTGACTGTAGTTTATTAAAAAAGTTGTCCGCTCATTTGTTTTCATTTTTTTTTTAAATTTCATTAAAAAAATTCCATATAAATACGAATTATCTGTTGCAGTAAATACATTTTTTTGTTGTTGATATTAATCATATAAGTATAAACTAAATGCCAAACCGATGACTAGCAACGAATACAATTGGCTCGTTGTAGCGTAAACAATCGAGAGCTTCTGGTAGGATTTGATCCCACGACCCTCGCACTGATAAGCTAGCATGCTACCAACTAGCCTACCGAGGCGCTAGTTAATATTTAAATTTAAAATGTTTTGTTAGAAATAATTGACTTATTGGTTAAATGAACAGTATAAGTGAAAATTTTTTATTTTTACAGACTTTAAAGTCAATTTTTATAAACATTCAATAGAGCGAAATAAACGAAATATCATTTATTTTTATGGATTTTTTATTTAATCAGTTGAGAGTTAAAATAAATAAATTAAGCAAATATCATTGATTTTTACGTATTTGGGGTTAGTTTGTCAGCAGTTACAATAAGTAAAAAATCATTTATTTTTACGAATATTGCAAGCTAATTTATTCACTTTTAAAAATAAATGAAAAATTCTTTTCATTTAAATGAAAAGTAAGTAGACATTTTCAGTTTATTTAAACTACCATTTATGTTAAGTTAATTTTGCTTTATGTGCAAGCAAAATCCAGTCATAAAACAAAATAAATAAAATAAAAAAAAAAATTTTCCTTTGTACAAAAGACAATAAAACAAACGTATACAAAACTTATCCAAAAAAAAAAAAAAAAAACAACAACATGAACAACGCAGAAATAAATACAGCATCAACCAACTCACTAGAAAACAACTATAACAATAATAAACAAACAGTAATTAGTACTCCGTCTAAGAGATCGAGAGAATCATTACAAAACTCTTTTATTGGCAATGTTACAAAAACGCCAAGATTAACTTATACAGAATCTCCTCTCAAATTCATAGCTATAATGAATAAACAATTTGATAAATTAACTGAACAAATAACTGAACAAATTCAAACAATAATAGAAAATAAATTTGAAGAGCACAAAAATAACCTCTTGTGTGAACTTGATAAGAGGTTTACTGAGAGATTTAATGAAATTAAAAATGATTTAAGAGAAGTTACAAATAGAATAAATATATTAGAGACAGTGACGGCAGAAGTAACAACTATGAAGAAGGAAATTAACAACCTAAAATTACAATTAAAGCGACAGGAAAATAAAGCTGTTGCGCGTGAGTTACGTATTACCGGTATCCCTTTATATACGGATGAAAATTTGTTAAACATTTTTGGTCACATTTGTACTACAATTGGGATATCTGTACCGGCAGTTAAAACTATATATCGTTTAAGAAACCAAAATAATAAATACAAAACAAACACAACTGATGCCCCGATAATTGTCAAAATGTGGTCCCCTTACGATAAAAACTTCTTTCTTAAATCGCTTACAAATTTTAAAAAAGCCAATAAAGATTTCTTTTTCACCTTAAATCATATTGGCCTTGGTGCCAACACAAAATTCTTTATTAATGAAAGTTTAACCGTGGAAAACTATCAAATTCTTCGAGCTGCAGTGCGCATGAAAAAAGATAAACACATTCATAGTGCGTTTTCTATGCGTGGATTGGTGTACGTTAAACGATCTGCTGATGGAGAGTTAATACGTATTGACGAATTCAAGCAACTGACTACAATTGCTCCTATCTCAGAGGGATCTGAATGCTTTTTTGCTGAACGCCAAAATAATCAAAACATCTAAATATATCTATCTTTTTTATATCTTTTTTAAAACTTTTATTGATAATAATTTAATTTCTCTATTATTTTTAAATGCATTATTTTTAATTGCTTTATCAAATACTTTATTATTTAACCTTCTTAATATAAAAATGTTTGTTTACGTTGCTGTTAGACTTGAGGTTTTTACAATAAATTTAGATTTTGGATAATATTAGCACCCGCAGTGGAAGATCCCGAGACGTTACGATGGACATGGTTAGAATATTGGCCAAACAAAAAAATGGACTTAGAGTTTGTCATTTAAATGCTCAGAGTTTGAGAAATAAAATGGATGAATTTAGGTTTATCTTTGAGAACTCGGAAATTGACATAGTTTGTGTTTCCGAAACTTGGCTTGCTGAATCAACCTTAGATAACTTCATTAACTTAGGTGGATACAGAGTTTTTAGAAGGGATAGAGGTCGAGACCAACATAACAGAGAACGCAAAGGCGGCGGCGTCGCCATTTTTGTCAGGAACCATATAACATGTAAATTTTGTTGCAAATCTGAGAAAGAAGATAAAATAGAATATATCTTTGTTCACATCGTATCGAATGGAAGAAAATTGTTGGCTGGTTGTGTTTATAGACCACATCAAAACATTTGTTTATCGACATTTATAACTAAATTAGAAACCCTGACAGAGAGATATGATGATGTAATAATATCAGGAGATTTTAACTCAAATATTATGATAGAATCAGTTTTAACTGATAAAATGCTATTACTTGGTCTTGAGCCTACAAATCGCACTAGACCTACACATCATACCACCTATACCAGCACCTTGCTTGACATTTTCTTTGTTAGTAATGTTTCAAACGTTTTACTTTATGATCAAATCTCGGCGTCATGTTTTTCGAAACATGACCTGATTTTTCTCACCTATGATTATCGTATACAACATGTCGATACATCGTTCTCCTTTCGAGACTTTAGGAACTTGAACTATGATCTGCTATACACGAACTTCTCCAACATTGACTGGGATAGTGTGTATTGCATGACTTCCGTTGATGATCAATTGTGCTTCTTACAAAACAACCTGCTGCGACTTTATGAAGAAACAGTTCCAGTGAAAATAAAAACATCTTCATTTAAGTCTAAGCCATGGTTTTCAGCTGCCATAAAACAATCAATTTCTCATAGAGATGTTGCATACTCCCGATGGAAACGTTTTAAAACCCCCGAATTAAAAAATAGTTATCACTCGGCTAGAAAGGTAGTCAACCAAAATATCAGAATTGCTAAAGCCGAATACTATTCTAAACGTTTTTCTTCAGCTTTGGAATCCAAAAATACTTGGCAAACAATCCGAGAAATTGGTATTGGAAAAGCTAACAACAATAGCTGTACGACTGATGCCGATGAATTGAACTCAATTTTTACAGACCTACCTTTGGCTCAGATCGATAACAATTTCTATACTTTCAACAATACCAACACTGAAGAAAATAACTTTGAATTTTCATGCGTAACTCAACTAGATGTTTTGTCTTGTTTCTCTATGGTTAAGTCGAATGCTGTGGGGTATGATAACGTGCACCCTAAATTTATAAAAATGCTGTTACCGTTACTCCTGCCTTATGTAACATATTTCTTCAACCACATTATAACTTCCAGTAGTTTTCCTTCCAAATGGAAACATGCCAAAATTATCCCAATCCCAAAAACAAACTCGGATTTTCGACCAATAGCAATACTATGTTATCTCTCGAAAGTTTTTGAAAAGATTTTGCACACCCAAATGAGTAGATATATTCAGGACACCGGTTTAATGTCAGATAAGCAATCTGGTTTTCGTCCTAATCATAGCTGCGTGACAGTCCTGGTTAATGTCTGTGAAAACATTAGGCGTGAACTGGATGATAGCAAAATAAACTTTCTTGTACTTCTTGATCACTCAAAAGCTTTTGATACGGTCAACCACCATACCCTTTGTATGAAACTTAGACGCTTTTTTAATTTTTCAACTACTTCCACTCAGCTTTTGTCCTCATACCTTATGAATCGTACGCAATCCGTATATGTAAATAATAAGTCATCCCAATCTTTGAATCTCGAGAGAGGTGTACCCCAAGGTTCGATTTTGGGTCCGCTGCTATTTTCAATATATATTAATGACTTACCTGAATATCTTTCGTATTGTAAGATACACATGTACGCAGATGATGTACAACTCTACTTGAGCAGTCCTGTTCAATCTATAAAAGAGAATATTGATAAAATCAACGCTGATCTTAATAGTTTATACCGGTGGGCAACAGCTAATGGGCTCTGTATTAATCCACGAAAATCCAAATGCTTGGTAATTCGTAAAAAAACTTTAAATCCAGTTTTCGAACATGATATCACCATTAATAACGAGAAAATTAACATTGTCCCAACAGCTAAAAATCTTGGTCTAATACTAAATAGTAGTCTAACATGGACAAACCATATTAACACAATAGTGGGTCAGACATTCATGAAACTAAGACAACTTTGGGCAGCACAATCTTTTACACCTTTAAAAATTAGATTGCTGCTGGCCAAATCATACCTGATTCCGGGGTTATTGTATGGTTGTGAACTTTATGCCAATAGCGATTTCGCAAGCCAATCTAAGCTTATCGTGGCGTATAATAGCATTGTTCGTTATGTTTTTGGATTAAGGCGACGTGATGGAACTTCGGATTTCTCAAAGAAAATTTTTGGTGTTTCATTTATAAATCTTATGAAGATAAGAGTACTTCTCTTTTTACATAAAATCATTTATACGCAAAAACCTTTATACCTCTATGAAAAACTTCGTTTTGCTCAGTCTAATAGGGGCAAAAAGATTATTTTACCAAGACATCATTGTCTAGTATCTGAGTGGCAATTCTATATAAATGCAATTCGTCTCTGGAATATGCTTCCACAAAACCAACAACTTAACAGCAACGTTACTCATTTTAAAAAATTTGTTTTTCTAAATTATTCTTGATATTTTCTTACTTTTCCTGTTTGGCTTTAAATATTTTTTTTTTTTTATTATTATTATTTTTATTTTTAATCTTGTGTAATTTAAATTTAAGCTTTAAAAATATTTTACCTAATTGCAACCTATTCCTAAATATGTTTTAACAATTGTCATTATTATTTTTGCTTGGTAATTCCTGTACTGTAATTATAAGATTAAATCTTGTTGTGCAGGATATGACATTAATAAATAAATAAATAAATAAATAAATAAATAAATATTTAAATAGCAGTAGCCATATGTTAGTTTGGTAGATAAAGCAATGTGTCAAAATTGTTTCCCTACTTAATGTTAAAAGCTTCAGGATTTTACAAGGATTTTGTAAAGTAGACATAATATGGGATATGTTATGTAATTTAAAATTTTTTATTTGTATAATTTTTACATTTTCCTCAGTTGAAAATTCCTTTTATTTTTTTGTGGCAAAAAAAAAAAAAAACATTTAAGTTCCTTTATATACTAGAATTTGGTTTGATGAAAAATCTACTGTAGGATTTGTGTTATAAGAGGCAGAGACTGTAAAGAGTTCGTTGACTATTTAGTGTGCACTATATTAAAAATTTTGTGACATTTTTTGTATCTAACTGGATTTAATTATGATTTTTTGTCAAGCTGTTATCGAAAATTCCAGAAATTTAAGAAAAAATTATTTTAAATTAAAAATCAAAAAACTGTATCAGTAACATTCACTCAACTTGTTGCTGTAAACGGGAAACTGCTTATTTGTATTTTTATTAAAAATGGTTTGTTAAAAAAATCGATTTTTTTTAAGTCTGATAGTTAAAATATATATATAAATAAATAAATAAATAAATAAATAAATAAATAAATAAATAAATAAATAAATAAATAAATAAAAAAAAATTAATAAATAAATAAATGAAAATTATTTTATTTTTACAGACATTTTAGATTAGCTTTTATGACATTAAAAGATCAAAATAATCAAAATATCCTTTATTTTTACGGATTTTGTAGTTAATTTGTTAACAGTTAAATGAAATCAATAAGGGAAATTTCATTGTTTTTTACGGATTTGTGGTTAGTTTTTTAACAGTTAAAATAAATGAAAATGAAAAATTATTTAATAAAATGAATAATAAATAAAAAATCATTTATATTTTACAGATATTGTAAGTTAATTAAATAACATTTAAAAATAAATGAAAAGTTCTTTTGATTTAAATACTCAGTACACCGGTTTTTAAGTGATTTTTTTCATTTATTATAAATGAGATTTTCAGTTAATTTAAACTACGAGTATAAACAATTTTGAGTGTAGTGTATTGACATATGTCTTTTGGTTTAATTTGACCGGTTTAATAACCGGTCTTTTTCATGTAAAGGCTTTGATCCTATGGCTTTTCCCAGTTAAAATGGACTAGACACGTCCATTTAGCAATTTTAGTGCACACATTCATTTAAGGCTCTGTTCATAGCATGACATGTGTGTGAATTGTTAATAGTGTGAATAAGCTGCATAAAAGTACAAGCATAAGAATATAATTTACTTCCTTTTTACTTTTTTATACGGCAGTTAGGTTTTTTTTTACTGTTTTCTAAATTTTTCTACATTCTCACCATCTTCCACATACATTCACATTTAAACATTTGTATATAAACATGTCCTTTGGATAAAATCACATACATTGTATTCTAACCAACACTTGTACTTCAACAAAGTGGTTTTTATAAAAATTTTATGAATAATTATACCCTACATCACTACATGCTCAGGGTATAATGAGTTTGTGGTGATATTTGTTTTTGACTAAGACTCACTAATAGCCTCGAAATCATTTTTTTTAGTTGATTCAACGATGTCGATTCGTTTGTCTTTCCAAATTTGGACTAAATTTGGACCTGTTATTTGCTAAAATGAACTAAATCATGAACCCTAAATCATGTCTCCAAACGTAAGGAAAATCAGATCATATTTGGACTTAGCTATCGCAATTCCGATAGTTGCTTTACTTTTTATGTAATTTAATTTCCATCTTGTCCCTCTATCTTGTGTCTCGCCCATAAAAGAATAATCATGGTCCAAGTTATACATGAACCAAATTATACTTAGTGTAGGGTAGCATATAGTCAATATGCCCGTCTTAAATTTCTGTATTAGTTTTTTATGGTAGCTAGTACTGGAGAAATAAAATGAAATAGATTTATTTAGGTGAGGGATGATGAAGATGCTGTCTGTATAAAGGTTAGATATTTATGTGAGTTTCATATTATCAAATAAATTAAATTAACTAGAGACAAATATTTTATATTTTTAAAGGATTTAAATAATATAAAATAAAAGAATTAAAATGATTTTAAAATAATTAAAAAAATTTCAAATTTTTAAATTTATAACAAAATTTGTAATTTTATTTATTATTTTATTTATTTCTTTTAGCTGTCAACAAATTTACTACAAAATCCATAAAAATAAATGATATTTTGTTTTTTTACATGTCATGAAATTGAATAATATTATTTATTTTAACTATAAAAAATTAAAAATTATTTTTCAACAAATTATTTTAAATAAAAATATAAACTGTAACAGAGCATTAATTCTTTATATAAATATAAAAAAACGGTTGAAAATATATTTATTTTTACTTTTATTTAAAAAACAAATGTACGGATAACAAAAAGTCTGTTACTGTAAAAATATTTTGAATGTGCCAGATTAATTTCCGGATTACGATTTAGCGAGATTTTAACGATTTATCGTCATTCTGACAATTTTTCTAAAAGAGAATTTTATTTAATCCAAAAAAAAAAACAAAGCGAATATTTTTTATAAAACTTTTTAAGATCCCAAAATATGTATTTTCGTTTCTAATTTAAAATTCGTCAAAAAATTTAAATCGAAAACATGAAAAAAACATAAATACGCATTTTTGTGTTCAATATGAATGTAGGTTCTATTGCGGTGAATCCGTGATTGACTGAATTGGTCCTGTTCACCAGGAGATATAAGATTCCATTAGTGAAAAATATATCAAAAGTAGTTTTTATTTATTTATTTTAGAATAAACTGTTCTATTTTTAAAATTAAATTAATTTTTAGGATTATGTAAAAAAGTAATTTAACACTAGCACTGGCGTTTATTCCCAAAAAGTGCAATCTTACGTAAAGTGATACCTTGTGGTTCATCTATAGATTCGCAAAAGAATTTAGCAAATTTTCTAACACTGATCAAATCACAGGAAACTTAAAAATTTTACCAAATGCCCAATTTCAATTTCAGTAATTTTGCATGCTTTCTTAAAGTCTTTAAGTTCGAATAACAGAAAATACCATAAAAAAGAAGTTATATTTCATTTAAAACCCGGTCTACTTAATTTTCTAGTAAAATTATTTTTGTTATTTGTTTTAAATATTGTTTAAACAAAAGAAAAATCAGTGAATACAAATGATTAATCAGTTAAAAATAAATGTTAAAATTTTACCTACAAATTCCATAAGTATTTATTTTAAATTGTTTCGGTTTTTTGTACTTTTGTTGGTTTTTTAATCTGCAAAATGTGGACTCACACACTTTAGACAACATATGTTTTGTGAATGGTCATATGTGTGTGTGTTTGTGTTTATGAAGTTCTTGTAATTTGAATTGAAATAAGTTTTTATATGAACAAACAATTTAAATAAATATCAAAATTGAAATAATTTGAATGGTTTTTTTTCAAACATACAGCAAGCAAAAATTAAAATTTGTAATAACTGTATATGAAAAACAAATTACCGTTTTGTTGGTAAATTCTCTAACTTTTCCTTAATCACGTAAAAAATTTTCTATTTCAAAGAAGCAACAAAAGCTTTACCAAAACAAGAAAAGATTTCTTTTCTAATAAAGCCACCCTATGGAATAAGTTCTTTTTAATATCTCTGGGTATAATTAAAACCATTTTTAAATAACCCCAAGTATCTTTAATAATTCATTAGTTTTTAAACTTTTCTTTTAAATTATTTTAAATATTAAAAGAGAAAGCTTATAATAAAAGAACAGAAAGGACTGAATAAAAAAAATCAATGGCATAAATATGTTTAAAATGCAGCAAACAAAAATCGCTATAAACATTTTTAAAACGAGTTGCAATTTTAAGATGTTTCCCTCAAGTAACCAACATCTAATATCAATAACCATCTCAAACATCTTTTGTCACATAATAGATTAAGTCTATGGACATTTCTTTCTGCAATGATAGTCTCTGGGAAATACTTTATAAATTCTGTACTAGGGTGGTAAGTAAAAGAAATGTATGCGTCCAGTTTGTTTACATGCAATAAAATGATAGCAAGCAATTGTCAAAACGATTCTTTAGAAATGTCAAAATATTGTCAATTCCTCTATAGTGAAGAACACGTTTGCATTTCATTGCTAAGAAATATTTTAGATTTTTCTTTTAAAATCATTTAATTTTATCAAGAATAATTTTTTTTTTGGGAAATGATAAACTTAACAAGAAATTAAGCCTGAGGTGGCGCTGGAGTTGAGATATGCACGCAAACTTTATTTGTATGTGCCAAAGACCTGAGTTAAAATATAATTTTTTTAGATTTTTTTGTTATACTACCGCTCCCTTTATCGGAGATATTTTCAATTAAAGTCAAAATGTTCAATGGCTTAAATTCTTCAATGGATCCGTATATTATCAAAACAACATTTTAAATATCTTTTCTAATTTCTTTAAATCTCCGTCAATAATCAAGGTTTTTTTTATATTTAAAATTTATTTAAATTAATTAATTTTGAGAATTATTTAAAATTAAATATATTGTTTCGAATTTACCTTTAAAACCGTTGATTTATGTACTTTTAAATAAATCGATTTTACTTTATTTGGCAAATAATAAACACAGTGGACATTTTCTATAGCAACTCTTTATTTACACAAAACTTGAAGAAACTCTATGACACTTTATTACAATAACACTTTTATTCTGTTCAATTAAACTCCAATGTTATTTTGTTTTGTTATGTTTCCGTATCAATATTTTAACTTAAACTGCAAGCACATCTCAGGGTGCTGATGCTTATAAATATGTGTGTTGGGAATAAATAAAAATGTGATAATGCTGTATCGTGTGTATTCTAGTCTTTGCTTACTAAAATTCCCTGGAAAACTTTGGTAATGGGTGCATTAAACTCATGCATTACCTTGTAATGTTCCTTACCGACATCATTATAATTTAACAAAAAGTAATTAATTACCGATATTTGGATACATAATGCATTACTTGGTAATGTATTCAGCATTATTTCGAAACATAAACTAATAACTTAGCGATAGTTGGTTACGTAATTCATTTCAATTTAGCATAAAATAATGAATTTTAAAACTGATAAATTAATTGAAATCATGCGTAGCATTAAAATCAGTGTTTGATAAATATTAGACAAAATAATCTTAGCCATAAGTACAAAGCGTCGGCAGAATAACGGCACAAAATTGTTCATCGCCGAGTTTATATTAATTTTTTTTTGGTTTTTCTAATAATTCTTTAAAATTGATTTAATTGTTTTAAATTTCATCATAATTCATCATTTGATTTTTTTTTTGTGTCGACTTTTATATAATTGTCAATTCTTGTCAGAATTCTTGTTACATAAATTGCCGGCAATAAATATTTACGAAATCGAGTCATCCACACAGCAGATAAGATAATTTTGACACTTGCCGCAATATATGTCCACAAATTTTTCTCTATTCTATACTGCGGGATGTGCATTAATTTATATTGCACACTACTGTAAAATCTAAAAACTATGATACTGCCATTTATTGATAACAAGCATTTTTAGTTTCAGAAACTCCAGCATTCGTGTTTTTGTTAGTTTTTATTTCTGTCGAAAAGCCTAAATTGGTTTAAAAAATTAAATATTTTAAGTGAAAAGTTAAACTTAAAAAATAAAAAGTCAAAGTAACCAATTATTGTTAATCTCTTCGTAATCATTTAGGTAACCAATTATTTTTTTACTCCCTATCTGCAAAAAGATAAACCATTACTTTTCATCAATGTAGTAAGGTGTAAAGTAATACATCGTCCCCTATGTATATACATTACTATACCCATTATTTGGTAATGTGGGTTATCCACTAAATGATAATGTAGTTACATTTTAGCATTTAATATGAAGAGTTGCCATTTAGGGCAATTTATTTACATTTTAGGGCTGGCATATGGAAATTTCTGTTTCTATGAGTAAATGGAAATTGAATTCTAACAATATTTTTCTTTTTTAGAAAAATTCTAGTTGAAATTTGTGTTGTAAATGTCTTATGGGACCATTAACAGATATATATTCAAAATATTTTGTAGCTTACTGTTTGTAACGTTTCTAGTTCAGTTCAAAATAAAGGAACATATATTTATTCATAAAGAAGGAACATCCATTTGTTCAAAATGATTTACTGTCATTTAGCGATTCTTCTCAGTTTAATTTATTTTTTTCATTTGTTGGAAGTTACAAATTTATATTTTGCAGTCTGTTTCCAAAAAAATTTTGAAAAAGTTCCAATTTGATTTTAATTTAAATTGTTTATATAGAAAATTATTTCAATTCAAATTACAAAAACACATACAAACACATATGGTCATTCACATAAAATGTGTCTATAGACTGTGTGAGTATACATTTTGTAGATTAAAAACAAGAAAAATTTCTAAAAAACGGAAACAATTACAAATAGATGAATAATCAGTTATTTTTACGGAATTGGTAGGTAAAATTTTAACATTTATTTTTAACTGATTAATCATTTGTTGTTCTTTTTACTGATGTGTCAATTGTTAAAACAACATTTAGAAATAAAAAAACAAAAACCATTTGATTTAAGTGAAAAGTAAGTAGACCAGTTTTTCAAGGAAATATCATTTCTTTTAAATGGTTATTTTTAAGTTAAACAAAATCAGACCATATTTGGACCTAATCCCCAAATAAACCCACTTTCTCCGTATTTGCCTAAATTCACTTTTTGTGCGATTTCGTTTTATATTTTCTATATTATACCCTTTCCGAAATTTGGATCGCTTCCCCAAATGTGACACAAATTGTACTTGGTATAGAGTATCATATTGTCAGCATGCCCGACTTTAATTATTTATCGCTGTAGGTAGACTTTTATACTTACTGTTGTTTTTCTTATAATTTTTACTTCGCTGTTATATGACAAAGGATCAACGGATTAAATTTAAATTAAATTATATCGGTTATTGTAAAAACAATTCTGAGTGAATTCTTATGTAAGTGGGTGTCTCTTTAATCAATATTTAAACAAAAACTTTGAAGTATGCAGCCACTAAATACAATCATCCTTACTATACAAATATTTGAAGTAAACTCCACAATAAGTATTTGACAGAAACATCAAACTGACGCTATTGCGACAATGTCTTGACTTACAAAGCAATATTTGAAATATATTTTCCTATTAATCTATTCACAATAAAAGATGCTAAAACCTTACCTTCTAGAAGACTTTTTTTTTATCATATAGAAGAATTGACTTCGGGTATCTTCCACAACACGATAACGATTGTTGCCGCTATAAAATTTATCTACCAACCAATACGATTGGGGGGATTCCTGTTCGTACCGCCATGTTTACTGGTTTATATTTAAATTTAAAATTTTTGGTGGTAGTATGCTATGACTTGTTTTATTTTATAAGCAATCTGAATGAATAAAATCCTATCAATATTTGTAAAAAGAAAAACAATTTTAAATTTAAAATTTTCTTTTATAGTAAGGCCTAATAATTCCCTTTAGTACGTTGGTTACAGACAACATCAATACCTTTGTTCTACAGAGTATCTGTGTTTGTGTTAATAAAATTGAAAAACTTTTGCAGACAAAGATAATGTGCATTTATTTAGTTTTATCCTTTTCAAGTTTGTTGTTACTTACAGCAACATAAGTACTATTTGCGTGGCATATAAGGCTTTCTTTAGAGATTTTCTTACAACATAACACTTGATATGATAAAGCTGTTTCATAAAATTATAAATTGATAACATACTTCCTCATATTTATGCAA
Organism: Eustalomyia histrio; assembly: GCA_949748255.1. Taxonomy (NCBI): domain Eukaryota; kingdom Metazoa; phylum Arthropoda; class Insecta; order Diptera; family Anthomyiidae; genus Eustalomyia; species Eustalomyia histrio. Next base: position 63,086,018 of record OX456527.1, on the reverse strand, counting down.
CCTTTCTTAAATTTATTGAAGAATTTAAAAGAAGAAAGATTGAATGAAATTTTCTTAACATATACCCAGCAAAAATGAAGCTGCCAAAGAAGCAATAAAAGCATCACTACTATGGCAAAGGCATCACTTCTTTTCTGCTGGTTTCATCGATGAATTTAACATTAGCGTGTCATAGGATGGAAGTATTCAAATGTAGCTACTAGCATTACTTATACTTTACTCTAAGGAAACAATGATAATACAATGATTAGGTATTCTGATGCATGAGTGGAAAATGTTCATATACTTTGTGGAATTTAAGCTTTGATGAAAATTTAATTCATAAGAATGCCGAAAAATAACTTTAAAGAAGCGAAATTTATGCATTGATATACAAATACTCTTTATTAAAACAAATAAATAATTCTGCATTAGTGAAAAAGCATTTTTCAAAAATTTTAATGATATTTTAGACAATTTTTAAAATATTTTTGGATAATTTAAAAACTGGTTGTACAATTTTGAAACATTTTTAGACCATTTGAAAACATTTTTGAACAATTTTAAATAATTTTTGCACAATTTTAAAACATTTTTGGGCAATTTAAAATAATTTTTAGGCAATTTTAAAATTATTTTGGTAAATTCTGAATTAAAACTGGAAATGGTGTATTGTTAAATAAAATACATAATGCAAAAATGCACAGATTGCGTCGTCATAAATATTTAAGGCTGAAAAAATGCATACAACAGGCCAGCTAGTTTCAATTAAAGGTAAAAAAATTTTGTTTATTTATGCAAAACTGCATAAATTCTAACCCTCATGAAATTTTAAACTAAAAAAGAAAAAATGATTTAATAAAAAAATTAAAAAGTTCATTAGAACTATTTTCTCAATTTGAATAAATGCTTAAGATTGAAAAAAATATACGATATACTATAACTTATGTTTTAGAAGTAATGAAGAGTGATATTTTAAGATATGCATCGGGTTTATATCCAGATCACTGCATTTGAAATATGAACACATGAATTGTTTTGGAAGTGCCTAAGAATAACACCAAAAAATCATAAAAGAATGTCAACTGAATTTTAGGAAGCAATGAAAGAAGTAATAGTCACAGAATGACTACCATTTTTTTTGCTGGGCAATATATGTATATAAAGCAGTGTCATTATTTTTATGGAGAATTCAAATCAATGTATATAAAGAAGATAAATCAATATTTATGAAGAAGTTTCATCAATATAAAGAAGTTTTTTAGTTTAAATTTGTTATTGTTTTTCGAAACTATTTGAGGATTTTTAGTTCCCCAGTAGCGACTATTCTGTTTATTAACAAATCCAGTCAAGTCAAAATGTGCCTCATCGCTCATAATGATTTTTTGCAGAAACTGGGAGTTTTTCTATTTTTTTTTTTTTTTATTTTATAACTTCAACACTTGTTGGTGCCTTTGATGTTCTATAATAATTTTGTTGTCGTGTGTTCTGTACAACTGTTAAATACAAACAACCAAATGTCAACCAAACAAAATGGTGGTCATTTGCTTGAAATTTAATAAAAATTTACACACAAACAGACATTTGTGGATCATTTGTTTGAGTTACATTTATTACAAATTTAAATTTTCTTAAAAAAAAATATTTAAAAAATTTATTTTGTTTTTTTATTTAAATTGTTTGTTTATGAACAAAATTATTTCATTCAAATTACATAAATACACGCACAAACGCACATTTACACCACATGTGTTTATAGGGGGTGTTAGTCTACATATGCAGATTAAAAAACAAACAAAAATTCAAAAAACCGAAATAATTTGAAACAACTGAATAATCAGTTATTTTTTTTAATAATTAATCATTTGTTTTTTACTGATGTGCCAGTTGTTTTAACAACATTTTAAAACAAATGACAAAACCCATTTAACTGAAAAATTAGCAGGCCGGTTTTTAATTGAAATATCATTTCATTTTCTGTTATTTTAACTTGCAAACTATTTAAAGAGTATTTGTTCTCCACTACAGCGTTCCCTGTGATGGCGTGTTATTGAAATATTTTAAAACTTGAAGAGTGGGAATAATAGAGGGTTTTTGTTCGAGTTATTGTATAATATTAGATTCCAGAACTTGTTACTGAACAAAAAATAAGAAAATTTTTTATTAAACTACTGAAAGTTTTCTGCATAAAATAAAAACAAAATCGATTAAAAAGCTATGAGGGCGGTCCAAGTATTAGCCGACCTAACAAAGAAATCTTAACAAATTTGAGATTGTTTTTCTTAATTTCTAAACATTATCACCTTTTAGCTCGATACACTTTTCCCCTCGATATTAAATAGCTTTGATAGTAAGAACTCTCTAACACCTTAAAATAGCCAGCAACTGCATATTTTTTACCAGCGAGCTATTCACTGAGATTGTTTTTTAAGGCTCCAAAAAAATTTCCACAAACTACTGCAGACATCTATAAGTTAAGTCGGTTATTTTTGTGACCGCCCTTGTACATCCCATTTATGATTTCAGTTTATTCAATTTCAATTCAGTTTATAAAATTTATTAAATATATAAAATGATATTCTTAATAATATTTTATAAAAATTGAATTCACTTAATCAAAACTCTTACAAAACTGGTTTTAGTGCAACTTCTTTGCTTTCATGTAAAAACAATTCTTTCAAATACTTTTTTTTTGATTGCCGGGCAATAGGTGACAATGCCTCATATGTAAAATGCAATTGCTAGTAAAAATAGAAAAAAAAATTATACATTTCCATTTATATATTTGTATCTATTGCTATGTACGTGTGTTAATATAAACGTATCATTTAGGATTACAACAATAATCATTGTATTTATTTTGTCTCCATATTTTCCAACACACAACTGCAGTTGAACGATTTTTGTTGACGCCATTCTCTTTTTTTTTTTTGACAATGACGCATACATACCTATAGAAAAAAACCAGACCAGTCGTCTTTTAAATTTCGATAATGCTTTAAATTCTTGTTTTCTTTTCAATTTTTCTTTTGTATTTACACTTAGAGAATTGTCTTTATGATATTAAAGAAATTTTGCATAAAATCAATGAAGTTGCACTAGAACTCGTCTAGTTAATCTTTTCATTAAGTTTTATGAAATATATGATTATATCTATAAAAGGTTTCATAGACTTAATACGGAAGCTTCTTCAAAAAACTAGTTTCCATAATTTTAAGAAATTTTTTGTTCAGTTTTGACATCACAAGTCTAAACTTGAATGCTAAGTAGTTTTAAAATAATGCTAAGTAGTTTTAAAATAAAATTATTTATTTTTAATCATTGTTTAATAATCGACATAAGTAGTAAAAGCAATCGAAAGTAGTGTAAAATAATCATAAATTTTTAACTGACAAAAAGTAGAAAAAAACGATTTTTGTGGTTTGTTTTTCAAATGGAATTTTTTTTATTTGTATGTAATTTTTCAAAACACAACACACACAGGCGTATATATTTTTTTATTTTCTTGCGTGTATCTATATTTGAATAATTTCTTGTAATTTTTATTGAAATAATTTTGTATATAAACAAACATTTTTGGTAAAAAAAAAACAATAAGGAATTATATGAATTTATATTTTTAAAAACGTCAAACATAAAATTTTACATTTAACAGAAAATATCAACTCGTACTGAATTTCTGTAAATTTTTATAGTTTGTTTTTTAAATGACTGATTCAAATAGTTAAAAAATATATTTCTATGAATTTAAATTGTTTCTTCGTTTGAAAACAAACTTTACGTATTACTTTTTAAATAAACTATATTCGGTTACGGAAAATATATTGTGAGTGCGTATATTAAAAAACTGTTAGTTAATTTTTTAACAGAAATATTGGGTTTTCTTATTAAAATGGAATGTAAATATTATATACTACAATACAAAAGGGTGGTTAAATTTTAAGGGCCGATGTTGAATGTGAACCACACCTAAGCGTCAAGTTTTTTTCTGCATTTCATTTGACATTTCTCAATTTCAGACTAAGTTAATTTGAACCATGGAAAGATACACAACCGAGCAACGCGTTAAAGTTATTCTGGCTTATTATGAGAATGGGCGTTCAAATAAAAATGCAATTTGTGATTTTTTTGGTCAGCATAATCGACCAAATGTGTCCACAATCGGGATAATTGTGCACATATTTCTGCAAATCGGGTCTGTAATGAGAAAACACCTGCGCATGCTCGCCAAATTCGTTCTGCGGAAAACATTGCTGTTGTTCGCGATAGTGTGGCAGAATAGGCGTCAACTTCGACTCGCCGTTGGTGTTCGCTATCGCGAATTCATAACGGAATTCTTGAAGCGAGAAATTGAGGATATCCATATGCACGATATGTGGTTTCAATAGGACGGTGCCACTTGCCACACAGCTAGCGAAACAATGACTCTTTTGTGCGACAAGTTCAATGGCCGTATTACTCACGTGGTGGCCGTGTTATCTCACGTAGTAGCGATGCCAATTGACCGCCAAGATCATGCAATTTGACACTGTTGGACTTCTTTCTTTGAGGTTATTTGAAAGAAAAGGTGTACGTCGATAAGCCAGCAACAATTCAAGAGCTAAAGGATGAGATAATTCGGCAGATTAACGGCATAGAACCTCAATTATGCCTCAGCATCATCGAAAATTTTGACCATAGGATGGAGGTGTGCCGCCGAGGTCGCGGCGGCCATTTGGCCGATTTTTTGTTCCACACATAATTGAACCATACCATATTATCATAATAAAAAGAAATGACAAAAATTTCCTAAATAATTTGTGTTTTATTCAAAATCAACATAGGCCCTTAAAATTTAACCACCCTTTATTTGCAGTTTGATAAATTCATACATTTTGAAGAATCTAATGAATTAATAAACTAAATAAAAATTCCTCCAAATCTAAGAAATTTTCCGAAGATGTTTCAATAAGAAAAAAAGTTAGATTCAAAAGAATATCTAAGAGGTTTTTCTATAGAAAAAGCTTTCAGAACCGGAAAGTATTTTACAGTAAACGATCTTCCAAATCTGTAAGCTTTTATATTTCAATAGTTGTCTGAATCTGAGTCTGAAGCTTTGTCTAAGTATTCAATGCTTGTTTTTTAAGAAAATGCACAAAATGTGAGTTATCTTTATACGAAGACGTCTCCAGAATCTGACGCCTTTGTTTATCCAAAAAAAAAAAATGATTCTGAATGTGTTATTTTATATTGTATGTATTCATATATGAATATATTTGGCATAGATGAACCACTATATAAACCAATATATGCAATATCATATATGAACTTTTTCTTTAAAGGTATATGCTTACATACATGACATGTATGTTCATATGTGCTCATACATAAAACGATATATGACAATGTATGAACATATATGAGCAGGTTTACCTAGGCAATAAAATTCTCGGTGTATAGTCGTTTTGAATTTTATTTTAAAACTACTTAGAATTCAATATTAGACTTCTTAGAAGAAAAACAATCAAATAGAAGTTAAGTAATGCACTTTAAAATATTTTGGCAAATGTTATAGTGGTTTTTATATAATATAGTTTATGATACATTGTAATATTGTCTAGTAAATTCTAAAGAAAAAAAAAACAAAGGAAATTGAACACATTCTTTATATAAAGCCAAAGCAAAATTTTAAAGTCACGTAGACATCACAAATCATCACAGTTTCAAAGGTGTACATTTTTTCTTTGTATGTGATGTAGATGTTTAAGTTTTGTATTTATTGATTTGTGGAGTTTTTGTTTAAATTAAACATATTTTTTTGTTTGCAATTTATTTTAAATAATAGACTCTTTATTGCTGCTATAAGCAGTACTTGGATGAAGGTTAGATATATTTGAAATTTAATTTAATTTTTTTTATATTAAATTCCATAAAAAATACTTTAATTTTTGGCTTTATGCCAGTTTTAATGCAAAGGAAATTTTATCTTTATCTTTATTTTTAAGTTATTGTAAAATTTTAATTTTTATAACTTTTAAAAGTACTTTTGCCTTGTCTTTATGCCTCACTTTTAGTTTTAAATATATTTGATATTTTTTAAATATAATTTAATATTAAAATTTTATGATACATTAAAACTATATGATATTTTTACATTAATTTAAAAAATCTTTTTTTTAAAGAATTTATGAAATATTTTTTTTTTAATTAATATGTACATTAAAAAATTGTAGATTTTTTTTATTATGCAAAAATTTATTATTCTATAGACTGAAATACCAAAAGTTATAAAACGAAAATTTATAATTGAAATAATTGTAATTATAAGTTTTTGATTAACATCAGCATTAAAGCTAATTATGGCACAAACACTTTATCAATTAAACCCTCTAACCGGCAAGCCCGCTATCAGACGGTGTTTATGAAACTGGCCTCAAATGCTTTAAACATGTTACTTATAATAAGAACTGAAGCTATACCGAACAAAAAAAAAATTACTAAATTTTCTGTGAAACAATTAATCGTTTAAAAAAAAAATTTAATAACGAATTTAAAAAAAATACAAATTTTGAAATGAATAAAATTTTCAAAAATCTTAAAAACAAAAAAAAAAAAAAATAAAAATCATTGATAAAAATCATTGATAAGCCAAAAATAGAAAAAAATATTTCTTATTAAAGCATAATAAGTTAATTTGATTTCATGTTAAAAAAACTGTACAATAATAAGTATGACGTGAAATTAATATCCTGTAGAAAAAAATTGTTTACTGTATGAGTTTTCTTACCTCAAATATATCGCAACGTCTTCCTTCAGTGTTCCCATAGCATTTAACCCCAGCGAAGTATAAATATTATAACAGGGCTATGAACTACAAAGCTTCAACGATTTCTCCATCAGATGACGGGTATCACCTGTTCTAAGATTTATTATCTCGGGCAATTACAGTGTTGCCATCATCTTTCATCTCTCCTCTATCCGATTTCCAAAGAAAGCAACACATTAATCAATACACTTAGAAAACTATGTAGTATTACATTTTGTAAAAATTTTCAGTTCAGTTAAAAATAAAGTATCATTTATTTTTCAAAGAAATATTTATTTTAACTTCATTATTTTAACTACATTTGTTCAAAATGATTTGCTGTCATTTTCCCATTATCTCAGTTTCATTATTTTTTTCATTTGTTTCAAATTAAATAAAAATTTACCTACAAAGGGAATTTTATATATTTCCGTTACAGTTATTACAAATTTAAGATTTTATTGCTGGCTGTTCCAAAGAAAAAAAATGTTTAAAAAATTCCAATTTGTTTTTTAATTTAATTATTTGTTTATATAAACAACAATTTCAATTCAAATAACAAGAACTTCCTAAACACACACAGATAGTCATTCACACAAAATGTATCTATAGACTGTGTGAGTATACATTTTTTAGATTAAAAAACAATTTCAAATAAAAGAATAGTCAGTTATATTTTATGGAATTGGTAGGTTAAATTTAAAAATATTTTTTTTTAACTGAATAATCATTGTTTTTTTACTGATGTGTTTGTTGTTTAAACAACATTTAAAAAAATAAATAACAAAAAACATGTTTTAAATGAAATATAATTTCTTTTAAATGATATTTTTAATTCTTTGAACTTACAAACTATTTTAGGTGTATTTGAGACCATTAAAGATTCAGTGAAGTTTTCTCGGAAACAATTTCAAATAAATAAATAAATAATCTGTTATTTTTTACAATATTGTTTGGTAAAATTTTAACATTTATTTTTAACCGATTACTCATTTGTTTTAAGTGATGTGTTTGTTGTTTAAGCAACTTTAAAAAAAAAAAATAACAAAAATCGGTTTTTAAATGAAATATCAGTTTTTCTAAATGAAATATTATTTTCTTTTAACAGGTTTTTAGTTAATTTGTTGACAGATAAAAAAAGAAAAAAATGACTTCTTGCAGATTGTGTTATTAATTAGTTGACTGTTGAATGAAGTAAATATTGTAATTATTATTTCTTTTTACGTATTTCTGGTTAGTTTGTTAATAGTTAAAATAAAGGAAAAATCACTTATTGTGTACGGATATTGTAAGTTAATTTATTAACATTTAAAAATCAATGAAAATTTCTTTTGATTTAAATGAAATGCTAGTACAACGGTTTTTAAGTGATTTTTCATTTATTTTAAATTACACTTTTAGTTAATTTAAGCCACAATCTGTTTTGAGGGTACACCCAGAGAAAAGATTGATTGCAATACGTTCAAAACCCTAAACATTTATTTGTGAGGATTTAATTTTATTTGGAATAACATAAAATCCATTAATAAAGCAAAAATGTTGTATTGGGTATTAAAAAAGGGGAAAAGAAAAATCAATCCTATTATTCAATCATTGGTATTTCCAATCATCTTTAAAAATAAAATTCGTTTAATATTTATTTAGTGAATATATTAGTAATTTGGTATAATGTATCAAATTTATTAAAAAATTATCAATATTCGAATGCATCTTTAAATTAGGTTTTCAGTTGAACCAACCGAATTGTGGATTCTATTGATAATAGACGTCACTAATGATTGGTATTGATAAACAAAATTTTATGCTAACATTTCTTTTCCTAATAAATTGTTTAAATTCAAAATTAGCATCAACATTTATAAGTGTTTGTGGTGTAGTAGGTAGAGAGGTAACATTTAACATTTAATAAATATTTTTAATTTAATTAAAATAAAACATTAAAATGATTAAATGGCAAATATATCAAAGAAAATTTAATTTAGTTCTGGTGCAGTAAGTAAGAGTGTGAACTATGAATCTGATTGTTCAGGTTCGATACCGGAAAAATATAAAAATATTTTTTTTTTTTTTTTAAATAAATTTTTGTGGAACGTAATAATATTTCTGTGGAATATAAATATTAAATTGTACAACTGGATATTGGCTTTCACAACTTAAAATATAATTTAATATGAAGACAGTTGTCGCAACCGCCTGAATTCGCCTGAATTCGGTGGACACAACTGATACTGTTTTCTGGGTGTACTATTCTTTAACTTTTCAACGAGAATATTCGTTACCCAGGTGCATATGTTCATAAGTGGTGATATATGGTTTCAAATATTAATCCATAATTTGGGTCCGTAATGTGTGAGTATATGGGCGTATATACTCATATATGACATATATGAATATTAATATGAGCACTTTTCAATATACAAAAATATATTTTTTTTTATTTAAACTAATTGCTTCTATTTATATTTTGCTGATGAATTCAAATATTTTGAAGAAATTTAGGAATTTTTAATGAACATTTAATCAACAAGTTTTGAATATTTATTATTTAAAAAAAATAAATTTAAAACAAAATAATATGTAAATCACGTTAATTAATTTAGTTTAAAACTATTTTAAAGTAAATTAAAAACTGATTAAAAATTGAATTAATAAAGAAAACTTATAAAAATTATTAAAAACTTAATATTAATAAAAAAAAAAAACAGTTTTATTTAGCGCTCGTGCCGTTTAAGCTCGTCGATTTTTTTGGCTATTTACATTGAAGGTACTCTGTTGTACCGATTATCTTTTTCGGCCACATTCCTTAAAAACCTTAAACAAAAAATAAAAATAATGGCGTTAAAACTACCAAGATGATTGTTGCGTATACTAACCAACAACGGATCTTTTTTCTTTGATATTTAAACATTAATTTTTTACCGTTTGGCGCCCTTGACCTTGGGATTTAGGAGACAAGCATATTTCTTCAACAACAAACATTTCGAAACTTCTATTAAATTTATATGAAATATGCCTGGTCAACGTGGGGCAAAAAAATAATGAAAATTGCTAAAAATCGTATGTCCAAACCAATTTTCGCTTAAGAATTTAACAAGTTTAAATTGAAAAAAAAAACTTTTGCCTTTATATATGGCCATATCTGACCAAAAAGAAAACATATTACCCATATATGAAATAATATATGCACATATATGAACATATAAGGCATATAGGAATGAATATATGGACCAATATATGCAATACATTACCATATATTGTATGGTATCATATAATACTATTAATGAACTTTTTCTTTGAATGCATGACACCATATATTTCACTTGAACTTTAAGGGCTTCAAATCATTATTTAAATTGTAATGCCTGGTTTTCATTATGCCATATGAACTGACAACAAAACTGACTCGTTATTTTGTGTCAAATGCGTTTTCATTACATCTTAAAAACTGACAATAAATCGATAAAGCAGAGCGTGTTAAAGACTTATGTCAAATTTTGGTGTGAGTTGACTGACACACCGTTTTCATTACAAAGGTCAAATGTGATGCGTAAACTTTTAGGCAGCGAACAGCTGATTAGAAAATATTAATTTGAGTTAAATAAAAAGTGGGAAAAATTAAAAAATAATAAAAAAGAAACAAATGGCTGTAGCTAGTGCGGCGCTTTGAGTTATTAAAACACTAAGGGCTTGGAAAAATAAAAGGAAGCATTGAAATTTATTTTTCCAAAAATTGACAACTTGTCAATTTTATTTTAGATAAAAATGCTGCCATATCTGCAACAAACTGAAAACAAACTGTCATTTTAGACGGCAGTTAGTGTGCATAACTGACTGCAAACTCAGATGACACCATATGACAAACCGTTTTCATACAATTGCCAACAATTTGGACAAATTGACATTAAAAATGGCATAGTGAAAACCATGCATAAGACTGAACAACTTTTTTTTATAAGAAAGATACATTCACAATATATTCAAAATATCCCTTCTTTACCGGAAGACTAATAGTCTTGTATCCCATGTAAAATTTCGAACATATATGAGCATATATGATCATACATTGGGGTATATATAAACATACATATGGGCATACATGATCATATACGTCCATGCATAGTTCAATATATGACCATACATGATCATACATGGATTAAATATGATCACATATGATAATATATGAAAATATACGGCCATATACCCTCAAATTTCGGATCCAAAAATATATGATAATGTATGGTCATATATTGAACTTTATCGTCGTCATATATGATCACGTATGCTGATGTATGATTATATACAAGTCCATATATGACCATGTATACTCATCTATATTTCTATTTCTATATGCGATATTAACTTTTATGCGAAAACAAATTGTACACAACTTTCACGTAAAACTCTTTATCATGAAAAATATGGAGTATAACAGTTTTTTCATCGAAAAACCGAAAAAATTTCAATCGAAACAGCATATTTATGATTCTTCCTCAAAGTTTGCACTATTTTGCCACGCTATTTATAATTTTTGTTTTTAAATTTGTTTAATATTTAGAAAATTTATTCGTTCGATTTATTTGCCATATTTTGCAACTTTTTCAACATTATTTTTTTATGAATTTTACTAGAAATTGAAATCGTACAGACGTTATATTTAAAACTGAGTCATTTAAATAATTTACTAATACATACATAAACAAATTAAAATATGTCAATCAAATTGATGAAATTAAATTAATTAATTTTGTGTATTTTTTTCTTGTTGTCTTTACAGATCAAACCAAACATACATACACAACGACAAACATCGATAACAAATATCATACATGCACAAACGAAACCAAACACATGTGGAAAGTTTTTAATATTCATTAATTTGGTTTTATATCAACTGTTATGGCACGAAAAGTTAAAATACATCAAACAAGAAGACGACATCCAACAACCAATACATATGGAAAATTGTACTTGTATTAGTGTAGTACATATGTATATAATGAATAATATGCATGATTTAACAACTGATACATAAACCCACATACATAAATTGTTTAGTAAAAGCAACCTGGTAGAAAAGAGACACGAATTTGTCCTTTTTTTTAAATTAATGAAAAGAGAAGAAGAAAAAACAAGATGATAAACTAAAACATAGACAATATTTTGCATTCACGACTTAATACAGTATAAAAACAAAGCCAGTCGTATATTGTAAACGATTTAACGCCGCCAATGTTGGGCTTAATTATATAAAAGTGCTGTCATTTTTGTTTTGATATTAAATTTTTAGAAACAATTTTTTGTTTAGCTAATTTTAAAGACAATTTTAAAAGCTAAACATATGCTAAATAGGATTTTTAACAAAAAACTTCTACTCTTATTAGGGGAATCATTTAAAAAGTCAACAACTAAAGACTTATTGCTAAAGAATCATAAGTATACTTATGTGAATGTTATTTAAATAAATATCATTACTCAATATGTCAACATGCATATAGTCCATGCCAGCATATTGATAAATTTTTTGCCATCTTGTTTTTTTTTCAGTTAAAAAAATACAAAATCGTTTAAAAAATTGTTTTAAAAAAATTGATGCTTTTGTTGATATTTACGTATGCATGTGTAAGCACTTGTAAAATTTGTGTTCTGTCATTTCATTATAAATATGTGTCAATCAATAAGACCATATAGCTAGATAAATATTTGATTATTGCTGAAACTCATATATAACATACACCAAATTGATATAATTTGAATTTTGACTTTTGGTGAAGTAAGAAGTAAAATTTTTAGAGCAGAGTGTAGCATATAAAAATTAAATTGTGTGCGTTCTTTAGTAAGTGTGTAATTTGTTCATATGTCATGAATCGTCATGTGGACGTATATGATGGCAGCTGCCCGTGGAGATCGGGCCAACTCAATGATGTCTGCGAGACGTCGTAATGACGTTGAATCACCAAAATATGGTTACAAGTAAGTAAAAAAAATTAATTTTTAAAACATTTTAAACCAACAATTAATTTCACAATGATGGAATAATTCACTGCAGAGTGGATTTTGTTATTATATGTTGTTTTTTTTCGCTAGTTTTTACCACCAACTATATATGTGCAAAATATTTTTAAACTCTAAACCACTATGTGATTTGGATATAATAAGTTTTTTCTGATGTATTGAATGTATTGGATGTAGGCAAAATTACCCCCAACCCCACTCCCAGTCCCCCAAATGAAAAAATTATCCCCAAATATATGAAAAATGTTCAAAAAAGTAAAATACATAAATTCACCCAAAAAATACAAAACTAAAAACAAAAAATTACCCAAAATCATAAGTATCAACAACAAACGAAAATACATTACACTCACAATATATTTTCTGTTACCGACTGTAGTTTATTTAAAAAGTAATACGTAAAGTTTGTTTTTTAATGAAGAACTAATTGAAATTCATTTAAATATATTTTTTAACAATTTGGATCAGTCATTAAAAAAAAAAAAAAAAAAACACAAAAAAAAAATATATATATATATATATATATATATAAATATATACAGACTTTCAGTAGGAGTTGATATTTTCTGTTAAATGTAAAATTTTATGTTTTCTGTTTCTAAAAATAGAAATTCAAATAATTTTTTTTTTCTCAAAATAGTTTGTTTAAATACAAAACTATTTCAATAAAAATTACAAGAAATTTTTCAAATATATATTCACGCATAGAAAATAAAAATATATATGTACATCTGTGAGTGTTGTGTTTTGTAATTAAATAAAAAAAAAAAAAAAAACAAATTTCAATTTGAAAAAAAAAAACTAAAAAAATCGTTTTTTCTAACCCTTTGTCAGTTAAAAATTTATGGTTGTTTTTTGAACGACTTTCGATTGTTTTTACTACTTATGTCTATTATTAAAAAATTATTAAAAATAAACAACAAAATGGGCTGAATATAATGAAAAATCAGTAGTCCTCTTTTTGATTGTACGCACTGTATTCAGCGTACTCGAATTACTTAGTGAGTTATCAACTACTTTCAGCATACGAGGGCGGATCAATCAGTCCATGACTTTTCGAACTTTCCTCTCATATATATGAAATGCAACTTTTTTACCATTGAAATCGATAGTGCATAGTCCCCATATTATTTATCAAGGATTTCTTTGGTTTGATTGACGGTTTTTTTTTTGCAAAAATAATGTTAAGGAGCACTCGCAACTCACTTTTTTCCATTTTTAAAAGAAGCCACGAGGTTGTAGGCTGTTAAACGCAAAGTAAATGACGGAACTTGCTCAAAATTTGGCAGTAGTCTATTAAAAGGTGGAACTTGATGCGAGCAGTGTTGCATTTAATATAATTACGAGGGAAGTTCAAAAAGTCACGGAATTATTGATCCGCCCTCCTATTTACTCCCTTAATTAATTTTGTTCGCTTAATTAATATTGTAAGCGAGAGGGTAATGACCACTCATTACTTTGTGCATTTTTTTTGTAAGTGAGAAGACATTACTTTTGGCACATCTCGAACAAAAGTAATTAAGCGAGTAAATAGGCTGATTTTGATTACATGTTTTTTCTGGGTAGCTGCGTACCAGTAACTGTTAATTTTGTGTTTATTTAGGATCATAAATTCTGCCTCCAAATTTAAAGAAAGTTGGACAATATAAAACCACATTTTCAGTATTTAATCAAGCTATGGGTCGGAAATGTTATGTAGTTAACTGTTTGTAGTTTAATAAAAAAATTTTCAGTTGAGTTAAAAATATTTATTTTTTTTAAAGAAATATTCAATTTAACGTTTAATTTCTTTTGAATTGTATTTTTTTGTTATTTTAACATACAAACTATTTTAAGTGTACACAAAATTCTAGTTCTTATCCCAGGGACAAACTCTGTTGAATTTGGTTAGCATCGTTCTATATTTAAGACACACAAAACCGTAGGTATCTGGTTAAAAATTGAATTGTAAATGATAGATAGGACTACAAATCACGCCTTTGAATTTATGGAAAATCGGGCGATCCTTGAATCTAATCACCATATAAATCCAAATTTCTGGTATTTGCTTAAATTTACTTATGGGGCAATTTCGCTATATATTTTTCGACCTGTTAATAAAACGAGATAAGAATGCTTCTCGCGAATTGGAATACTTCCCGAAATTTGACCCAAATTATAATTGTTGCAGGGTATCATATTCATTCATTTTTTATAATATTTTTCTTAAATCTGATAAAGAGTTATTTTGCAATTCGGAAAATATATACTTAGTTCCAAAGCAGATTAATTCAACTCCAATATTTTTTTTTATAAATTCTTCTTTGACCCACATGATTGATTGATTGGACAATCAAACCCTTAAGATAAGATGGGAGGTACGTAAACACAGAGGAAAAAGAAAACAATTCTCAGAAGAATTTATTTATTCATTTACACTTTTCACGAAAGAGACAAAACTAAAAATACGAGATTTTATATATCCATTAAATTAATTGAGACCTGCTTAACTGTAAATATAAATGTTAAATTTGTGTGAAAATATATAATCTGTTTGCGATTAACTCTGGCTATTTTTAAATAAGTTGTCCGAGTCTTTAATATAAATCCTTAAAATTTGAAGAATTGGGTTTAAGAAATACATTAAACTCTGTGATTGGTTTTCTTAAAATTTGTTCTGAGGGAGTTAATCCAAGTATCTTTTATATGTGTGCGATAGTACCGATTTTTACCTAAACCAATAGCGGTTGTCGCTAGGCATGAGTTAGTGTACCAAAATATCTCTGCATTTGCGATCTGTAGCGCTACAATAAGTATAAAATACTACTTCGTTGACATTTTTAGAGGCACTATATCTACACATGGACTGATTTTAATTAAAATTGATAAGGGTTATCCCTGGACTATTATGGTCCACTGTATCAAATGTCTTCAAATTAGCTTTATATTGGCGATCTATACACTCTGAAAAAAAGTTTGTAGCAAAACTCGTTAACCGTTTTCAATCCCACTTTACTATTTTTGTACTGATTTTTAGTAAAAAAATTATAATTTAGTAAATTTTTTTAATATTTACATTTTACAGAAAATTTACAAATTTTTGTTTTGCTAATTTCAGAAATCATTTTACAAATTTTTTAAGAATCGATTTGCTTAAATTAGCAAACAAAAAATACTAATTACAAAAATGTGGATATTGAAGAAAGCTTAAATTACCTTAAAATGGTACATAGTTTAGAAAAAGAGATCGGAAGATACTCATGTACAAAAGTAGGACATTTACTTAAAATAGCACTAAAAAGTTTTTTTAGTTCTAAAAATTCAAATTTAAATTTAAAATAAAAAAAATCTTAAAATATTATTCAAAATAAAAATTAGCAAACAAAAACAAAATGATAAATTAGATAAATTATGTCTAAATTATTTTTTGAAAATAATAAATAAAATAAAAAAATGTTCGATAAAAAAAAATAAAATAAAAAAATGTTGCTCGATAAGAATTGTAATTTTTTTTCGTAAGGCAATTTCAAAAAAAATATTTTTTTCTCTGTTTTCAAATTATATCCTAATACCCTAACCGAGCACTAGCAACAAAGGCTATCGGCTCGTTGTAGCGAAAACAGACCAGAGCCTCTGGTGGGAATCGAACCCACGACCCTCGCACTGATAAGCTAGCACGCAACCAACTAGTCTACCGGGGCGCTCAATTCCAAAAGAAATTAACAGCTTTAACGTGTACCAAGTGTATCTTAAAATAATTGAGTTAATTTGTGCATTTTTAATAATATTTTTATATTTTTTTTAATTGTTTCCATATTTTAAAATTCATTGAGTTTAGTTCAGAAACATTTTTCCAAAAATTTTTTTAATTAGAGCTAATTTATTTAAATAAACTTTGTACAGAATTTTACCAATGTTTGGTAGCGGCTATTAACTTTTCCTCTATTTCTATTTCACATATATTTAGTAAAATTTATCGCTGATTTTAGCAGATCCAATACCAGTAAAATCTATTATCAATAATATCAATAATACTAAGTAACATTTTTTTGCTATTTTAAGCAAGACGATTTCAAATTCCACTTTACAAAAAGTTTACTAAGATTTAGTAGCGGCTACTGAATTTTTCTACTAATTTTATTTTACTACACGTCAGCAGACATGTGTTGCTAAGATTAGCAAAAAATTCTGCTGGGCTCAAATTATCAAAATTTCCCGTAATAAGAGCAAAATTTTCAGTTGCCATTACAGATGCCTGCTACAAATATGAAAACAAACTTATTTCCCCTTATATTCCATTAAACTCGTATTAATTTCGACGACTTATGTTCCAAATTCACTCCATTTCATTTTGATACCAGTGTTAAGTGTTTTAAGTCCACTTGTTTCTCGTTCCGTTCCATATTGTTTTGATTTGAGTCATTGCTTCATGCCGTTTTTCTGTTTTACCTGTTTACAATTCAGTTTACTGTCAATGATTCTTGTGATGATTAATAGTTCCTTTTTTGACACAACGATTTATTTTTTACCCACTTCTATTCATAAATCGATATTTATTGTTAGGTTAAACTCAGAATGAAATAGAACTGAACGATGTCTTATTTAAGTAATTTTTTAAAACAAGCCGAGCAAGTCCAATTGCTACTCAAACCTTAAACAAAACATAAAAAATATAGAGACATTTTTAATGGGTGTTTTTTTTTAGCAACAAAACGTGTTAACCACTACATTAGATGTAATGTTTTTCCTGTTACTAATGAATCATTTTTTAAAATCGTATTTTTCCATTTTAGCCTCTCCCGTCCCATGTACCGTTCTAAACGTCTTAATAATGGACCATTGTCACAACAAAATTGTAAAACTACAACATTGGGTAGCTCATATCCTTATACCACTTCAACGAGCCATCATCAGCATCATCATCATTATGGTGGTGGTGTTGGCAGTACAACAACTACATCATCGGGTTATTCACAACAACTGCAACATCATCAACAGCCACATCATGTTGTTGGTATTGATGATGCCTATACAAATCCCGTTACAAGTGAAGCTTATGAAATGGAAGATGGTACAAGTCTATTCTCACCCCTAACACCAACAAGTACAGCAGTGACAGCTGATACGGCAGTACTTATAGCCAGAAAACATATGGTAAATCGAAAACATGGCCAAAATACTACTAGAACTGGAGAAGGAGGTAGTAGTGATTTTGATAATGGTACAGGTAGTGATGAGAAAAATTGTTTTGTGGGTAGTCAAGCAGCTGTGGTACGTTTGCCATCACATCGAACGGCATCTACATCATCGGCCTACTACAATGAAAGTAATGAAGAAGATGATGGTGATGATTATGGACATATTGTCACTACTTGTGCTAAAATTACAAAGCCTACAACATTAGTAATTGATCATGAGAGACGAACACGACATCATGAAAATCATGAACAAATTGATGAGTTTTACAATGAAGATGATGATGTGGATAGTTTGGATGATGATGATGATGAGGTAGATAAAGAAAATGGGGCAAATTATAATGAAAATGTTATAGAAAATGGCAAAAAATTATCACAGGTAAGTTTGGCACTTATTTATATATTTTTTTTTTTTTAATTTTTTATATACTTAAAATATAAACATTATCAATTGGGTTTACCAATCAATCGACTACATAATTATCTTGTTTATAAAACAGGATTTAAAATGTTTTGTTGAAGTTTCATTTGTCCATTTTTCACCGAAAAAAGTTCTCTAGTTGCTATTTTTACTTCCCCTAATTCAGTTCGATTCGTAAATTTATTTAAAATTAAAATTTTAAAAAATATTTATTTTGGAATGCAAGGATGGGATATAAAAATATAAAAAAAATGCAACACATACACTAAAAGGCAATCCTAGTGTGATTTAATAAGTGCTATTTCATCTCTTTTTTAAATGTGGACACAATAGCAAAAATTTTAAAAATTTCATTTTAGAAAATTTCTATTGGTTTTTTTGGGATTTTATCATATCCCAAATTGGTTTCTTTTTAAACATTAATAATAACAGAACACAACTTAGCTTGTCAATGCATTTTTATGTTTTCATTAACAAATACTCTATTAAATAAATACAAAAAATTAACGAAAAGTTTTCTGAGGGATGGTATTTTTTTTTTGCTTTGATTGCTTTTCCTCTTTCGTTTAAAGTTTAAAAAATTTTTAAATTATTTAACACCCGGTAAAAACTCACAAAAAAAAACTCATTAAACAAATTCCTATATTTTTCAAAAACAAATATATAAATTTAAGGAAATTGCTGAATGTCACAAAAATAACATTCCAAGAACTTTATATGGAAGTGGAAAAACCAAATGGTTGTTATCAAACACGTTACTTTGTTACATTCATGCTATTTTTGGGTATGGCCAATGCATATGTGATGCGCACAAATATGTCTGTCTCCATAGTAGCCATGGTAAATAATACTGCTGTTACGGAAACTACTGATGAGGAAATGAAAGCGGAATGTTCAAATGTTAACCGTACAGCAATTAGTATAAAACAAGAGGGAGAATATATATGGAGCACAGAATTGCAGGGATATATATTGGCTTCCTTTTTCTACGGTTATGTGGTAACACAAATACCTTTTGGTATGTTGGCCAAAAAATATGGAGCTAGAAAAATTCTTCGTTATGGAATGTTAATAAATTCAGGATTTGCTTTTTTCATACCCGTGGCAACACGTTTGTATGGCATTTGGGGCTTATGTGCTGTACGTTTTATACAAGGTCTTGGTGAGGGTCCCATAGTACCTTGCACTCATGCTTTGCTGGCTAAATGGATACCTCCCAATGAACGATCACGCATGGGTTCAACGGTGTATGCTGGTGCACAATTTGGTACCATTATCTCTATGCCCATATCAGGTATATTAGCTGAGTATGGCTTTTTGGGTGGATGGCCTTCAATATTTTATGTTTCTGGTTTAATGGGAACAATATGGTGTATATGTTTCCTAATCTGGATTTACGAAGATCCTAATGAACATCCCTCTATAACAGCTAATGAAAGAAAATATATTAATCAATCAATATGGGGCGGTCAAGACGTAAGAATCTCAGCATTTCCCATTAAATCTATAATCAAATCTTTACCATTTTATGGTATATTATTTGCTCATATGTCGCAAAATTATGGTTATGAAACACTGTTAACTGAATTACCATCCTACATGAAACAAATTTTGAAATTTTCTCTTAAAAACAATGGTATATATTCATCTTTACCCTATCTGGCGATGTGGCTATTTTCCATAATCATTTCCTTTACAGCAGATTGGATGATAACAACAAAACGTTTTAGTTTAACAACAACTAGAAAAATTATGAATTCTATTGGTCAATATGGTCCGGGTATAGCATTAATGGCCGCTTCTTATACCGGTTGTGATCGTACTCTAACATTGATAATATTAACCATTGGTGTGGGTCTCAATGGAGCAATCTATTCGGGTTTTAAAATAAATCATTTGGATATAACACCTCGATTTGCTGGGTTTCTTATGGCAATTACAAATTGTACAGCAAATTTTGTGGGACTTTTTGCCCCAATTGTTTCTGGCCATTTGGTACATAATGAGCCTACAATTTCGAACTGGCGTAATGTATTTTTGGTTGCTGCTTTAATATATTTTGTGGGAGCTACTGTTTATCTTATATTTGCTAAAGCCATACGGCAGCCATGGGATAATCCTGAAAGTTATGATGAAAATTTAAGCAGTAAAAAATAGAGTGCAATAATGTCTTAATAAATATTTATTAAAAAAAAAAATAGAAAATTGTACCTTTTATTAGCAAAATTTTAATGAAAGGTAACATATTAAAAAAGGACCATGTATTACAAAGTACCTTCTATTCTTTTATTAAAAGAGTAGCTTTTACCAAAAATGTACCTTTTATTAAAAAAGTAACTTGTATTAAAAAAGTACCTTTTATTGAAAAAGTAGGTTAAGAAGGGTTATCCGCCCAAGGGCGCATTTCCACCCGGAGACCAATGCGGTACATTGTAAATCCCTTCAGTATAGAGGAAGAAGAAAGAGAGAGAGAGAAAGAGAAGTAAAGAAGAAGAAAAAAAGTTAACAGGTTCGATGAAATAGAGATACTACGTAGGACAAGCCATCCTATTTGCTTGACAAACCCTAGTATACCGGCTGGATTATATTCAGCGATACACCCCAGTTCGTCGTGAAACCTATCCCCTAGCCATTTCCGCCTAAGACCCTGTATCCAAGGACAGTGACACAGTACATGCTTAATCGTCTCTAGCTCCTCGGCATCCCGGCACAGTCTGCAAAAGTCCGGTATGGCATTATCTCATTTAATCGTAAAAGCCTAATAGAACAATGCCCCGTCAAGAATCCTATAAGGGTCCTGAGAACACTTCTATCCAATCCTAGTAGAACGCTGCTTGCACCTGCGTCCTATCCGGGCCATAACGCCCTCGAATCCCTGCTATCCACTATATCCCTCCAGGACTGGATAACGCCATCACGGAACCTTTTCCGTATCACCCCATAGTGTTGACATAAGGGGGGCTTTACCCCCTGTCCCTAGGATTCCGCCTAAGTCTTATCAACGAAGACTCGTAGAGTCTAAGTTAGCTTCTAGCAACCACACTTCTCACACAATGTTCAATGGGTGACAGATGTAGTAGGATATCCAACGCTGCCTGTGGCGAGCTTCTCCTTGCACCTGTGATGCCAAGAGATGCACTCCTCTGAGCCTTGTTGAGCATATTCCAATAGCTATCCACTCTCAACGCATCCCACCAAACAGTGAACAGGCCGTACCTTTTAATAAAAAAGTACCTATTATTAAAAAAGTACCTTTTATTAAAAAAGTACCTTTTATTAAAAAAGTACCTTTTATTAAAAAAGTACCTTTTATTAAAAAAGTACCTTTTATTAAAAAAGTACCTTTTATTAAAAAAGTACCTTTTGTTAAAAAAGTACCTTTTGTTAAAAAAGTACCTTTTATTAAAAAAGTACCTTTTATTAAAAAAGTACCTTTTAATAAAAAAGTACCTTTTATTAAAAAAGTACCTTTTATTAAGAAAGTACCTTTTATTAAAAAAGTACCTTTTGTTAAAAAAGTACCTTTTATTAAAAAAGTACCTTTTATTAAAAAAGTACCTTTTATTAAAAAAGTACCTTTTATTAAAAAAGTACCTTTTATTAAAAAAGTAAATTTTATTAAAAAAGTACCTTTTAATAAAAAGTACCTTTTATTAAAAACGTACCTTTTATTAAAAAAGTAAATTTTATTAAAAAAGTAACTTTTATTAAAAAAGTACCTTTTATTAGAAAAGTACCTTTTATTAAAAAAGTACCTTTTATTAAAAAAGTACCTTTTATTAAAAAAGTACCTTTTATTAGAAAAGTACCTTCTATTAAAAAAGTACCTTTTATTAAAAAAGTAACTTTTATTAAAAAATTACCTTTTATTAAAAAAGTATCTTTTATTAAAAAAGTACCTTTTATTAAAAAAGTACCTTTTATTAAAAAAGTACCTTTTATTAAAAAAGTACCTTTTATTAAAAAAGTACCCTTTATTAAAAAAAAGTACCTTTTATTAAAAAAGTACCTTTTATTAATCTGTATTTTATTACTTGACATATCAGAAAGGTGATTAATCAAAATTTATTCCCAAATTTTTTAAAATCCGCTTTTATTCCAATTTTATATTGATTGTATTTCAAAGAAGGAGACAAAATATTTTGGTTGCCTCTTGTTTCCTTAAGCCTGAGAGCTCTTTTGAGCCTCTGGGTATCTTTTAAAAGTTATTTTTTTGTTTTTGAATCAAATAAGTTAAATTTTTGACCGCTGTGGAATTTTTTTCAAACCTGATTTTGGTTTAAAATGTAGGTTTTTTAATATAAAAACAAATCAGTTTATATTTAAGGTTTGATAGAACAGATAATTTATGTTAATTTAATATTCATAGGCATATAAAAAAATCTGTTATATATGCTACTCAAACTTCAGCTATTTTTGATAAATTTATGCGTATGTTGTTTATTGTTTTCGTAACACAAGGTGTTATGCTAAATATATGTTTTTGAATTTAACATATTTATATTTTCATGTAACCTTTACAAAAAATGTAAAGTAAATACTACCTTTAGGCAGTTGAATAAACTTTTTTTTATAAAAGCCTAAGGTGACTGGATCTGCACAGAGAAAACATATTTGTTGTGTTAACCTAATTTCTTGCCTACTAAAGGATTCGGTTATCGTGGTCAAATGCATTCCTAACACAATTGAAATTCATTGTTTTAACCGAAATTCTAATGTGTTGGCCACATTTCTGTTGGCACAATCAAATATAGTGGTGTCTCCTATTAAGTTATTCTATTGGCACAATAAATCTGTTTTCTCTGTGTACATAAAGATTGATTGACACCTTAAATGTTTTCGAAAGTAGATGAAGAGTTATAATTTCTGACATTGACATGTATATACATGAAAAACAACGAAATATTTGAAAATGATTGTCAAAAGTTGGGTCTAATTTATTGACGTTTAAAAGGAGGTAGAACAATTTTTTTCGAAATCAAATGTATCGTATGATTAAGTAATACCAAGATTTTAGAAACCAACTAGGTTTATCATTTAAAAATCCTTAATTTTTGTATAACATTTATTGCTAAATCATACACTTGAATTCAGTTTCATGTTAAATTAAGGTCTTATTTTAAAAACATTGTTTTCGTAAATGGTTTAAGTACTTTTAATTGTTTGTTTTAATAAGTAGCTTAAAACATGTCCTTCTTAACAGATTTATGTCTCTGACGCTGACCATTTATAAAAGCATCATATATATATGTATATATATATTTGAAGAAAGTAAAATCTCCTAGCAACAGCCACACCTAATTGTGGATAATTTAAATTAATTCATAATTTTATGGGAACAATAATGAAGCCATAATTTACATTACAAATTACAGGAACTCTTTAAAATTTTATATAAAATAAAATTTCTGAGCTGATGTCTGGGCATCCGAAAAATTTTAGTTTTATTATTACCTAAAAATTTAATTTGCTACATATCATTCTCCATTGCTGGGACGCTGCAATGTAGAAATTTTTGCTATTTAATCGGCTCTCTCTACATTTGTGGTAAGCAAAACGTGGTCGTATGCAAATTTTCTTCGACGAGTTAATATGGAAAAGCTTATACACAAAAACAATATGTATACTAAACATTGCACACACTCATAGCATGTTAAAGATTTTGCGTATGAACCCGTCGAGATAAATTTGCTTATGACCACGTTTTCCTGCATAACTCAGGAACCAAACGAGTCGCCACCTTAGAATTTTGCCACAAATGTAGAGAGGGGTTAGTTTTAGCATATATTTTTTTTGAATTTAAAAAAAAAAAAATTGGATATTGAGATATGGGTCTTTGCACATTAAACTTAAAAAAATTACCTTGAACTTTTTAAGACAAAATAAGATAATACTAATAGGATAATTTTAGGTTGTGTACACTCTAAAAATTGCATATAAAATTACTGTTTTAATGTGTGTAAATTTTTATTTAAAATAACGCACTGTGCTTAAAATAAAGCTTGAAATGTTTAAAAAAATAGTTTTCGCATCTATGTTTTCAAAATTACATTAATAATCTAGTTTTATGCTTGATAATAAGCACATTCCTTTAGAAGTACACATTTCTGTGTAAAGTTTATAAAATGCGTAATAAAATCGAAATTTAAAAATAAATAAATTTGATAAAATATTATTTTTTAAAAATAGAAAACAAATAAAAGGAATTTCTATGATTCAAAACCATGGAAAACCACATTGCAATTTCACATTTAATTGTTGATACGGATATTATAAACTTAAAAAAGGTAAGTAAAATATATCCAATAATATGAACGTTAAATTGATGCTTAGTAAAATGTATATTTTTTTAAGTTATGCCGTTGGTGCAAAAACAATTGGTGCTGTTGACTACATTTTTAATCCGCAAAGCTATGAGTATATTAATGTCCCTCATATGAATCTGGTGGCTCACATAACGTATTTATGTCAGCACGGCTATATGTTACCATCTGGATATACATACATACTTAGTTTTCAAATTTCCGCATGGAAGGTAATTTACCAAGGTTTACACCAATTTCAAACGAAATTCCACACGTCTTTGCGTTAGCAGAAACATTCATTTTGCATCCTCATTTTTTACCATCTAAACATGAAATTTTCTAAAATGCTTTATTGCTCCATCGTATTAGTAGTTTCCCGGATTTTGTAACTTCTTCGTTTTTGACTTGCTAAGGGCTTCTCAATCAGTGGTACACGTACACTAGTTTACAGGTTCTTAACATATTAGCTGATATAAAAACACCTCAGATACTTGATAGAAATCATCCAGCTCTTAAGGACTTTTTCTATAGAAAAACTATTTTTTTCGGTAAATATCTAAGAAAATTTCTTCTGAAAATTCTTCGATTCTAAAGCACTTTTTGTTTATTCGTATATATGTCTATAGCAAGTCCTCATCTTCTTTTATTTATATGTGTTATAGTATTCTAGTTTTTTAATTACTATGTGTCACGTTAATAAAATTGCAAGTATATAAATTGCTTGTTTTCTTTTTAAATCTAGCAAACTGTTGCGGAATTAGATAAGATTTCAGGTGTATAATAGAAAATATTTTCAAAAGCATATAAAAGCATTTACTATGTATTTATTACTCAATATTTCAAATTTATTTCTTTTAATGTGTTTATAGAGCAATTCCATATGAAAACGATCAAAATTGGCAAATTTTTGGACGACCCCTCTCCGATTTTAAAATAAATAGTCTCAATCGATTACCCAGCAAAAAATAATGTACCTACATATTTTTTTTTTTTTATTGTGACTGGTTTAGTGGTGGTGTACACCACTGTCATGTGACAAAATTGAAGAATTCTTCATAAGGGACCTCATTGATCGCAACGAGTGATAGCTCGTTGGAAAGGTATTGAATCAGGCTTTAATTGAAAAATGAAATTTTCCTAATTTTTCTCAGAAATTTACCTTTTTTCCCATGAAAATTAAATTTTCCCATGAAAATTAAATTTTCCGATTTTCCACAGAAGCTCCTAAATTTTCCGGCTAATTTTATTTTTTTGGATTCCTCATAATTTTTGCTTTAAGAATCAGCAATAAAAAAATGGGCCCCGACTCCTTGTTTGGACAGGAGAAGAGCATTTAAGAGAGACCACCTTGTTCTCATTGTTTTTTTATTTTTTATAATTGAATTATTTTTAATTATTTAAAAAATAAAAAAAAAATATGTAGGTACATTATTTTTTGCTGGGTAATCGATTGAGACTATTTATTTTAAAATCGGAGAGGGGTCGTCCAAAAGGTGATCGCTTTCATATGGAATTGCTCTATATTTATTCAGATACAAAAGTATTATATTTACACACATCAAGTTTGGTTCTAAAATAGTTTTTAGTATATAACTACACATTTTTGTGTCTATAATTTTTAGACACAATGTGTCTATAAATTTAAATTTTACACACATTTAGTATTTTTAAGGTTTAAAAGGTAGGCATAAAGTTACCTACCATTATGGTAGTAAATCTAAATAAAAGTTATGGGCGACTTTGTATGGACACTTTTTCGATATTTTGACATTTTTGCCAATTTTCATGACGTCATATTTCGAAAACCTAAAGGGTTTGGGGGTCGAAAGGTTAAGCTAAAAATCGGAAATCACAAATCCGAATGCCGTGCGGTTTAAGCTGGACTTGCCCTTACGTGTTTGTAGCCAAAATTACCAAAGCGTATGAGCAATAATTCATAATACATATAACTCATACGCCCAGTAGTTTTGCTGTATAAACCTTATTGAAAATGGCTAAATCTCACATCAAAAGGTAAAAATCTAAGATTTTTGCATTTTTTAAATACTTATTTAAAAAAAAAAAAACAATTAAATGTACAAAATTGCTTATAAATTTTAATTTTTTAAAAATAGCATAACTCGATAGAAAAATATTTTAAACAATAAAAAAATGCTGAATGCGATGGTGCCGAATCTTTGAACACCCATGTTGCAAGAATACAATGATCTGCCAAATCATACAATGATTTACCAATTACACATGCCAACAAAGTATTTTAAGATTTAATCGATATTTTAGGTAAATTTGATATTACAACTTATTTCTTTTTGTTTAATTTTTGTTTAATACTTTTAGACACAATGTTTTAAACTAACTAACTAAAGTGTTGAACATATTTGCTAACTCCACACATATTTACCTTACATACTTGGAGAATTAGTCATATGTAGCATGATGTATCTCCATATGTATTATGATGGGTCAGCTAAATTGTCACGTTTCGTTACGTAAAAATTTTTCAAAACAATAAATTACAAAGCCTTCTCAAAAGTAAACGTTAACATTGTAAATGCAAACGAACTCCGTAAAAAACTAAAACTATTAAAAATAAAAAAATGATTTTTATAGCATAGTGACATTTTGAAACAAAAGCAAATCATATATTCCCACAAATCCCTAAATGTCTTCGATATCTACCATGTTATAAAAATTAAAAAATTTAATATCGCAGTACACTCAGAATATTATGTAGTGTACTCTTTGTAGTTTAATAAAAAAAGTTTTCCGTTCCATTTAAAAATAAACGAACATACATTTATTTTTCAAAGAAATATCTATATTAACTTTTTTATACATTTATTCAAAATGATTTACTATCCTTTACCGATTTTTTCAGTTTCATTTATTTTTTTCATTTGTTTGAAATTTAATAAAAATTTACCCACAAAACAGAAATTTGTGGTTTATTTGTGTCAAAAAAATATTCAAAAAATTTCAATTTGTTTTTTTTTTATTTAAATTGGTAGTATATATACAAAATTTTTTCAATTCAAGTTACAAGAACTTTATAAACATACATACATACACAAACACATTCACACAAAAAGTGTCTATAGCTATGCATACATACATTTTGTATTGTAGATAAAAACAAAAAATTCAAAAAGGGAAACTATTTCAAATAAATGATAAAATCATTTATTTTTTAAGGAATTGGTATGTAAAATTTTAACATTTATTTTAAGTGTACCGGTAAATCATTATTTTGAATATACATATAAATACTTCTCCAACACATTATCAGTAGGTCATTATTTTGTATTTTAAAGTAAAGCAAAGGCAACGACCTATCATTACTTAGTAATCTACACAGTAATGACTAGTCATTACCATGTTATTGCTGGGAGTATTTCGATAATTCCAGCAGAACAATTTTAATTTTTTTTTTTTGCTGAACTTAGGGGTAATTCTTAAAATTTTTTGTCAGGATATTAAACGTTAATGACTTTAAGGGCAAGGCCTACAATGCTTCGGTGCCAACAATTCTAACAGATATGCACTCTCCTGCTGGCACAAAGTCTACCTAAAGAGTCCTTGCTCTTTTGTTCAATCGATGAAAATATCAAATCGGCAGAGATTGCCGCTTGAGTATCAACATAGAAATTAATTGTTTTAGGAACAAAAGCATGGTCTGCAGCCATTTTATCCACCAGAACTTCCGCCAGAAAAATGTTCGATTTATTCAAAGGTGCTCTCTCTTTTTGCCTAAAAGGTGGTTCGATCTAATTTACTCATTCTGCACCTCCAGTTGAGGCAGTTACGATGTAGCTTTGAGTGACCGAATTAAATTGTGTAATCTAGTTGAGGTCACGGGCATTATACACATTTCAGTGATTTTAGTGCAATCGTGGATAAGGCACTACACAGAAGAAATGTAACAAGAGTCAAGGTAATGGGTTGTACAAGGTGAATCTACCATAAAACAGTGAAATCTGCTGGTAAGGTCGTGAAAACGGTTTTTTTGGAAATTAAATTATCTGCATTGAATACTTCTAAAAGTGAAAAACAATAAATGGAGAATATGATTTATCATGACTTGGTCAGTTAAGAGAAAAAATGTAGATCTTCCATTAGGTTAATACCAGGGTGCACACTAATTGATTTTAGATAGCATCCGCCTTGTTCTTTAGATTTGACTCCCAGCAGCTTTTTAAGAAATGGCTCGGCGGAAAAAGTTTCATGTCGCCTGAGGAGGTCATCGCTATACAAAAGAAGCCTGTTTTAGGACTTTACGGAATCTTGCTTTAAAAATGTTTGAAAATTCCTGGATGAAGTGTATCGAGTTCATGGAAACAATATTGAAAAATAAAAAAGAATCAATTTAAAAAAATTAGTTTTTCTAAAAATTTTTAAAAACTTTCTACCATATAACAATAAAAAATAGTTTTTTTTTATAAAAAACTGATTTTTGTTTTAAATGTAATAACTTTTTACCTTCTCACACTTAACAGAAAGATAAACAAAAAAATAAAAACTGTATAATATTTTTGTATACACTTAAAAATTCATTTAAAAACCGGTCTACTTACTTTTCATTTAAATCAAATCGCTTTTGTTATTAATTTTTAAATATTGTTCAAACTACTGACACATCCATAAGATACAAATGATTAATCAGTAAAAATAAATGTTAAAATTTTATCTACCAATTCCTTAAAAATAAATGATTTAATCATTTACTTGAAATTGTTTCCCTGTATGTCATAGAAACATTTTTGTGTAAATGTGTTTGTGTATGTATGTGTGTTTATGAAGTTCTAGTAATATGAATTGAAATAATTTTGTGTATAAACAAACAATTTAAATAAAAAACATATTGAAATTTGATAAATATTTTTTTGAAAGAAACAGCACACAAAATTTAAATTTGAAACAACTGTAATGTACACAAATTTCCGTTTTGTGGGCAAATTTTTATTAAATTTCAAACAAATGAAAGGTAAAAAAATTAGTAAATGATAGTAAATCATTTCAAATAAATGTAGAAAAAAGTTAAAATAGATATTTCTTTGAAAAATAAGTGTATGTTTCTTTATTTTAAAATACAACGGAAAACTTTTTATTTAACTGCAAACAGTAAACTACAAAATAATCTGAGTGTACACGTATAGTAACAAAACAAAGTTATTTTTTTCTATTAATCTATTCCAACAAGTCCTAAAAAACAGACCGAAAAAGGGGTAGGGCAAAAATGAAATGTTCTACAAAAATATTGTTCAGTGAAATTAAAGATTGTTTATTAAGGGTTAATTTAATTATTATTTAAAGTTGATACAAAACATTTTTACAAAATTTGATTTTAATATTAAATTTCATAAATTTAAAAACGAAAACATTATTCATTTAAATAAGTTTAATCCTTAAATAAGCATTTCATAAAGTTAGAAAACTGAAAGACAATGTTTAAACCACAAAAACTGTGTTAATAACTATAAATAGCATCTTTTATCCAAAAAATTAAAAAAATTCCAAAATTGCACCACTTAAGCCTTTTTTTCATAAAATTTACTCAAATTGCTATAAATGAAATAAAAAATCAATTATACATATTAATGATATTGATTTAATCAAAACATATTCGACATTTAAATACTTTCACTATTGGTAGTTTTAAAGTGTCTTTAAAATAGTATTTACCACTACTACTTCTTAGGTTAGGTTAGGTCGAAAGGAGGATGAAGCATCGAAATGCAACCTCATATCGCTACGATATACACCTAGGCCTCTGCTGGGTCTGTTGTGCGTTCCTTAAGAACATGGAGATTGTTAACATCTGGTTTTCAGAAACCTGGTTTCCCGGACGTAACTCTTCAAGGTTTTCCAGTCAACGTTTCTCAGGTATTCCAGGTCCGATATAACATCGCCCCCGAGGTGCCTGGATCTTATTTCTGCAAATGCCTGACAGTGGCAGAGAAAGTGCTCCAGCGTTTCGCTCTCCTCGTCACACGCTCTACACTCGTCAGAATCTGCCCGTCCAATCCGGTACAGTTGTGCCCGTAATCCTGCATGACCAGTCAGGATACGTACCATCATACTGACCTCGGACTTACTTGCATTAAGGAGGCCTCTTGTCCTCTTCTCGTCTGGCACACCCCACAAAATCCTAGTGGTCCTGGCCACCGTCCCGTTGTTCCAACAGGCCGTGTGGGTTTCTCTTGCCCACGCCTTTAATTCCGCTTTCGTTGCCTCAAGCGGTTTTGCGTTCGCCAAGTTAACTGCCTCGAGTTCTCTTCCCCCGACGGCCAGTGTATTGGCCCTTTCGTTCCCGGCTATCCCTGAGTGGCCCGGTACCCATATAATATGGATCTTGCCCCCAGAGGAAAACTCAGTAATGGCTCTTATACAGTCCAGCAAGGTTCTGGACTTAACCCTACTAGCTGATATCGCCCTAATCGCCCTTTGGCTGTCGGTAAATATGTTGGAGTCTACCTCACACACTCCGTAATAGCACGGACTTCCGCTTGGAAGCTGGTGTTGTGATCAGGAAGACGGAAGGATATCCCGGTCCCCGAGTTCTCAATATAGACCCCCATACCCGTTCTATTCATCAACTTAGATCCGTCTGTGTAGCAACAGATCCCCACGGGCATTCGCTCCAGAGTTCCGCTCGACCATTCTTCCCTATCAGGGATCATAATCTTGCAGTTTCCGACAGTTTCCGTCTCCGGCATGCGGTCGGGCATGTCAGTTGAGTGTGTGTAACCGGACAACCTGCCCTGTATACACTGATGATCTGCTCTGAAATCACCTATATATAGCTTGCCAAGAGATAAGAGGCGTTCGGCCGCGAGTGCCGCCTCGTACCTCACCTGCTTTTCGATTGGTGGTATATCCAGCAGTGTCTCCAGAGCCCTGGTCGACGTGGTGTACATTGCCCCACTTATACCCAAGCAACACGTACGCTGGACCCCCTGAAGTGGTCTTATGTTGCACTTTTTGTCCAAAGAAGTTCACCAGATTACAGAGGAATAAGTTAAGATCGGTCTTATTACGCTCCTGTAAAGCCAGTGTATCATACTCGGACTTAGGCCCCATTTCGGGCCTATGACCCTCCTCCATAGCGCCCAACACCGGCTCGCCTTGTTGGTTCTATTCTCTATGTAGTGTTTCCATTTTAGTTTCCGATCAAGGATTACGCCTAAGAACTTAACCCTGTCGGTCACTGGTATCGTCCTGCCTGAGAAACATGGTTCCCTGTAGACAGGAATTTTCGTTCTCCCCGTGAACAGACATATTTCCGTCTTCTCCGGGTTAACGTTTAGACCCCTAGGCTCAGCCCAGCCGAAGGCCGTGTTTAGGGCCGCCTCGGCCCTTCTGCACATATAGTTTGGATCCCTGCCCCTTAGAAGTATTACAACATCGTCTCCATAGATTCGAATCCCTCTTCGGTTAAGGTCCTTAGGAGACTATTTATCGCGGTTACCCATAGCAGTGGAGATAAAATCCCACCCTGTGGCGTTCCGCGAAGTACCCTTCTCCTAATAGTAACACCGTACATTTCGCAACTTATCCATCTATTTCTTAGCATGTGGGTGATCCAGTCACTAAGCGCCCGGTCAACCCGAAACCGGCTCAAGGATCGGATAAGAGTACGTTATTAAAGTCTCCCTCGATGTCAATGCACACAGCCAGTGTGTACAGTTTGTCCTCGAAGGATTTCCATATATATTGTACTACCTCATTTAATGCGGTCTCCACTGATCTGCCCTTTACATAAGCATGCTGCTTACATTTCAGGTCTCTGTCCGGTATTCTACTTTTAATCATGGCATCGACTATCCGCTCCATGGTTTTAAGTAGAAAGGACGTTAGGCTAATCGGGCGATAAGCCTTTGGTGTCGCATAGGTCGGCTTCCCAGGTTTGGGTATAAATACTACCCTAGCAACCTGCCATCTAACCGGAGTTTATGCGAATTTTATATATCACTGACAAATGAGTCAATCTTTTTCATCTCTACATTTTTGCCATAGGTATTGTGTACACTTGTCACATTACTTGCTACTGAGGCCAAGGTACCCACCTCCGTAGCAGCTTTATGCTCACGATCGCAGGATGACGACGGCACATGACTCGCGAGCAGATCAACAGGAGAAATTGACAAAAACACCCCGGGACTACTACTTCTTAGTTATGTTTAAAAATTTTTTTTTTTTTTTTTAAGATTTATCATAAATTATTTTTATTCATAAAATCTGCAAAATTATATTCTTCTTCTAAGATTAACGAGTCAATCGCTTACTGAGTTTATGAATCACTAACAATTTATTTGAAAGTGTATAGAAATTAAATAAAGATTTAATAGGAAAAGTGTATACTTTAACAAATGTATACCTTAATACAAAATTTAAAATATATTCAATATCATCCTTTATTATAAAAAAAAATAAAAGCATCAAAAGATACATAACTATAAGTTAATTGTTAGCAATCCTATTAGTATGTTCCCAACTTAGTATAGATTTACTATCTAGAAGTTGTAACTTTTTTGTGTAAAATGAAATAAAAGCTTTAAATCTATGTTGAATGAGACAATATAAAAACCACAAATTGTAATATTCTCTTTCTTCCGTACTTATCATGGATGGTAACCGAAACGAATGCGGTTATGGGTACGCTATTTTCTGTTATTTCGGTAACGTTATTTTAGGGGTAACGATATTTTATTTATTTCGGTAATAGTATTTAGGGGTAACGATAGGCAGTTGAAAGGGTATTGAATCGATAACGGTATTTTAGCAGTATTACCTTCCAACCCTGATACTTTTAAAACACTATTATTCAATATCTTCAACTAAATTGTTACAAAATACATAAATGTATTCGCAAGGAAGTTATATCAAGTTATATTTATAAAACGTGTAGAGTATTTGTAATAATTGGAAAATATTATATGTACCGCCATAAATCGTTTGTCGCAGAGACATAAGGGCGGAGTTTAAGCTTCAGTTAAAACTCTATCATTTTTCATTACAATTATTATCTCACATCTTCGTTAGTTTGGTTGATCTTTAAAATGGTAGTAATATGTATACCACTATTCCCTGGTTGTACATGACTCAAATGTCTTTTTCTTTATAATTTTTGTTGTTGTTGTTGTTTTTTTTTCATTTCAGTTGGTTATCGAGTTGTTATTATCTTTATCGTATTACAAATTTAAAAGTTTTTGACCTCAAACTGGAAATGCATTTTTCTTTCATGGTAGTTTCACTTTTTCTTTACTTTTTCTAAAATGTTATTTTCTTTGTGTGTGTGTGTGTGTATGGTTTGCTAAAGTTTTCTTTTTTCTTTCAATTTTTTACAAATAAAAAGAAAGCATTACGTGTCATTGATTTAACCATGTAATGTAATTTCTGTTTCATCTTAATGTTTGCTAAAATAAAAGTTCTTTATTTTATCTTAGGGTTAGTTTATTTAAAATTTTAGTCTCCAAGTAAATATACATATTTATTTTAATATTAAACTAATATTATTCTTAAATTTTGTTTAAAATAAATTTTTGAGAAAATATCACTGGACGCGAGTAAAACAGTTTTGAATTTATTATACAGACAGTATTATAATTTCTATGAAATTTTTTTTAATAGTGAAAATTTTTTGTTCTTAACTTTAAATGAAATGTGATATTTTTCAAAAAATTTGCTCTACAAATAAGATTTTTAGTTTAGAAAAATTTTTAAATTAACGGAAATTTTTTGATATACACTGAGAAAATTTTCCTGCAAAAAATATAACAAATACAATTACGACTTACAATGAACTGGGAACAAATAAGAATGTAAAGAATTGATTATTGTAACCATTGTTTTGTTAATTATATTTACTAAATTTAAAATTAAGAAATCGTTATTCCGATATTTTTGCGAAAAAAAAAAATTAGACACGTCTTTAAATGCAGCATATTAAATGTTTACTAGCAAAGAAAAAATATGTTTTAAGAGCAACATATCATGATTGGGCATACGAAATAATTATTATCCCAATTATCCAGATATGATCCTTTCTGATCATTTTATGTTCTTTGAGAATGATAATTGACACGAAAAATATATAGTTATTTGAAAACTTTTTGATTTGTTTAAAAATAACTTTTTGGTAAATTAAAAATTAAACTTTTCTTAAAAATAATTAAGTGTCGGCCCAGAATAAGAACGTGACATACAACGATTGTTGCTTTGAGAGAAAAACGAGGCCAAAATAACAAAGTACAGCGGTGACTGCACACACTAGTGTAAAAAATACCGTATAGATTCTGTACTCTTCAATGTCTTCTTTTCTTATTAATGACCCAATTTGTTTAATCATTTAGTGATTATTCATGTTATTGCAGTCCCACAATAACAACGAGATGTATTTCTTCATACGAATTTACAACTAAAATACGCCAAGCGTTTTTCTTATTTTCTTGTTTTCTAATTCTCTTAACAGAGTTCCCGCATTTTAATAGATTTTTGTAAACAAAAGACATATGATGTGTAAAATTAGCGTACGATATTCTGTGGCTCTTGTGTTCCCTTTGATAATCGCGAATGAACAACGTACTAAAAACCATATTAGTGTGTTTGTTTTTAAATTTTTATTAAAGAAATTATTTCATTTTATTGTGTTTATAAAATTAAATAAAAAAATTGGGTCGTTAATAAGAAAAGGACACACCGTCGTACAGTAGAAATTTTTGGTCATTTTCGGATCAAAAATCTGTTACTTTTGAATCGATGAGTATTTTTGTTTGATTTTTTCTTTGTTTAATAGGTGAGACTTCAAGCTTTAATTTGTATTTTCAATCATAAATATCAAATCGTAACAAAAAAAATTATGAAGGGTTAAAAATACAATTTTGATTTTTTTTAGTTTTCGTATAACGACAACCTTCGGCCCATAGACTTTGAAACCTCAATATTTACAAAGGCCAAAGATTGCATTTTTTTGAAAACATGTTTAGCTGCAGTAGAGTTAAAATAAAATTTCATTGGTAGCAAATGTAAGATACTTAAAAAAATGCTTCCAAGTTTAAAATTTAGAATTTTTAT
The DNA here is from genome assembly GCA_949748255.1 of Eustalomyia histrio. Classification (NCBI taxonomy): domain Eukaryota; kingdom Metazoa; phylum Arthropoda; class Insecta; order Diptera; family Anthomyiidae; genus Eustalomyia; species Eustalomyia histrio. Next base: position 63,050,270 of record OX456527.1, on the reverse strand, counting down.
TTTGGTGATTATTTAAATAAGTTTTTGGTACAAAATAGTTTGATAATTATTATTTGCAATGAAATACCCAGCAAAACTTTGGTAATGGGTGCGGTATTCTTATGCGTTACCTTGTCATAATAGCTCGTCACCTTTTGCATTATTTGCAAGCATAAAGTAATAAGTTACTTATTATTGATTACGTAATATAGGATTTATATATGTAAAGTAATAATAGAAATATTTTTAAAAATCTATTTCTATATACATTACTTTGTGTTTTTTTGTAACCAAAAGGGTAATGTATGTTTGTTTTGATAACACTAGCAAAAAACGAAGCGCAACAATTAATTTAAGTTTAAAGCAATCAAATACTATATGCGTCGATAGCGCAGTGGGTGAGTTCTGGCTGGCAACCAGATTTCCCTGGTTCAATTCCCATCACGATCACATTATTTTTAATTACAAATATTTTGAATAAAATATTTGTAATAATTTTTTTAATAAAAATTCCCCTTTTTTAAAAATCTATTTTTAGACACATTACTTATTCCATTTTCGTAACCATATAAGTAACCCTGTTTACCGCAGCTCCACCCCTGCACCAATAAATAACTTGTTATTTACTTATTGTTTTCTTCTTTTAATTTTTTGTGTTAGTTGCTCATTTGAACTCTAATAAAGAAGTCGACTTTATTACAACTATTTGTATTCATTTTCTTTTTGTTCATTTCTTTTTTTTCGCTCTTGCCTACAGAAAAGACTGCAGGCTCAAACATTGGTGACCCCGACGAGATTGTTTAAATAAAATCGTTTCGGTATATTATCAATTCGGATAATTAAACACCTTTTTTTGCTAAATATTAAACTTTGAAGGGTGTACGTATTTGCTTGTCGGATCAAACTGCATACATACAGTATTTACCGGTTAACATAAAAAACAAAACAGAAAAAATATTTACTTGTTGTGACGTAGCCATTGTACAACGGGATCTATTTACATACATTTATTTTCTTTAAATTATTTGTACAATGGCAAACGAAGACGAAAATTTTGCTGCCAACGGTGACACAACAGAGGCTGTTAATTTGTCTCCTTATAAAAATAAGGTCGCTGCAATCGTAAAGCAGTTGGTACACCTTAACATGGCGCTAAATGTTGTGCAGTTGAAAGAGTATGATGATTCAGAGCTTTTGGTCCGTCTTGAATTCGCCGATAATCTTAACAAAAGCTTTGAGCATGCACAATTCTCTCTTGAAGAAGTTGATAGCGGCGAATTGGAAAGCAATACTCGTTATAATTTCGTGGCGATGTATTTGGAAGTTAAGGCTAAATTAACTCGTCAATTGAATTATAATAAAAAAACACAATTGAACCAACACTCTTCGACCGTTCATCAATTGTCTTTGGATGAAACTTTACCTTATTTGTCTATGTCACACCGTAAATCAAGATTGCCAGAACTTAAAATACCACAATTTTCTGGATCGTACATGGGTTGGCCAGATTACTTTGCTATGTTTAGCACGGTCATTCACAATGATAATGAATTAAGCAAAATAGAAAAATTTCAACATTTGCGTGCTAGCTTGAAGGATGCTGCTTTAAACACTATTTCATCATTGGAACCTACCGAAGCTAATTATGATAAGGCTATTGAATTATTAAAAAATCGTTTTGATAATAAATTGCTTAATTTTCAGACACACATTAAGGAGATTTTTGGGCTGAAAGGTGTTGAGAAAGATTCTGCTGCAAATTTGCGTCAGCTTAGTGATAAGCTTAAGGCTCATATGCGTGCACTGCAAACTATAGGTACACAAGAACAAATCGCTGATGGTTTTTTGGTACATTTGGTTACCTCAAAGCTTGACGCAAAAACACAAATAAAATGGGAAGAGAATTTGCCTATACACAAACTGCCGACTTGGTCTTCTATGGAGACATTTTTAGAAAATAGGTGTCGCATATTAGAAAATTTAGAGAGTGCCATGCCAGCCAAAGTGCCAAGTCAGTTAGCTAACAGAAAGCCCTCCTCAACTGGGCGTAGTGTTTTTGTGGCCTCTACAGTAGCATCGTTTTTGTGTACGTTTTGTGACTCAAAAGAGCACTACATTACTAATTGCTCTGGTTTTGGAAATCTTTCTCCCACTCTCCGGTTTAAAGAAGCTAAAAAATTGCAACTATGCTTAAATTGCTTAAAAAAGGGGCATATGTTAAAAAACTGTAAATCTGGCCACTGCCGTCATTGCCCATCGAAACATCATTCACTACTGCATATCGATAATGCCGTCGTCGAATCATCTACATCTCTACATTCGTTAACGCCAGCGCAGGTGCCAGCATCAGCGCAGTCCACACTTGTTTCATCTTTAATCTCCAGTCCTCCACCTGAAGCTCAAGAGTCTTCTCCTGCTTTTAATGTGTTGCTAGCCACAGCTATAATCTTGATCAAAAATCGTTCAGGTTCATTCGTACCTTGTCGAGCTATTTTGGATTCAGCTTCGCAGCTCAACTTTATTACTGGGCGTCTAGCAAATCAACTTCAGCTGAAGACAACGAAAGCGTGCGTATCCATCTCAGGTATTGGTGATGGTACTTTTAAAGCAGATAAATCTGCCGATATTTGCGTAAAATCTCAACATGGAGATTTTTCAACTTCATTCTCTGTTGTTGTGGTGCCAACTATAACAGACTACCAGCCTAGCGTTAGCATCAAGGTAAAAAGCTGGAATATCCCACAAAACGTAAGGTTGGCAGATCCCTTATTTTACCAACCGGGCCGTGTAGATGTATTGATTGGTGCCGGTCTATTTTTTGAGCTAATGTGCGTTGGGCAAGTGCGTTTGTCCAAAAATTTGCCCATTTTACAAAAAACTCTATTCGGTTGGGTAGTGTCTGGTGGTGGTTTTTGCGCAGCGAATTCCTGGTCGTTAGCAACAACATCAAAAAACGTTAAGCAGCAAGAGGAAGAGAACCTTTATTCTCTTATTAAAGGCTTTTGGGAAGTAGAAAACCATGTCGACAGTCTTTGTAACTCTGCTAGTGAAGATGCCATTTGTGAGAACTTATTTAAACAAACAACTATTCGCCTAGATTCTGGTGCATATTCTGTGACCTTACCAAAATTAAAAGAGAGTGCGATGCTTGGTGAATCGTACGACGGAGCTTTGCAACGTTTCAAAGGCTTGGAGAAAAGGCTAAATAAAAATGCTGAACTCAAACAACAGTATTCAGCATTTATGAAAGAATACGCAGATTTAAATCATATGTCGTTAGTCTCTATACCCCCAAGTGTAAACACGTATTATCTGCCTCATCATTGTGTGTATAAAGAAGATAGTACAACAACAAAGCTGAGAGTTGTATTTGATGGTTCAGCAAAAACTTCATCTGGCCTTTCACTAAATGACATATTATATGCTGGTCCCACAATACAGCCAAAGCTTTTTAATACACTTTTGCGCTTTCGCGTTTTTAAAGTAGCTCTAAGTGGTGATATTTGCAAGATGTATAGATGCGTTAGAATTTCTCACCCAGATGATTTTCTACAATGTATTATATGGAGAGATAACTCGCACGAAGGTATTAAAATTTACAAATTAAACACAGTTACCTACGGTACAAAACCAGCAGCGTTTTTAGCAATTCGTGCTATGCATCAACTTTCGGTCGATGAAGAGAAACATTTTCCATTGGGTGCCAAAATTGTAAAGCGAGATTTTTACGTTGATGATTTAATCACTGGTGGTGATTCGGTTGATGATGTCGTAGAAATTCGCAGACAAGTAACAGAATTACTTCAAAAAGGGCACTTTATGATTCGAAAGTGGTGCTCAAACAACGCAGCAGCTTTAGAAGGTGTTTCGCCAACTGATTGTGAGCAGTTTTTAAAATTTCATGATGGAACTGATATAACCAAAACTCTTGGTCTGATGTGGGACCCAAAAACTGATCACTTTATATTTTCGTTCTCGCCAACGACAAGCGACAACATAGCGACGAAGCGTACCGTTTTATCAGCAATCGCCCGGTTATATGATCCACTGGGTTTAATTGGACCTGTTATAACAAAGGCCAAGGTTTTTATGCAGATTTTGTGGAAACATAAATTACAGTGGGACGAAAGCTTACCGCAAGCACTTCATTCATCGTGGTTGGACTTCATTTCAAAGTTCTCTATCGTTCATAGTTTTTTATTTCCTCGTTTTGTTTCGATGTCAAAGGCAGCAGTACAAATCCATGCATTTTGTGATGCCAGTTTGTCGGCATATGGCGCATGTATATATGTGCGATCTGAGCTTGAAGATGTCGTAAAATCTATTTTATTATGTTCAAAGTCGAGAGTTTCACCACTAAAAACTCTCACAGTCCCTAAGCTTGAACTATCAGCAGCACTACTACTAGCGGACCTTTTGGATGGCGTATTAAATTCTTTTTCAACTACTTATGAAGTGCATTGCTGGTCTGACTCCATGGTGGTGTTATCATGGCTGCGTGAAGAGTCATCAAATTTCAACGTTTTTGTCTCTAACAGGGTTAGTCGTATACAGACGCTTACCAGTAACATGACATGGCATTATGTACCAACCGATTTAAATCCAGCTGATATTTTATCGAGAGGTGCAACACCTGAAGAGCTTTTGCGCTCGAAACTATGGAAAAATGGTCCTGATTTTTTAAGCAGCCCTCCATCGAAATGGCCTAAAAATTTAAATTTTTTGGCCGACCTGCCTGATCGCAAACGAACTGTTTTAGCAACTATTTCTTTGAATGATTGGTTTTCCGGATTAAAAAATAGTAATTCGTTCGGAAAAATGCAGCGCATATTTGGATACGTTTATAAATATGTAATTTTAAAGTTTGCTTTGCACAAGGGAATTGAAATTGGGCCGCTTACTACATTTGATTTGAAAATGGGTACGCATGTTTTGATACGTAATATACAACAAATAAATTTCGCAGCAGAATATAAATCTTTAAAGGCAAACAAAAGTGTTCTACCGTCAAGTAAACTTTATTCACTAACACCATTTATTGACTCAACGAACTTAATACGAGTAGGTGGAAGACTTGAAAATTCAATTTTAGATTTTGATGGTAGACATCCTATTATATTGCCAAAACTTCATCCCTTTACTCGTGCTTTAGTTTTGCATTTTCATCAAAAACTTCTTCATGCTGGACCACAGAGCCTTCTTGCGTCAATTCGACAACAATACTGGCCTCTTGGTGGGCGTAAAGCTGTAAGTAAAATTATTTTAAAATGCATTCGATGTTTTCGATTAAAGCCAAAATATACAAATCATATCATGGGAAATTTGCCAAATGATCGTGTGCAACCAAATAGAGCATTTCATACCACCGGTGTTGATTTTTGCGGACCATTTTATTATAAATCTGAGGTGAGAAGTCGGCCACCAGTAAAATGCTATATCTGCATCTTCATCTGTTTTTCAACAAAGGCTAGTCATTTGGAAGTCGTGGCTGACTTGTCAACATCATCATTTTTGGCAGCTCTAAAACGATTTGTAAGCACAAGAGGTAAACCGAAAACAATTTGGTCAGACAACGCCACAAATTTTGTAGGCGCTAAGAATGAGTTGGCAGATTTAAAGCAGCTATTTTTGAGCCAATCTCATTTGCAAATAATTCACCAGCAATGCCTTCATGACGGAATTGATTGGAAATTTATTCCTCCAAGGTCTCCGCATTTTGGGGGCCTCTGGGAGGCTGCAGTTAAGGCTGCAAAATATCATTTTTATCGTGCTGTTGGCCTGTCAACTTTAACTTTTGATGAACTACGAACATTGGTGTGTCAAATATCGGCAATTTTAAATTCTCGGCCATTGTGCCCAATTTCGGAAAATCCAGATGACCTTGAGGTACTTACTCCAGCACACTTTTTGGTAGGTGCACCGCTGACATCCATAGTGGAACCTGAAATAACTGAAATCAACATTAGTCGTTTAAATAGATGGCAAAGGGTTTGCTATATGCAACAAATTTTTTGGAAAAATTGGAGTAGCTCGTATCTTTCGCTTTTGCAAGAACGTTCAAAGTGGCGTGCATCTACTACTAATATTAAAAATGGAGATATGGTTTTATTGAAAGAAGAAAATCTTCCGCCGCTCAAATGGCAAATGGGTCGTGTTGTTGGAACCATCTGCGGTACTGATGGAGTAGTCCGTGTTGCAGTTGTTCGCACAGCCACTGGAACTACGAAGCGTGTTGTTGCAAAGTTAGCTGTACTGCCTATAGATGATGATTCTGTTGAAAGCCAAGACCTTCCAACGGGGGGAGGATGTTTACCGCAGCTCCACCCCTGCACCAATAAATAACTTGTTATTTACTTATTGTTTTCTTCTTTTAATTTTTTGTGTTAGTTGCTCATTTGAACTCTAATAAAGAAGTCGACTTTATTACAACTATTTGTATTCATTTTCTTTTTGTTCATTTCTTTTTTTTCGCTCTTGCCTACAGAAAAGACTGCAGGCTCAAACAAACCCCTTACATTATCACCTCTAAAGTAATGGGTATATACATTACTTTGAGGTTCATCGCCTATAAAATTCATCAATGAAGTAAGGTGTAAAGTAATCCATCGGTCCCTATGGCTATACATTACTTTACTCATTATTTGGTAGTGTGTGGTTTTGCTGGGTAAATTATTTATTTTATATGTTCTTGGTTTTTTATAAATTATTATATGGTATATTATGTATGTAAGTATTTGTATATGTAATATTAAAAAATAAAATATCAATTTATAATTCATGGTAAACAATAAAATATAAAAAAAATATTACCTTAAGAAATATATAAAGTAACGATTATTGTATTAAAAATCACGATTATTGTATCAGAATTACTTATAAAATTTTTAAAATCTCTTAAGGAAAATCTTTTATAAGTTTTACGGTTGATTTTCTGATGCTCGACAGATATGGATCGGATATATAGAGTAGTCTTTTAAAAACGTCTTCATTCGTGGCAAATCATGAACACTTACGAGAATGTTGCAAGTGGTATCGTTTGTAATCTTTCCCAGCAAAATAAAATGGATGTTATTCTTTTTGAATCTCTTTTTCAGAACATCCAATGAAGTAAATAGTGCAAATTTTTCGATTTGTAAGAAGTCATTTAAAACAACTTCCAAAATGTTGATATTAACCCCTACTTATGAAGTCATTAATATAAAATTCCAATCAAAAGCATATAAATTTTTTAATTTTAATATTTATTACAATTTATAATTATAGTACAAAAAAAAAAAAAACAATTATTAAGTTGGTCCATAAATGATTAATTAGTACAGTCATTTAATGCCTTATTGAAAACATATTTTGCATACCAGTGATATCCAATTTGTCCTGGTCCGAATAATAATTCTTGGCGTGTTCAAAATCACATTTTTAACTTTAAAACAAAGCCGCTCGCTATATTTATTTTGTAGTCCCTATATTTAAGAGTTCCGAAAGTTGCCCAATAGGCAATACTGCGAAATGACTTATTTTACTTTCCCCATGTATTAAAATTTTTGTGGACTGACGATGGCATGTAATACCAATTGCATTTTTTAACATATGATTTTACCAGTACCACGACAAACTTAAAGAATTACGTAAAATCTTTCTATAAGTTAATTTAAAATAAGAAAAGAACCTTAAAATTATTCATTTTTATATCCGTTGTTGTTGTTTTTGTGAACAACCAAATCATTTGTACCGATTATAAAGAGTTTTTGTTTGACAAATCACGTTAATTATTTTCTCGTTTATTAAGAAACAGAAAACTGCCAAAATAAAAAATGGTAATTAAATTTATATATTTTTTTGTTAAATTTCTGAGTTGCTCAACATTTTTGCGTGTCGCTTCTTTATAAGCACGAAAAGGCAGTTAGCTTTGATATATGTTTTAGATAATAAGTTAATCTTTAATTCGATGTTATAACTAGATCGGCGACAAACGGCGCCATCCGTTAAAATCCTAGTCAAAGTTGCGTAGTGAAGCCAAAAAAAAATTATATATTTCAAATGAATAAATTTCAAATCTGATAACAATATTTACAAAACTCATTAAAAAACTAGAATCTGCATAAGATACCTTTTCCAACAAGGTATAAAAATCATAAAAAAAAATAATTATAAATAATTATAAATATTAAAAATACGCTCTTGAATACGGTATACACAAATCTTTAAACTCGAAAGTAGTGTGTTCTGTCGCCATTTTCGAATACTTCTGATGGCATAATAACTACAATTTCTGCAAATAATTATTGCTTGACATCTTAGCTTTACGATAGAATCTGTTTTATGGTTAATTTCAAACATTTGCAAAAATAAATTATGAGATACATTCACCTTATGTTATCCACTGTGCGTCGTACGTCGTTATTTTGGGCGAGTTTTCTTTCATAGCAAAAATTGTTGCAAGTAACGTTATTATTCTGCACCGGCACTAATTTGTGATTTATTAAATATTTAAAAGTATTTTTTTTTTAATTTAAAAACAACAAAATTAAAAAATTACTTAAATATATATTTAATTTTGACTGCACTCACAATATATTTTCCGTTACCGACTGTAGTTTATTAAAAAAGGAATACGTAAAGTTTGTTTTTAAAAGAAAAATCAATTGAAATTCATAGAAATATATTTTTTAACCTATTTGAATCAGTCATTCAAAAAACAAACTATAAAAATTTACAGACATTCAGTAGGAGTTGATAATTTCAGTTAAATGTAAAATTTTATGTTTTCTGTTTCTAAAAATAGAAATTCATATAATTTCTTTTTGTTTTTTTTTTACCAAAATAGTAGTTTGTTAATATACAAAATTATTTCAATAAAAATTACAAGAAATTATTCAAATATAGATACACACAAAAAAATAAAAAAATATATACATCTGTGTGTGTTGTGTTTTGTAAAATTTCATACAAATAGAAAAAAATTTGAATTTGAAAAACAAACCCAAAAAACGTTTTTTTTCTGCTTTTTGTCAGTTAAATATTTATGGTTATTTTAAACAACTTTCTATTGTTTTTACTACTTTTGTCAATTATTAAACAATGATTGAAAATAAACAACAAAATGGGTTGAATATAATGAAAAATTAGTAGTCCTCTTTTTGATTGTATTTTCGATTAATTTAATATGTATTTTAGATTATTTTTAACGGAATAATATTGTGAGTGTGCAGATATGTAGATGCTGAGTGTATCATTAATCATTAACAACTATTAATTCCACAAAACTGATCTAAAGTAAGACCAATTTTAAAAAGATATGAATACATGTTACTACTGCAGTATACAAAATCAGATTAATGTTTTTTTAACAAAATATTAGATTTGTGAATTTTCTAACAGAACATACTTTGAATATGCGGCGTTTTATTTTGCAGAACATTATGTTAATAACATTTTATGTTAGAAAGAATCTTTAGATTCTGAGCGCTTTTTCGTAGGAGTAGTTGTTGAAAATATGAAAATGCAATCAAAAAATCCTTCAAATTCTAAGAATTTCTGACAACGTTTTCTGATAAAAACCCTTTTTATACTAAGGAGTTTTTCTTATGGAAAATCCTCATTTACTGAGCACTTTTTCATATAGAAAAACCTTTAAATTCTGAGAACTTTTTCCTTTAAAAAATTCCCAAATTCTGATACCATATAGAAAAACCTTCATATTCTGCGTACTTTTTCCTAAGGGGAAATTCCCAAATTCTAAGGACTTTTTTAGTAGGAAAACTCTCAGATTCTAAAGAGCGTTTCAAAAAAGGCCTGAAGATTCCTATAGAACAACGCTCAGATTTCAAGGAATTTTTTCTAAAAAAACACTCAGATTCATATAGAAAAACCATCAAATTCTGGGAAGTTTTTTCTATATAAAATCGCTCAGATTCTGAAAAGTTTTTCCTACTGAAAAAATCCTCAGATTCCAAGAAATTTTTCCTATCGAACATCACTAAGGATATGCTGACTGTTTTCAGTAAAATACTTCCGATTTTTTAAATACAAATACAAATTTTTCTGTAGTATCTGAAAAGAAAAGTCCAACAGATTCTGCTGAATTTTTTCTATAGAAAAGCAATCAGAGGACGTTTTCTTATAGAAAATGACTCAATTTCTAAGAACTTTTTACTTCAGAAAATCACTGAGATTTAGAGGAATTTTCCTTTTTTTAATAATTTTTCCTATTTAAAACACCCACATCTGTATAAAAAAGGAATTAGAATCGATGTTTTATTTGTTTTTTAGAATCTGTGTTTTTATAGAAAAAATTCATCAAAGCCTAATGGCTTTTTCTACTGAAAAGTGTTAAAAAAATGTATTTAGAATTTGACAAAAATTCCAAAATTACTCAGAACCGTAGACATTTTCTATAGAAAAAAAAAATTATCCGATAGAAAATTCTACAGATTTTGAAGATTAATCGCTGATTCTAACTATTTTTTTTAAAGACCAATTCAACAATCATATAATTTTGGTGATAATTGAACTCGATTTTGGTTTTCTGATGGTCTAGTTTTCACCGAGATTAGTTGCAAGTTATTTCATCATATTCATATTGATTATTCAATAAAATTAGCTGTTAAAATTATTCATGTTACCTCGTTTAGCTTTTTCTTGTATATTTTTCAATAACAATATTTGTGACAATTCACATTTCAATTAATTTTCGAAAATGTTGCCTCACAGGACTAGTAGAAATTGCAATGCTTTAAAGGGAAAATGTTAGATGATTCAAACTATTTTCTTTAATATCAAACAAGAATAGGCTGCCTATACCAGCAAAGACAATATTACCTCTAATATTCGTTGTGTGTACACCGACCTTAATAAATAAAAATATTAAAATTTAATTTGAAATTTGATATGGGGCCGCTTTGACCCAAAGATGACAGAAAAGTTTTTTTTTTTTTTATAAATATTAATTCCCTCTTGTTTATTATGAAACATTTGGTATGTTTTAGTTGAAAACATTTTTACTTAAATTAAAAATTTGTTTATAATTTAACACATGTCATAAATGTATGTACCGCTGTTATGAAATGATACAAAAACATAATTTATTTTATAATATTTGAGGTTAATGTTTTTTTTGTTTTTATTTTTAAATTGTATTTATACGCAAGTTATCAGTTAAAACGATGGATGAATATTTTACCAATGAATATTTTATCAACACATACATACATACGTATGAGTGATATTATTGTTCAAATTACATTCATAACACTCATACGTTCAGATGTAAAAATATTTAATGTGGAAAGTATGGAAGTATGAAATATTTGGTTAATATCACTGTCCAACAAAATAAGACTTTTTAAATGGAACAGAATAGCGACCCCATAATCCTGAAAGGGTATGTTGAGTAGATCATTTTTGTAGAACAAACTTATGGTCCAGCACGTCTGAGTTTTTTTTACAGTGGGGTCAAAGTTTTCATTTTTTGGTCGAAGGAAGCATTATACTATATGAAAAAAATGCTGTAAGTTAATGTCTGCGAGAATTCTTATGGTCAGAGTTGTATTGTGGAATTGTATGAGGATTATTTTTGTGAAAGATCTTAACCCTCTAACTGGTCTCCTTATGGGTCAATTTGACCATTTTTTCGAGAAAATCAAAAAATATCCTTTAAAAAAGGATATTTAAGGCTTAAAGTATTCTACGAAAATGTTTGCCGGAAAATTTCAGTGGGGGTCACCAAAGACACCATTGTTGTAAATAAAGCTCTTTACGCTTAATTTATAAAATTATACACCAACATATACAAAACAGGTAAAAACGGCGTCAAGTTCGGCCGGGCCAAACACTGAGTTCTCGTGTCTAGTCAGCTGTGACTTACAAATATTTTCGTAGAATATTTTAATCCTTAAATGTCCTTTTTTAAAGGATATTTTTTGATTTTCTCGAAAAAAGGGTCAAATTGACCCATAAAGAGACCAGTTAGAGGGTTAAGATCTTCTACAAAAATAATCCTCATATAATTCCACAATACAACTCTGACCATAAGAATTCTCTCAGACATTAACTTACGGCATTTCTTTCATATAATATAATGCTCCCTTCGACCAAAAAATGAAAACTTTGTTCCACTGTAAAAAAAAAACTCAGACGTGCTGGACCATAAGTTTGTTCTACAAAAATGATCTACTCAACATACCTTTTCAGAATTATATGGTTGCTATTCTGTTCTAAAAATGCTGTTGGACAGTGTATTTAGCCAAAATATTCACCTAAATGCAAGTAATAATCTGTATTTTAAAATTTTGAAAAGTTCAGTTTTTCCCTATATATTTTTTTTCTTAAAAAACTACCACCATTTTATTGGGTTCAGATATTTTTAAGTATAATAAATATTATTGTACAATTTTATTTTTCTGCAGCTAAATTAGGAAAATGTCGTGTATCTTTGAGTTTTGCATTTATTAACTATTTTTTAATGTTTTATGAAAATCTGGTCTTCCGTAAAGTGTTTTGTTTAGTTTTATCATCCATCATCGACAAAGTGTTTGTATATTTCAGAAACATGTTCAGTTCACCTGGGAATGCTGACAGTAATTTATTTCTTAAATTTGGAACTAATTTTTTGGAAGTTTAAGTTTCTTATTTAACAAACGAACCAATAGAAACCATAGTTATGCTAAATTGGCCAGCCATTATTTATTTAAACCAAATCGAAAAACTCCAAATCTTGAACCACGGCATATACGAATATTTAGTATTTCAAAAAAATCGCAAGCACATAAAACATATAACACATTAGATAAAATAGATTAATCCGAAATGTCCAACTTAGTTAATAAAATACCTTGCAGTGGAAATAATAGTGGGCATTGCAGTATAGTATATGTAGGTACAACGAATAATAAATTAAGACTAGAATTGCAGGACATAAATCTAATCAGAAATACTAGAACACTATCGAATGTCTGCACAAAAAACAGCATTATCATTACAATGCACTTTATTTCTGAGGATTTTTTCTATAGGAAATCCATCAGAATCTGAAGACTTTTCATATGGAAAAACTCTAATATTCTTAGAATTTCTTCCCGTAGGAAAACAACTTTTAAAGACTATAGAAAATACTCAGATTATTAAGACTTTTTGCTTTCAAAATTTTTCCCATCAATATCGCTCGGATTCTTAGAAATTTTTCTATAAATATAGCCATTAGCTTCTAACTTCTTCCTACAGAAAAGTCTTCAGAACCTGTACACTCACCAAAAAAAGTCTGTAATGGCGACTGAAAATTTTGCTGTTATTACGGGAAATTTTGCTAATTTGAGCCCAGCGGTATTTTTTGCTAATCTTAGCAACACATTTTTGCTGACGCGTAGTACAATGAAATTAGTAGAAAAATTAGTAGCCGCTATTAAATTTTAGTATACTTTTTGTAAAGTGGAATTTAAGATCGGTTTGCTAAAATCAGCAAAAAAATTACTAAATATTATTAATATTAGTATAAAATTTAAAATTTTTTTTTTATCGAGCATTAACATTTTTTTATTTTATTCAGGGACTGAAACCGAACCTGAACCCAAACGTGTTCAGGTTCGCTGTTTATGAAAACTTTGAACTCGTTCAAAAATATAAAAAAATATTCTTGCTGTTCATGGCGTGAGAAATGTTTGATAGAAAAATCATAAAAACCTTCATTTCTTGCATTCCTTTTAAGCAAACATTTGATCAATGCAGATCTATTAGCAAAAAATTGCTAACACCAAAAATTTCTTCTATAGTTAAAAAGCTAAACTTGAAAAAAGCCGTACTAGACTGTCAAACTATATGAAATTCCAGTTATGACGTCGTTCAAGCCTTATTAGAATATGGGAGTTTTTGTTCGGAATTACAGGATGCTGCATTAACTATGAATGATAATATTTGGAATATTTGTGAAAATTTCGTAGATGCTTTTGCACCTGTTTAAAATTAATGCTGAAACTACAAGAAGAAAAGATGACTTTAGGCGATTTTTATAGAACTAAAATTAGAGCTAACAAAATATGACAAAACAAAAGTATTTTCACTAAAACTATATTTAAATATTATAAAAAAAGAAAACCAATTTATTAAAAATCTACTTTTGACTGCAGAATTGTATTTAGATAGCAGATATAAGTTAATGCTAAGTCCCGAAGATGTTGAAAATGCTAAAAAACATATTTAAAAACAATTAACATTTTCAAAAATTTGCAAATGGAAAGAGAAGAAGAGAATTTAATAAGAGAATCAATATATTGTTCTTCAGGAGATAATGAAGATATGCTCGAACAAGTTCTAAAAAAGAAGGAAAGATTTTTTAAATCAAATTTTTCAAAAAGCCCTTTTCAGCCTTGATATTCATTTTGTCGCCACATAGAACAAATTTCAAAGAAGAAAACTTAAAAAAATATTAATTGTAAAATTAAACAAAAATTTCTTTGAAAGATACACAAATTTATTAATAAAATATTTATACTTTTTTTAAATGTTGAACCCGAACCCGGAACCCGGAACCGAACCAAACCCGGACCTAAACTTTTTATTTCGATTAACCCGAACCTGAACCAATTTTTTTCAGGGTTTCAGTCCCTGATTTTATTTTTTTTTAAATATTTCATACAAAATTAAAAAAAAATCAAAGGCTTAAAAATTGTTAAAACATAAACGAATTAATAATTTTTTTTTTTTTATTTGGTAATTTCTTTTTTTAAAAAATATTTTAATATTTTTTTTTTACTTTAAGGTCTCAAATTTTAATTGATTTTAGGGCTGATTTTTAGAACTAAAAAAGCTTTTTAGTGCTATTTTAAGTGGATGTCCTATTTTCAGACATGAGTCCCTTTTTTAAACCATGTAACATTTTAAGGCAATTTAAATTTGTTGGTGTAAGTTTTAATTACAAATAACATTTCCTTCAATATCCACTTTTTAAAATTAGTTAATTTTTTTGTTAGTTTCAGCAAATCGATTATAAAAAATTTGTAAAATGATTTCTGAAATTAGCAGCGAAAATTTGTAAATATTCTGTAAAAACTCTGTAACTTGTAAAATGTAAATAGAAAAAGATTTGCTAAATAATATTTTTTTTACTAAAAATCAGTGCTAGAATAGTAAAGTGGGATTAAAAACCGTTTACAAATTTTTCTACTAACTTTTTTTTCTGAGTGTAGAGTTCTATCATGCGAAAAAGCCCTCAGTTCTTAAGACTTTTCTGCACGAAATCAGATGTAGCTCCATAATAAATAAGTATTTACACCGCTTAAATTATTGATTGAATTTCTTCAAAGTTCATATTAATTATTTCTATTAATTAGATCTGGCAGGAAACGCTCAATTTTTTTATATAGTTGACACAGCTCTTATGTTAAAAAACATTTAGTTTTTCCCTGAAGGACCTTCAATATACTGCACAGATGAAATTATACAATTGCGAAGTCTTTATACGTTTGCATCATATTTACTTTAGAATTGCAATTTTTAAAAATTCTTGGTTTTCTTTATATTTTTTTTTATAAAATTTAGTTTTTTCTTGCTTATTGCGACCAAAATTATTAGAATGAATTATTTTGCTTTTATAATTTGGGTGTTACTTACAAAAGTCTTTCACACAACTTACAAAGCTCTATTTAAATTTCTACATGGGACCACCGTTCGCTAGAAAATATTTAGTATGACGTAAGGAAAATAATAACATAATTGTACAAATTTGATTGTTTCAACCGTCATATTGGGAGAAACTTTAAATTTTGAGATTTCAAAATAGTTCGCACTATATGAATGAAATTATACATTGTTTAGCAACCCCGATTTTTATAAAGATTAAAATTTTCAATCATCGAAACCAATGTGTTACTAATGCAATATTTTTTATGCCATTGTGCTTAACTGTTTATTATGAAAGTAAAATTAAGACAGTTGTACTGATTCATTTTCTGTATGTAAAAAAGAAACAGCTAAACTTTTTAATCAAAAATTACCCTTGGAAACACATGTCCACCGCAGTTCATAATTTTTTTTTACTGGAAACAAATTATTCAACACAATATGCTACCACCAATCTGAGATTTATCAGAAGAAAAAAAGGAGTATAGAAATAAAGATTACATATTCTTTCGGTGGCACAAAACAAAAAAATGCATACTTTTCCAACATCCGACAAATGAGTAAATCGACCTCAATTAGTGTAACTGCACTTCACACGGCAAATTTGAGGGGATGTAATGGTGTTTCATGAAGTATGCGAAGGGTTTTCGTTCCCCAGAACCGTAACCAATAGGGCAAAAATAACTCTCGTTGCTCATGATAATGGAAGATCATGAACTTCGTATATGAGTTCCAAAATCTAAAGCTTTAGGCGTTAAACACGCATTTACTTCAAGAATGTGAAAACCAAACTAAGTTTCGATTACATTTGCAAAAATAGAAGCACTTTCTAATAGAGTGATAATTGTTGCCACAATTTCTATATGAAATTTTTAATATTGAAATTTTCAAAAGTTTAAATAAAAGTTCGCAATTATAAAAAAGAAATAAGAAAAATATTTTTAAATAATAACAAATTTCGTTTTTTTCCATTATCATAATTAAAAAGTTTTTTCTGTATTTCACACATTTTTTAATTAGTTTTTGAAATCAATTTTATAATTTTATTATTAAGAATTTTTTCATAAGTCTGTCTAGCCACAATGTCGTCTATATTGTGTGTCGTATTCAATGTCTGGTCTAATGAATTTTGTGGCATAATCTTATGTTAGTAAATGCAAGAATAGTGTTAAAGAATTGAGCTAAAATATAAGTGAACATTATTTTTAATCTATTATTTTTTATTTTCAATTTTTTAACTGAATACATTCTTTATGACATTTTCAAATAATTAAATAATGATTTATGGCCGTAATTTAAAGCAGAAGATACCTACAAGTGCTTAGATACATACCGCGTAGATGAACAAAACCCATCGGTTGGTATCCATTGCTTGAATCTGCGGCCATTAATATAAGTTAAGTGTTTAAAAAAAATGAAAGAAATCATTGGGCATAATCCTGTGGCCAGAGGCTGTAGTTTATTTATTTGTATGCAAATATATCAACATTTTGTTTGTTTGTTAATCCTGTAGACATTAAGTAAAACTTTTTTCTAAAAATCAAGACAAGTGGATTTAAATGCTAAAATACGTTTCCACGCTTGAGTTGAGAAATTTAAGTTAAATGTGATATCTTAATCTTTCTTTTTTGAATTTTAAATTATTGCATTATACTCGTTTAAGGGAGACAACCATTATAAATATATTTAAACATTCCATTTGGTACTAGCGATGTTTGCCTATAATGTGGTCATTAAAGGCAAGCGATGAAAGAACAATGATGCTGAGAAATTAATAATTTAAAAAAAAAAATATTATAATTTTGATCCGAAAATTTTGAAAAAGCACTTCTAGAAAACAAACAAATTTGTTAATTAAAATTTTTATTTTATTTTTATAGACATCGAGATTTTTTTTATTACTAATATTGTTAATTTATATAGAGCAATTAGATCCATTGAAATCACATTTTGGTTTTCCAATTAAGATTTCATAAAAGTCTTCACTTCTTCACTTCTCGTTCCGATGACTACGAAGTGAGTACGTTTGCACCTCTTGTCAGTTCAAATGATTGCTCCCAACTTTATAAAATTTCTGTAACCGTTCTTCTTTACGAACAGCGTCGTCGTACCAAAGTTTTTTCTGCTTCTCTTGGCAATAAGAGCTTTTGTTCATTCGTTATATAACTAAAGGATAATGCTAGGTCATTGAACCCAATTGATATAGTGGATGACCAAATATTTACTGATCCAATTGATAACGATAGGGGAGCCGAGTGAGACCCTCATTTTTATTTATTTTTGATTTAACATTTAAATATTTACAAAATATATTTTTGTTGTTTTTAAATTCGATTGAAAAGTAAAATTCGCCGCATGGGTAATAGACTCTTCGCAGAGGTCTTCCCTGATAATAACAACATAGATAAATTCAAGTTAAATGTCCTTCCATCCTACTCAATATGTAGGCAGCATCCTGTTGACTGTTAGTTCAACGCAAAAAAAAATCATTAATTCTGAACAAAATTAGCACAAAAGTGGCAGGCTATCAAAGTTGGCTTATGTCATTGCCATATAAATATGACGTACGCCAACCTTTAGTGTTAACCCTTAACGTTACTTATGTTAAATTTGCATGGGATAGACAGAAGCCAACGTTGATAGCTTCCCGCATAAACAAAGCTATTATTTTCTTTTCTTTTGAATATTCTAAAATACATACAGAGTGCAGCAAAAAAAAATCACCCGATTTTCTTTCGCTATATTTTTTGTTCGCCTGGTTTTTAACTGATTTTGTTATTCAAAATAGTTTATAGTTTAAATTAACTGCAACGATAATTTGAAATTAATGAAAAGTCATTTAAGAACCGGTCTACTAACTAATATTAAAATAAATAAAAATAAATTCTTTTCACTTATTTTAAATGTGATAAAACTAACCACAAATAAGTTAAAACAAATAACATTTCCTTTATTTATTTAACTGTTAACTAGTCAACTACAAAACCCGTAACAAAGTAATGATTTTTGATTTTATATGGTTTTTCAACTGTCAGCATATTAACTACATAATCCGTAAAAATAAATGATTTTTCTTTTTTTTTGGCTCTTTAAAAGTTCATTAAAAATTATCTACAAAGTTCACATCATGTATTTTATTTATTTAAACTCTCAGCCCATTACATAATTTTTTTAACCAAACATTTAAAATTAAAATATTAACTATAACAATTTATTTATTTTTTAAATAAACACCAAAAAAGGTTTAAAAAAATATATTTCCTTGTATTTTTATTTTTTTTTATATAAAAACAAATGTACACTCACCAAAAAAAGTCTGTAACTGATAGAGAACTGCAACTGCTGATTGCAAAACGTTCATACGCAATCAACACAAGAATAAATATGTGTTTGTGTTCAAACGCTGAATATACTCCAACACACATATTTGTTGATGATTTTAAATCAATCAAACGACGTGCAAATTGTTGTGTCACTGATTTAATCATCACTCCTTTTCATACCATTGAAAAAACAACAAATAACGCGTATGTGTGTATTCATAATTAAAACAAAATAGTTCTTATCTATAAAAAGGGGGTGGTTTTGTAGAAACACATTTCATAAATGGTATAATGTACATTTTTATTAGTAATATCAAAAATATTGTTCTTTGTGAATTTTTTTTAAATTTAGATCGATATCTCAGGCTCGCCCAATCCGGTTAAAGATAAATATTGTCAAAATTTTTGTTTACCTATTTTGATTGGAATTTTAATTCTCTATAAAAAAAATTAAGTGGTAAAATCTCCTAAAATTAAGAGTTACTTAGATAATAGCAATTTTTTGTAAAAAAAAATATTTTTTGATTATAATTATTTTGGTTTTCTTCGATCTTCTCTTTTCATGCAATATTCCTTATTGAGCTTAAGATCCTTTATTTATAAAAAATTTAATTATAAATATTTATTGATCCCAATATTTCGTCACCACATTGGGGAAGTCAGGGGAAATTGTCTTTTTTTTTCCGCTTTTTGTGGATGAAAAATAATTCTGAACGTATTCATTTCATAGTAAATTCATTTCTCTTTCATGGTTCTTTTGTAAAAACGTGAAATTTATACTAGTTATTAAAAAAATAGGTTTTCTTTTAAAAATTATTATTCATAATTTATTAGTATTTATAATACTTTTAATATTCACATGACATCAACAAAATTCGATTTTTTTTACTATATTTTCGCTTTTCAAAGATGAAAAATCGTATAATGTTGTTGGCAATACTGACGACAATAGGATATTATTCAAAATCATTTTTCATCCTCAAAATTATATAATATAATTAAAAAATTATTTTTGTTAACCAAAATTGCCATTAGCTAAATAACTATCAACTATCAAGGAGATTTTACCATTTAACTTTCTTTAGAGAACTAAATTTCCAATCAAAATAGATGAAAAAAAAGAAAATTAGATGAATTGGGGAAAGCCTGAGAATCGACCTAAATTTTTTTCCAAAAAAAAAAAATTTTATTTCACAAAGAAGAATATTTTTGGTATTGTATTACTAATAAAAATTCTTAAAGCGGATTTAAGTCCCACCCTAATGTTGAATGTTTTTCTATGTTTGTTGTTGTTTCTGATTTATTCAACGCTGACTTTTTGTTCAGTGATTCAATTTGCATAAAACATGTTCGACAGATGATCCAAACTGAACCGAATCACGCGTTCAGTAACTTGATGCTGATTTAATTCTACGCTGAATTTTATTGAGTGATTAAATGTGAACGAGAATTTTTGTGTATGATTAAATCAAGAAAAAAGTTGATTTCGCAGTTCTCTGGTAACTGAAAATTTTGCTGTTATTACGGTAAATTTTGCTAATTTGAGCCCAGCGGTATTTTTTTTTTGCTAATTTTAGCAACAGATATCTGCTGACGTGTAGTAAATTGAGTTGGTTGTGAAAAATATCTTCACTAACGATCCCTTTTTTCAACCTATGTAATATTTGAAGGCAATTTAAGTTTATATGCATAAGTTTAAATTATTGAAAATAACATTTACTTCAATATCTACTTTATAAATATTAGTACAATTTTTTGCTAAACTTAGCAAATCGGATTTCAAAAATTTGTAAAATGATTTCTGCAGTTAGCAACAAATTATTGTAAAATATCGACTCAAATCCAAAAGGCGATTCACTGTTCACCATCACTAAAAATTTCGCAAGTGTCTACTTCACGTATGTCAAAACTAAACTAACATAAGTTGTCATTTACAAAAATACCAGTACTTTCCAATAGGGTGATACTTATTGCCCCATGTTGTAGTTTGTTGTCGAAATTTGATTAAAAAATAACTCATACGTAAGAGAATATGTACGAGAATATAGCAATTAAAAGTTACTCATACGTAACTTCTGATTATAGGATTTTATTTTTGTTATTTTTTATTACTTTACCCCATACTTTCGATTTTTTTCATTGGCACTGATATTTCATTAGCATTATTTGACTAATGATAATGTCAAAAGAATTTCATTACCATATAATTATAAGAAAATTTTCTGCCATTAGCATTTGTCCTACTCAAAAACTATTTACAATTGATAAAAAAAAAGGATTTGTATACAAAAAAAGAAGGTTGTTTAAGTGTCTTCATAGCTGTTTTTTTAAATGGATCCTTCGGGATGTTTCCCGGATCTGGCCTATTTTTACTATACTGCGATAACACTCTTGAAGAGTAAAAATTTCGCCTGTTTTGATCTATCCCGATTATTTTACGAGGTATTCGTCATTTTGTAATATGGCCGGTATCTGGAAAATTAACTGAGACAGGGAAAAACGCACAAGATTTTGCTCTAATAGAGTATTAATATAAAATTATTTTTTTAATCATTATTTGCAATGGAATTTAAAAAGCATTACCATTAATTAATAAAATCAAACAATTAAAATCAATATCATTATTTAAAAATATGACAATGAAAAAAGTTTCATTACAATTGATATCAATGCAATGTTTATAAAATCAGCAATTAATTGATCTTTTCAATTAATTATTCCCATGTATGCTTTATACATAAAAATACTAGAAAAACATTTTAAAATTGAAAAAAAAAATAATGTACATAAAACCACAAATAATAAGTTTTATTTACAATGCTTAAGCGAGAAGTGTTCTAAATGGAGATGTCATGCTACAAAAAATATATAAGCGCCATGAAACAAGGAACAAAATCTACTGTGTAAAGTGAAGTACTACAGCATAATGAATCCTCAGTATAAATCTCATTTAAAATTTCTAAATATTTACAAGTTAAAATAAAATCAACAATCATTATTGCCATACAACGACAACTCATTCAGCGACAACAAAATTCCATGAAAAATAAATTATTATGAAAATATTAAATAAAATTTTGTCGAACAAAAGAGTTATAGTTTAAATGAATTTCTTTTTTTTTTTCTGTTAATAAACGGGAAAAAGTAGCTAGAAGCTAGGCTGCAAGTTACAAAAGAGGAAATCAAAAGTCATTGTTTAGCAAAAAAAAAACAAAAACACACACTCAAGGTAACACTAATGATAAATACATGACTTGTATAAATTATTATTTTCAATTTATTAAAATATTATTATTATAATTTAAAACTAGAAAGAAAAATTTAATAAACCTAAATGAGTTTGTATAACAATTTTAAAGTTTTCTCAAGTTTTTGGGAGTCTGTTATTTTTATACATTTTTGTAGCTCTTTGTTTTTAAATTGTAAATGTCTTATAGTATTGTTTCAATGTCTTTAACTGATAATCTCTCAACATGATGAGGGTTATTGTACGAATTTTATTTGTTTGGGTCTTGGGTGTTTTGTCGTGTTTCTTTTGTTATTTCTTCAGAAATAATTTTATATATAAACGCATTTGTAACCGACAGAATTTTAAATGAAATAACAAACAAATGTGTTTTCTGTTATATTATATTATATGACAATATATATTACTAGAGTTGCCATGATTTTAGGTATTCTTTTCTTTTGTTGCTTCTGAGAACAGAAAGTAAATTATATTTTACAAATCTTTTTTTTTAAAACATGGCTTAAAAATTTTATTTCTTAAATTTCCTTTATTTGATAACCCTTGGTAACCTTTGGTTAAACTGTTTATTTCACCATTATGATTTTCTTGTATTTCTTTTTATTTCTTCGTAATTTTTTGTCAAGTGGTTTAACTTTGTATATTTTGTATGTGTTTAACTTAATGTTAAGAATTTAAATTTCGAGTCAAAGATTATCATTTTGTATACTTACTTTAGCTCTATAAAAGCTACCATAAGCATATCAAAATGTTAAATGAATGTTTTATAATAGAGAACATAAAAATAGAATTCAAGTGTACAGGGTGGTACAAACACAGATTTCTTATTAAATTGTATGTTATTTTGACATTGGGAAATTTTTTCTGTTTAAAATATTGACTATCATTCATAACTCCGCGATCCAAAATGAGTCGATTTTCGCTTGAGCAAACTTTTCCTCAAAGGAAGTACTGTGTTGCTCAAACTTTGCGTTTATTTGTGCAAGTTTGTTTAAAAAGGCCATGAAACTGGGTTGCTAGTAGACAACACTCATGGTCTCCATCATCGTACCTTTGCTTTGACTGAAAGTTTTCAACTCAATCCGAGAACATCAACTCGCCATCGATCTCAACATTTCGGCATTTCACGCAGTAGGTAGGTGATGCCAATTGATCTCTTTAGACTTTTTCTTGTGGAGTGTCGTTAAAGACCGAGCACACAGAAAATAGATTCATTGTTACAACCGAATTTTTTGCCCACTGAATGGTTTGGTTGCAGCAACCGACTTATATGTTTGACGTAACCGAAATGTGTTCAATGTAACATAATTTCTTTTGAATCAGATAATTCAATTATATCAGGAATTTATTTGGTTCCGACAACTAAATAATTTGGTTGCTGCAACTAAAATATTTAGTTGGCAATAAATTCAGTGCAAAGTTGAATCTGTTTTCTCTGTGAACCTTAAAACCGTCAACAAAGTCTTTCAAAATTGGACTGAGAGGATGAGCTACTGCGAAGCCAGCCACGGCAGTCACATGAATGAAATCGTGTTCCATAAAAAAATGAGATTACTAGTTATTTCAAATGTATTAAATATACCAAAATAAATTAAATTTTGTTTAGTTCATTTGATTTATTTTTTAAAAATTGTATTTGGATCACCCTTTATAAATGTGTGTGACCCTCAAAGTTTTTTTTATGTAGCTTTTACTATTTTTCGTTTGTGGTTAAATCCAGCCATGATATTAAATGAGTTGAAGATCTCTTTATGGTTTACATATATAAATATATTTGTATTTAGGGTAAAAGGGGAAGCTTTCGCTACTGGGGCATATACACAATCAGATAAAATAAGGTACAAAACCATAAAAAAAGTGTTATTTTTAATAAAACTTAAACTGTGTAAATTTGATTATTTCATTTGAAAATACTAAACAGGCACCATTTATTAATCACAAAAATCCGCAGATATAAAATATAATATTTTTTTTTGACAAACTACCCTTCTTACCCAGTGGTACATGAAAAAAACATCGGGCCTTAAACTTGTCAATAAAATCGTATTTATTTTAAATATTGAATTACTTTTAATTTTACATTTTTTTTTATAATTTTGTGAATTTAAACACCCATCTAAAAATCGAAATATATATGAGCACACATGATCATACATGGGCCTGTATATGATCATACATGGGCATACATGGTCATATACGTCTATACATTGTTCAATATATGACCATGCATGATCTCATATATGATCATATATCTTCGGATCCGAAATTTGAGGATATATGGACGTATATGATTATATACGAGCATACATGAATAATATATGAGCATGTATGATAATATATGCACATATATCACCATATACCCTCAAATTTCGGATCCGAAGATATATGGTCATATATGAGATCATGTATGGACGTATATGACCATGTATGCCCATGTATGATCATATAAAAGCCCATGTATGATCATGTATGTTCATATATATTTCGATTTTTACATGGGCAGTCTAAAAATTAATCTATGATTTAAATTTTCATTATATCATATCCATGCCTATGAATGGTGAAGATTTAGTTTTTATACGTATGAGAAGCTGAGATGCAAAACTCGTTCGTTACACATTACGCAAATTTAGGGTAGAAGCAAAAAACAAATTAAGTGAAACAAATTAAGTGAATTCTGTTAATTCTTAAATATTATGCGACTCTTGATTAAAAACTCAACAGTTGAAAAATCGAAACTTATTGAAATATACAAAAATAATGTATTAAAATTTGGAACGAACGAGTTTTGCTACGAATTTTCGAAAAAAAAATTAGTTTTGCTACTTTCCATATGGGATAGAAATTGTTTTGTAGCGCTTTATAGCCCACCAGAAAAATTAATCATTCAACTTTACTATATTTTAAAAATTATATTAATTTATTAAAATTATAGAAACTAATGGAAAAGGAATTAAAAGCTAGTTTAAAAAAAGTTTAAGAAACAAATATGAATTTTTAAACAGATAAAGAAAAATTTTCATCTTCAGTGTACTCCTCACTGTCAGTTTTCACCAAAGTGGTGTGATAACATCACATCTTCCTGCTTTTCAAGTTTAATCGTTCAAATGATGGGCAGTAGTTCTGAAATAATGTCATTGAATTTCTTTCCTACTATCAAGACTGGTTTAAGGTTGCGAGAATAGGCTCTGCAATTAAAAAAAAGATGACCCTCTTTTCTTTCCCTATTTTTTCAATAATTATTCGTTTTGAAAGTTTAAATTGGAAATCTAGTTGACCTGGTGCTTTCAGCACAGGACCTATAGCAGTTTTCCAGTCATACCCTGCGGGAAAAGGACCTATGCCAGGATACGTCACATGACCGGTTTATTGTGATAGAGACCGGTCACGGAACCGATCACTTAAACATGGGCTTGTCCTAGGAGGGGGTCAATCGCCCTCTGCGATATGTCACAGGACTTGTCTAGAAGGACATGTCGTGACTGTTAAACCGATCACGTGATAGGTACTTTAGGAATCGGTGCTCTTTTTACCTATCTCGTGAAATGTTTTTTCGAAACCGGTTCAGTTTCCACCTATCCCGGGATTGGTCCCAATTCCCAACTGACCCCTTTTTTCTCCCAGGGTATGTAGAAACCTCGCTTCGAACTTTTAGTAATGTAGAGAATTCGTTAAAGAAATCGCAGTATCCTCCCGAACACCCTATCGGGATTAGTTATTATAATTTTTTGCAACTTCGTGATTTAGACAAAAACTTGCACATTTTAATAAGTGGTTGTAAATTTAAATATTAATTTTGACAAATGATACAGTAGGGTCATTCCATGTCAAACCAGCATTCGGATTTGTTACATCCGATTTTTATGAAATTCGCCACAAATATTGTAAATGGGTAGTGGTTATTATATAATTAACCTTTCGGTCCCAAACCCTTTCGGTTTTCGAAATATGACGTCCTGAAAATTGGCAAAAACGTCAAAATATCGAAAAAGTGTCCATACAAAGTCGCCTATAACTTCTAAATCATACAACCTAAAATTTTTCTGTTGGTACCATTTTAAAAGTGAAAATTGGAAAATATGGAGGAGCTTAGACACAACAACAATATGTATCCTAAGCATTGTATACACATACACACTCATAGCATGTAACAGATTTTGCGTATGAAATCTTCAAGTTAAATTTGCTTACGACCACGTTTTCCTTCATAACTCAGGAACCAAATGAGTCTTCACCTTAAAATATTGCCACAAATATAGAGAGGCCTTATCTTTTAACATATATTTTTTTCAGAATTTTAAAAAAATTGAATTTTAAGGTATGGGTCTTTGAATATTTAACTTAAAAAAAATACCTTAACCTTTTAATACAAAAAAACTTTCAAACGCCATTTTGAAGGTAATGTTTTTACCTTTAAAATGGTACCAATAGAAAAATTTTAGGTTATACAGTTTAGAAGTTATGGGCGACTTTGTATGGACACTTTTTCGATATTTTGACGTTTTTGCCAATTTTTATGACGTCGAATTTCGAAAACCGAAAGGGTTTGGGACCGAAAGGTTAATGATTTAATAAACACTACCCATTTACAATATCTGTGGCGAATTTCATTAAAATCGGAGATGACAAATCCGAATGTTGTGCGGTTTGACATGGAATGATACAGTAGGAAAATTTCAGCAATTAATTGCTGATAAATAATACATATAAAGTAAAATAGAAATAATGTTTTGGAAACTCGCCATACAGAATGAACTTCAAATAGTAAACCAGCAACCTGTGCTACGAAACATGCAATGAAATAATTTTGAAAATATCTACCCTGCGGGAAAATCACCTATCCCACGACGCGTCACTGGACCAGTCACTTTAACATTTGCTTGTCCTTGGAGGGTGTCAATTGCCCTCTGTGACATGTGATAGTACTGGTCTAAAAGAACATGTCATGAATTTTAAATCGGTCACGTGATAGGTACTTAAGGTCCCAATTCCCAACTGAACCTTTTTTCCCGCAGTGTGGTAAATGGAACAAACCAGTTTTGCTACTAACTACAATTTTAGGTCATAAAAAATATGGAAAATGATATGCATTGATACAATCAGTATATTTCTTCTCACAAAGCTCCAAAAGAACAGTCAAAATCAATTGCCATCTCGTTTTTTAATTTTTGTAGCGAACGAGTTTTGTATCTCAGATACTCATATGCAAAATTATGCAATTTTAATGTTTAATTCAATTGTCGACATTTATGATTGTCAATTTAAAGACAATTTTGTAAGCTTTACCTCATGTAGACATCATCTTTTAATATCTGATCAATATTTTCTGTTCAGTAGAAGGGGTGGCTTATTAAAACGAACATTACACGTTTAATCTATGGGCTTTTAGTTATAATGAATGAATGGTGCGATTTACGTGTTTTGCTTACTTTTTACAGTTTAAGTGTCGTGCCGAATATATATTTTCTATAATTATTATTTTAAAAGCTCTATACTATACAGCTTTACGGTTTCAGTAGTCTTCATATAATTAATAATAAATCCCTCTTCAGTATTACTCCGCATAGAATTCAACAAATCAATTACTAAGCTTTTATTTTGTTAAGATTTACTGAGTTATTAATTAGAAATTTTAATTAGATCATTTAATTTAAAAAAGAGCATTTTCTATTAAAAAAAATAGTAATTATGAATTAAAAGGTCACATTTGAAATCAAAAAAATATTATTTCAAATTAAAGAAACACCATTTGAAATTCCATAAATAACAATTGAAATTTATATTCATCGGTACCCCGGTATCCGAACGTACTTTTTCAAACCAAAAGTATTACAAATTTGAGGTTCCGCAAGTTCCTTCTACTAACCCTTTTTTAAAGTTTTTTTTTCTCAATTTAAGCTCTCTTGATTTGTTTGGGTTGGCTGTGGATCAACTCAAAGTCAAATAGGTTTTACAGTCCTTATAAGGGTACCAACGTACCCGTAAATTTCTTTATACATTTTGTATGAAACAAGTTCAAATAATAATTCTTTTTGATTTATGTTTTATTGGTTATTTAAAATTAAAAAATATTTTACATCAAACTTTGTAACAATATGATTGCATTAGGGGAAAAATAAAAAATCAACATCTAGTGCAGCGTGGAAAAATGATTTTGCTATGCTCGGCCGCATATTGAGCGAATTTTTCAGTCAGATTTTGGATCAATAGCCACGCAAAAGTAGCAATGACTTTTTAATGCAACAGACCAATTTGATTCCAATGGGCCTGCAGCACCCTGACAAACTGCTTTAGGGAAGGGTTTGTTGCTTATAAGCTCAAGATTTGCCCGGACGTTAGCTTGCTATTCGATTATGAGTGACTATTTCGTATATGTTTTTAGTTGCCAACTCCACGCCAAGTTATGTAAAAAATCCTCGACGAGAGCTTCGATTCTTTTGCGCTTGTATTGAGGCTGGAGTATACAAAAAATGCACACAGTGCAGACACGTCGATCATAATGAAAAAAAAAAAAACGTCAAGGGTCATCTAATTGTTTTGCGTTTGGTGCTATATTTAGACTCCATATGGTCTTTTACATCTACTCCGTATTTTGTTTTGTTGTAGAAGTCATTAATCTCCTCCTTTCGATTTTCCGCTGGCTTCCCTCGCGTATAATGCATAGTTGTCAAAAAGTTAACACTTTTCTTCTTTTAGACTAGTCCTGTGACATGCTACAAATGGCAATTGACCCCCTCCTAGAAAAAGCCCATGTGAAAGTGACCGGTCTTATTCATATAAAAACCGGTGACTTGTCCCTATCACAATGTACCGGTCACGTGACATGTCCTGGCATAGATCCTTTTCCCGCAGGGTATAGTATTTCTTGTTTCTGGGTACCCTGCGGGAAAAGCATCTATCCCAGGACACGTCACGTGACTGGTTCATTGTGATAGGGACCGGTCACGGGTCCGGTTTTTTATATGAAAAGGACCGGTCACTTTAACATGGGCTTGTTCTAGAAGGGGGTAAATTGCCATTTGTGACATGTCACAGAACTGGTCTAAAAGAACATATTACACAACTAACCCCAAAGAACATATCACATAACCAACGCAAAAGAACATCTTAAGTCTTTTAAACCGGTCACGTGGTAGGTACTTTAGGAATCGGTCCTCTTTTCACCTATCTCGTGATATGTATGTTCGGAATCGGTCCAGTTTTCATCTATCACGGCACAGGTCCTAATTTCCAACTCACCCCTTTTTTGCCGCAGGGTAGTTATTGTATCGTATGTCAAATGTTATTTCTCAAATTATTATAAATGAAACTTTTTTTTCACCACATTTTCCACTTAATGATGATAATAATAAGTTAATGATGATAATAATAATCATTCATGAGTTGTTTTTAAGTACAGATATTTTGATATTTTAATTAAGTTACTTATTACGACAAATTTACTTTACACAATTGTTACCTCCAATATTCGATAGAAAAAAATAAAAACAAATAAAGCAATGGCCAATAAATACAATAAACAAAACGAAGGTCATTGAAAACAACAACAACAACAAAGTTTTACATAAATAGTGACAGATATTTAATTGTTGGTTTGTGGGAAATTTCTACTCATTACTCATACGCTGTGGTGTCTGTAATAATTTACTTACATAATGACTGGGTTATAAATCATAGAAACTTTTGGTGGCAAGCAATTGACGAGTCATCTGGTAAATTAAATTAGTTTAAGATATTTACACAATAATAATTTTCTTTTTTAAACAATTACTTATTTAATAAGGTGGATTTGTTTCTTTTTTTAAATTAGTCCGAAAAATGTTAATGACAATTCTGGAAATTCAATATTTAATTTTTCATAATTTTAAATACGCTAACCCTTTTGGAATGATTTCGTTTCTACTTCACTCATAATATTAAGTAGTTTACTGTTTGTAGTTTAATAAAAAAGTATTCCATTTAAAAATTAAGGAACATACCTTCATTTTTCAAAGAAATATTTATTTTAACTTTTTTTGTACATTTGTTCAAAATAACTTACTGTCATTTACCGATTTTCGCAGTATAATTTTTTTCATTTTAATGAAATTTAATAAAAATTTACCCATGAAATGGAAATTTGTGTTTTTTTTTTTGTCCATTATAGTTATTACAAATTTGAATTTTGTTTGCTGCCTGTTAAAAAAACATATTCAAAAATTCCAATTTGTTTTTATTTAAACTGTTTGTTTATATACGAAATTATTTCAATTCAAATTACAAGAACTTCTTAAAAATACATACACATTCACACAAAATAATTCTATGTACATATGTTACATAGAGTTTGTAGATTAAAATGCAAACATAAATACAAAAACAGGAAACAATTTAAAATTAGGGAATTGGTAGGTAAAACTTTAACTTGTAATTTAACTGATTAATCATTTGTTTCTTACGGATGTGTCAGTTGTTTAAACAACATTTTAAAATAAATAATAAAAACTATTTGATTTAAAAGAAAAGTAAGTAGACTGGGTTTTTAATGAAATACCATTTCTTGTAAATAACATTTTATGTTATTTTAACTTACAAACTAAATATTAGGAGTGTTTTACTACAAGTAAAACATTTAAATGTTGTCTTTAACTCTCTAATGTACACGATTTTTTTAAATTGCTACGAGGAGTAGCATATAGGGCAAAAGTCTCCTTCTTTACGGTTTGGTTATGGTAAGCCTTAGAATTTTTTGAATTTTTGCCAGGGACATGATAAAAGTGTAGGATCTAATGGGAAAAAGATTCTCCCTTAACGGATTGCCCAAACCAATGCGGCTAGGGAGCATGATAATGGAATGGGGAACCAGTGAAATTGAAAAACTGCACATGAACCACAAAATGGAATGAAACAGATAACGAATGAAATTCAAACACTGAAGAAGTGGAACGATATGGAGTAGTAGGGGAACGATTGGAATTGAAACTGAAGATCTTTAATTTAAATATATGGTTGGATAGCAAAGCGATAAGTACCAATAGTAACGTTGTTTGGATTGTTCTGGTAACGGTGTTACAAGGAAAATGTGTTTTTAATAATTAAAGTAACATATTTTTAGGGGCAACTGTAACTTTAGATAAATATTTTAGGACAATGAAAAGTTTTGGGCTTTTGAAAAAAAGAAGTGTTTACTATAATTACTCCTCCTGTCTTCTATCGGACAAAAAAGTGTAAGTTGTGAAAATTTCCTACATACATAAATATTCAATTATGTATCAAAAAAAAAAAAAAAAAAACAAATAATAATATGTATTCCTGTTGGTTATAAGACTCCACCCTTAAGGTAAATAAAATAGTGTATCTTAAGTACAAAACAATAATAAAAACACTCGACTTTTAACCTTTACTATAACTCCTTCTTTCAAAACTATATTCTCATATTGCACAGTGGGGAAAAATCACAATATTTTGGCAACAATTCAGGCATTAATTTACGGCTGGCAGATTGCCGTGAAATTTATACAGCCACAGTCAAAAATAATTTCTAGCTTGTTTTTTGACCACAAAACTCACTTGGGCTTTTGCAAAAAAAAATAATAATTGAAAGCCTACAAATTTTTAGACAACAAAACCTTCAATTCAATATCTTTTCCAAACATAAAATACTTTCGAAGTTAAAAACAACTATATTTTAGTTGGTGTTTGGTCAAAAAGGTGCCACGAAACTTTTCTTTCCATATTAAAAGTTTCTTTAAGAAAACATATCTAATTTATATTTTTCTGAAAGGCAACTTCAGTAACATCATTAACATCATTATAGCATAAAAGCGTTCGCCAATTAATACTAGTTTATACTTTGTACTAGTCGCTTCCGAATTACATTTTTTTTTTAAATAAAATTGCAATTTTAACAAATTTGTTCTCTGAATATAAATTTGGATTTTATAAATTAGAATATGGAACCGATTCTTAAAGGTACTCCTAATGAGATGGCATAAGTCCTGTTCCACCCCTTAACTTAAATGTGGATAAGACTGAAAAAGTCGTAAAAAGTATCATTTTTGCAAATTGTTTGCAGTTTTTTGGGTATTGAGCATTTTATTTTGTTTTATCATATATAAATTTATTATTTATAAATAAAATATGTTAAAATATTAATAGGTTTTCTCTAAAATTAAATTATCTTATTGAAATATAAATAAAAATCATGTACCGATTACACACAGCAAGTACGTTTAAATGACATACGAATAACTTGGAACACTTTAAATTAATTTTGGTTCGTGGAATTCAGAAGGCGTACGCCGTTTTGGAAAGTTTAAAAGATATTTCTATTTTAAGTTTGTATAGACTCGAGCTATGTTTTGACTACACCCAAAGAAAGTATTGGCTGGAATTCGATCAAAACTATTAAAATGTGTTTGTTAAGACGTTATTTTATTTGGAATTATCTGTTATCAATAAAGAAAGCTAAAATATTATATTAAGAATTAAATGGAGGGAAAAGAAACTAAAACTAATCCTATTATCCAATTATTGGTGTATCCAAACAACTTTAAAAATAAAATTTGTCCAGTAATTGTGTACTGTAGAATCAACTAATTATTTAGTGAATGTGGGTATACATTTGAAAAAAAAAATACTTTAAAATTTCCTTTGTTATAATTTTATTTATTCTTATTTTTTTTACTTATTTACTATTTATGAATATTACTTTTAAAATAATCTAGAAGGTAAGGAGTTATCAGTATTTGTAGTTAAAAAAACAGAAAACAGATTCATTGTGACAACTGAATTTCTTACCGACTGGCTAGGTTGGTTGCAACTACCAAATTATTAGGTTGTCGCAACCATTCCGTTGGGAAGAAAATCGGTTGTCACAATAAATCTTTTTCCTCTGTGCAATATTGATTCTACACTGGAATATGTTTTACTCGAATTAAAGTACACCAACACGTATACGTAATATTTGCATTTACAATACAAATCACTCATACGCCACTCGGGTAAATTACACATTAATGTTGCAGATTTTAATGATTTATGGATTGCAAACGAAAAAAAATATTGAAAAATGGAAAATAAGTAAAAAAAAAAAAAAAAAAAAGAAATTTCGAAGTCTTTTTATTAAAATATAATCAAAAATCGCTCGAGTCATTCTTCGATGCATCTAGTGTAAAATCTAGGAGATTTATTTCCATAGACAGGAAGGAATTAGGGGTTTTTGACTAGACACTGTAATTTTACATTTGAAAACTAGGGGTTTGTGCAAACTTAAACTCTAAATATCTTTTTGAAACGACTTAACTGTACAAAATGTTGTTTACTACGGGGTTCCACGACCCAAAATTAAGTTTGCATGTTTCGGGGTTTTCGTTAGTCATTTCAAAAGTTGAGACTTTACATATAGTTATAAACCAAATCGGATAAAATTTTCTTATATCCCTTAAAAAAGACTTAAGGCTAAAGCTTGGATCAGCCAGACGTATCTTTGTATAGCTAATTTAATGAGTTAAATAAGAATAGAAGATGTTGTGTTGTGAATATTTGTCCCCAAAGTCATCTTTGTGAAGGGAAAATGCACCCAGACAATAGATTGATTGCAGTTCGATAAAAGCCATTAAAATTTGTTTGTTATGACGTTATTTTATTTGGAAATATCGATAACCCATTAATAAAGCGAAAATATTGTATTTTTTCCTACAGTTATAACAAATTTATATTTTGCTGAGTATTTAAAAAAAAAAAAATTAAAAATTCCAGTTTGTTTATATACAAAATTATTTCATTTCAAATTATAACACACACTTATTTCTATAGACATTAAAATTTGTTTCACTCTTATTAATTTAAATGATATTTTAATTAAACATAAATTAAGGGCAAAACTTTTCGCCTGGCAAAAACTCCAATTTCAAGGAACAGATATTTTAATCCCAGATGTCTAGCCAAAGCGGTTTGGTCGGATACATGTCCCTTTTTGAACCTCGTTTTAACAACAAACATTTCTCGAAGTACCTTTTTTGTTAATTAAGCTCATACACATAGTTTGTGTCTTTATTAGCTTGTGTGGCATTTTGAAGAATAAACATATGTCATTTATTCTCACTTGGTCATTAAATGAAATAGTGTAAACAGCAAAGTTTTTTTTCTTGCTTCGAAAATGTCGCATTTGGTGCCAACAAAGCGGGAAGTTTTGCTTTAATTTCTTCAATTTAAAAGAAAAAACTTGAGGCACGTCAATTCCTCACCGAAGCTTATGCTGAGATGATTTGTACGGTTCAGAAGTAGTAATTTTGACACGGAAGACAAAGACCGTCCAGGTCAGCAAAAAAAAACGAAGATGATGAATTGTAGGCATTAGTCGATTAATATTGTTGTAAAACTCAAGAAGAACTTACAAAGTTATTGGAAGTGAATAAAACAGTTTCTAGCAGCATGATTCATCCAAAAGTAAGGAAATTGGGTTTCAGACGATTTGAAGAGACGTTGAAAAACGATTTTTTATGTACGAAATGTTGCTTGAACGCCATAAAAGGAAATAATTTTTAAGTCGAATCATTACTCGCGATGAAAAATGGATCCATTACGAGAACATAAAGCGCAAGAAATCGCATGTGAAGCCCGGCCAACCAGCAAAATCAACGCCAAAGCCGAAAATTCATGGCGCTAAGATGATGCTCAGTATTTGGTAGACCAAAAGGGGATGGGACCCTTCTATAATAAGCTGCCGATTCATTTGAATCGGCATTTTGAAGTAAAACACCCAATATATATTTTAAATTAAATCTTTAATCAAATCGGATTGGGCAGACGGTTAGGGTGAACATTTTCCCCTTACGAAAATTCTAAAAGGTACCCTATTTGTGAATAAACAAATTCATCTCGAAAGGTATATCTGAAATCTCATGTTTATAGCCAAAGTGGTTTGGGCAGCCGGCTCAGAGGAGACACCTTTCTCCTTTTTCATAGTACGCGGCTGAACTAACAACTTCATGGAATCCGCGTGATGTCATGGCATTTGGCATGGCATACTGGCCTGAGGGTCAATTCTCGTTCTGTGAAACGGTGAAATGAAAAGTTTTTTCACGTTTTCATAGTACTTTTGATTCGCGTTCTGTGAAAAAATGTAAAGAAATATCAAAACGTTTTCATATGAAAAAAAAAGTGTAACGAAACAAGATTTTTTCACGATTGCACAGCACTGGCGATTCTTGTTTTGTGTAACAGTGCAAACAACTGTCAAAATATTTTCATATGAAAAAATTGTTTACACAGACTATTTATAAGTGAAAAAAAGAGAAGATTGTAAGAGGAAAGCGTGCCAGCGAAAGCCAAAAGGGGTATTTAATTAATTATTAAGAAAAGCATGTGGACATTGCAAACGATAAGTAAGTAGCTTAATAACCATAATCACAGTTTTATTAATGCCATATTTACAGATTTGTAACTGCAGATGGTGCCAAATTTAGAGACGAAAAGTGTAACGAATTAGCGGTGACCCTTAACAGTTTTAGTTGGACCCAAAAGGACAGTGAAAAATGGCAAAAGTATGGCATATGTATTTATAGTTTATTTATATTCTTTATGCATTTTTTTTTTCTTTAAGTAATATTAGACTTCATACGCGCACCAAATATAGTTTACTTAAAGTAAGCCGATATAAAACCATGAAGTGCTTGTCGGTTGTCATCTTGAATGGATTGTGGTCAGCACGACGTATGCGTCTCATAACTCCAAAAATTCCTATAAATTAAAAATTATTTACTGCAATGAAATGCTTGTAACATCATTGTCTTACCTTTGTTCATCCGGAATTCTTTGAGTAATATCCAATAATACAATTAATCCAGATATTTTTATATAATTATTTAAAATAAATTTTACGAACTTAATTCACTTTTGTGACTTTTGAAGTCACAGAACCAAGCGATATGCTCGTGGCCTTTAATTTAGCTTGTCGCTTACTCAAAACTATATCGTGAATTATATCGATGATTTCCGAAGTAACTGTCTAAAATGGGACTCCTGAACGAGGTTCATCATTTACGGCTGTACGACCACGATTCTGAGGTGTATTATCTTTTAAGTAGAAGTGTTTTATGACAGCACAAAATTAATTAAAAAAAAAAATAAAACAGCGAATGACGTATTTGCTAAATATATGCCAGTCCTCGTTTGCAACCTGATGTTTTTCAAAAACATACATTGTTTTAAATTCCTTTCGTTCTTTATATGATGTTGTATACACTTATTGACTTTTCCTCGTACTAAAAAAAGCTGACATTTTGTTAAATTTCGATATTGATAAAATCGTTAAGAAAGTAAGACAGGCTTGTGGTCAAAAATTAAACTAAAAATTCATCTGTCTGTGACTGAGTAA
The DNA here is from genome assembly GCA_949748255.1 of Eustalomyia histrio. Taxonomy (NCBI): domain Eukaryota; kingdom Metazoa; phylum Arthropoda; class Insecta; order Diptera; family Anthomyiidae; genus Eustalomyia; species Eustalomyia histrio. Next base: position 63,013,753 of record OX456527.1, on the reverse strand, counting down.
GCGACAAGTTAAATGAACAGCCACACCCAGAAAACAGTATCAGTTGTGGTCACCGAATTTTTGCTAATCGAATTTCGGCCGTTATGAAAACTTTTTTCACATTTAATTATATTTTTAGTTGTGAAAGCCAATATTTAGTTGTACAATATAATAATTATATTCCACAGAAACATTATTACATTTCATAAAATTTTATCTTAAAAAATTTTTTTTTTAGATTTTTCCGGTATCGTCCCTGGGCAGTCAGATTCATAGTTTACACTCTTGCTTACTGCACCACAATTTAATTCAATTTTCTTTGATAAATTTTCCATTTCATTTTTTGAATATTTTTTTTTAATTAAAAAAAATAATTTTTTAAATGTTTGCCTTTTCCGGGATTTGAACTCGGAAATTCTGAGTACTGAGCTACCTCTCTACCCACCACACTACAAGCACTTATAAATTTTGATGGCTAATTTTGAATTTAAACAATTTGTTAGGAAAACAAATATTGCTATAAAATTTGTTTATCAATACCAATCATTAGTGATGTCTATTATCAATACAATCCACAATTCGGTTGCTTCTAATGAAACACTAATTAAATGATAAAACAGGTCAATTGAGAAGTCCCCGGCCTGACACATATATGGCGCTACTAGACTTAAATGTATATGATTTTTAGTTAGCCCTAACCTTTAAAAGACACGTCTATAAATTTGACAGCTGTCGGATCATTAGTTTGTGAATTATAGCATTTTGAGTGAAGCAACTTTTGTTATTGTGAATAAAATGGGTAAAAAGGAATTTCGCGTGTTGATAAAATATTTCTTTTTGAAGGGAAAAAATACAGTTGAAGCAGAAACTTGGCTTGATGATGAGTTTCCGGACACTGCCCTAGGAAAATCAGCCATCAAGGATTGGTATGCTATGTTTAGACGTGGTGAAATGAGCACCGAAGTCGGTGAACGCAGTAGACGCCCAAAAGAGGTTGTTACGGACTAAAAAATCAAAAAAATCCACAAAATAATTTTGAATGACCATAAATTAAAATTGAATGAAATATCAGGTACTCTAAAGATATCAACTGAAAGTGTACATTATATCATTCACAAATAGTTGGGTATGAGAAAGCTCTGTGCAAAGTGGGTGCCGCGCGAGCTCACTTTTGACCAAAAACAAGTCAGTGAAAACGAAGGCGAAAGAATTGGACTTCGAATTGCTTCCGCCTCCACCGTATTCTCCAGATCTGGCCCCAGCGACTATTTCCTCTTCTTAGATCTCAAGGGAATGATCGCTGGGATCGCTGAAACTAAGGCCTATTTTGAAGCAAAGGACAAATCGTACTACAAAAATTGTATCGAAAAGTTGGTGGGTCGCTATAATCAGTGTATCACCCTTGAAGGGAACTATGTTGAATGAAAAAACAAATTTTGCCAAAAGAATGTATTTTAGTATGGTAGGCCGGAGACTTTTTAATTGACCTGTTATTAAATCAGAATAACCATGCTTGAGTTATCACTTTTGAATATTAACAATTTTTTTAATAAATTTGATAGATTGTACTAATTTTTGTAATACATTCAGTAAGAAAATGGTTGCTTCCACGCCACAAAAATATTAAACAAATTTTATTTCTTGTCCCTTTTTTTAATTCTCAATATAACATTTTTGCTTTATTAATGGATTTTCAAATAAAATTAAATCCTCACAAATAAATGTTAATGGTTTTGATCGAATTGCAACCAATCTTTTCTCTGGGTGCAGTTGAAAATGGCTGAATTATTTCCAAAATATTTATAGTATTCCCCCACTGTGTGCTGTTAGTTTAAACCATGATTATTGCAATACAATAGAACATTGCCTTTGTCATTTGTTGTCGCGGTGTGCGTTTTATATATTTCTGTTTTCCTGAACATGATATTCCCTAAATTGTCTTAAAAAATGTTATTATTGACTTTATTAATATATTGTGTTGTTTTTTCTTCTGCGATATTTTTTATATAGTTTCTTTTATATATTTCCTTTTTTGCGTGTTTTTTCAATGAATTTTTTTTAACCATCTTTGCCATTAAGGAAAGAAAAAGTATTGTAGAAATTAATATGGTCTTGGCCTTTATGAATAGTTTCAAATTTCTACTGAAACGTGGTGTATAACGGTTAGAAAAAAAACGCAGTTAAACGCGGAAAATTTAAATTAATACTTTAAAATTTAAAAGATTATAAAAAAAATATGTAAAAATCCAAAAATAAATAATTAATTTATATAAAAAAATTCGAACCAAAGAAAGAATGTATTGAGATTCATTTAATACTAAAAAAGTTATTAATTTTAAAAATTATAAACAGTGAAAATAATAAAAAAAATCTATTAACGAATTAAAAATTTTGCTATATCAAATTTTAGAAACACGACCACAACTAATTAACAGCTGATTTTATGCTTAAATTTGTATGATTTTGTTGGTACAATAACAATGAAACCAACAAGTTTTCTTTTATACAAAAAAATATAAAAAATTTATTTAACAAAAATTCAAATCAAAATTCTAAAACTAACTAAAACAAAAAAAAAAATGAAAAACTGATAAAAATAAACAAAATCAATTTAAATTTTGCAAAGTGTTTTTCTGTAAAGTGTTTTACAGGCACCAAAATATAAATATTTTCATTCAATTCCAAATAAAATAATTTTCATATTGACATTTTTTAAATTATACGTATTAATTTCAAAATAATCTTTAAATATCTTGCATTTCCTCATACAACTGTGCCTTTACTACTTATATCCTTTTAATACTTGAAAAATAATTGAAAAAAATACTGTTCATATTAATTCTTACTCTTTTAATGCCAGACATTTAATTGTAATTTATTACATTGTAATATATTGTCATTTGTTATTTTTAAAGAAAACATTATTAAAGATTAAGGTCAAAAACGTATTAAAATATTTCTACTGTAATAAAGCTAAATGAAATTGTGTGAATGTCCTTTAAATGTTGAACGACAGCTTAGACCAGTATGTCTATTTCATTACAAAATACAGTTGTAGAACATCTTAATTCCACTTAAATAACAAACGTTTCAATTTACTAACTTCAGTTTAAATTCATATGAATTATAGCAGTCACTTGAGTGTTTTTTTTCATAGATTTTTTTTTTTTTGTAATGTTGTTTTGTTTTTTTGAAGGCAGCTTAAAGAAATTATATAAAAAAAGTTAAAACCAGTCTAGTGGGTAACTTAAATTAATTAACCAATACTGCTATGACACTTTTTTGATAAATTTTGGCACCCATATGTTTATGAATCTGCAAAAGAAAATAAAATAATATTATTCAGAATTTGTGGCTTAAGTCACAGTATGTCCATTAAATTCGATTTGAAACAGTTACAATTTATTGAGCATTATGCTGCAATACAAGTCGATTTGTGTATTAAATACAGGGTGTCCACCGGGAAGTTATACTACTTTGTTTTTAATTTTTGAGTAAATGAAAGAGAATAGATTTATCTAATGTCGGCAATTATGTATGGAATACAAAAGCAGATAAATGTCCGCCTCTGTAAGCCTCATAAATGCGAGCCCATTTCAACACATTTTTCAAAATATTCTCACGCATATCACGTGATATTTCATTAATTTCATCACGAATATTTTGTTTGAGTTGCTCAAGCGTTTCTGGTTTGTTTGCATAAGCCTTGCTTTTCAAACCAGGCGACCGCGGAGGCCAATCAACATAACACGCAGAGAAAAATCATGGTTGCAATATGATCACTGCTACTATATTGTTCTTGTTGCAATCGGGTATGGTTGTCACAACCAGGTTATTGGTTTTCTAACCATCAACATGGTCGCTACAATCATTATTTAGTAAATATTTTACTTTTTTATGGGTAACAAAAATTCTGACTATGAACAAAATATGATAATTATGCAACAATAGAACTGCTGGCAACAATCAATTAATAATTATACAATCAAAGAAAGAAAAGTTCTTGATTTTTTCCTTAACAATTTTTCTTCAAAAAGTCCTTAATATTATTTAAAAAAAAAACATTTCTAAAGGAAATATTCTTAAATTCAAAGAGATTTTTCATAGTTTCTAAGAACTTTCCCTTTAAGAAATTTTCTTAGATTATGGATCATATAATGATAATCCAGGAATCATAATATAGTTGTGAGGGACCAAAATATGATAACATTTTGAATATACTATGATTACGTGCGATCATATTATGAAAAACTTATTATAACATGTTTATTTAGGATTATAATGTGGTAATTTTTGAATCATAATATAACTGTAGTGACCATATTATAGTAAAAATATGGTTATTTTATTTTCATATGAAAACCATAATATAGTACGATTATGGTTGGCTCAACCATAAACCCAAAAATATATGATGCTCTTCGAATATAATTGACCCAACCATGTTTTTTCTTTGCGTGCACCATTTCTTAAAATAACTTGTTGTGGAAAGAGGTCTCGCAGTAATTTCATTGTAATCCTGGCTGTATGCGATGTGGCAACGTCTTCTTGATACCACATGTTAATAAAGCCCAAAGCATGCAGACTGTCACTTTTAATGGATGCAAAGGTGACTGATGAATAATTTGAGGGTTTTCCATTGCCCAGAACCGACTCAAAATGAAAATGCGCCTCGTCACTCATTATTATTTTTTCATGAAAATCGGGATTGTCATGGGCGAGCTCTAACATCCTATTGGCATATGTACGACGGCGTAAATGGTCTTTTGGAAGAAGCTCTTGTGTCAACTGAATTTTAAATGGATACAAATGCAAATCCTTGTGCAAAATTGTAGTCAAAGTTGTTCTTTGAAGACCAAGCTCCTGAGCACGGCGTCGAATTGAGGTTAATGAATTGTTTTGAACACTTTCTTGAGCAGCAGTAATGTTTTCAGCCGATCTTGCAGTACGTTGTGGTCCATGCTTGGGCCTATCACCTACAGAACCCCTTTCTTCGAAATCATTCACTACACGATAAATAGTGCGTTTTTTGGCACGTTGTTTCTCCCAAAAATTTCACGTAACTGTCTTATTGTCACAGTAATCGATGATTGATTTTGATAAAATGTTTTAACAATTAAAAAGCGTTTATTTGTCTACTTCACGACTGCCAAATATAAACTGTCAATACTAACGTTTACCAAAATGGCGGCAAAACAAAGTAGTATACCTTCCCGGTGGACACCCTGTATTTAACTAGTGTATGTTGCCATTATAAATATGAGTACCAACTAACAACTTGATTGTTTATATGACTGTTTACATAATATTTCCACAGCCTGGTAACCCTGTTAAAAATGGTAAATTCGATTTTTCCCAAATTTTTCAAACTTTCACCAGGGACAATAATGAGAATTTTGGCTAGGTATCAAACATCATTGAAATCAGTACTTTTTCACCTCAAAAGTTGCAAAAATAGATTTTTCGTATATTTGCCAAATTTTGTTCATATTAATTATAATATAATTAATTAAATGGAAGCCTATTGCTGACATCGACAAACTAGAATTTGTCTATGCATAAGTATTTTGGCAAGATATATTGGATATACAAGTTAATTATGTAGATTTTTTTGCTTGAAAAATGTATTTATTATAATAACAAAATTATACATTATTCAAAGTATTGTCTATCGTTAACCACTACTTTATTCCATCTTTCTGGTAGCATATGTATTCCGCGCCAAAACAACTGCTCCGGTTTTGAGGTAAAGAATGAATCAAGCCAATTTCTGATACCCTGTTCCAGTATTCCAGTAAGGGCGTTCTACATCGATCGAAACAAATGGTAGTCAGAAGGGGCAAGGCCTGGGCTACAAGGCAGGTGAGCCAAAACTTCCCATCCAAATAGTTTTTGACCGGTCTTGGAACATGTGGCTGAGCGTTGTCATGATGGTAGATTATGGCCTCGTGTCTGGTCGAATATTGTGGTAATTTTTCGAAGATTGCTCTATTTAAACGAAACAATTGCATTCGGTACAGGTCCCTTGTGATCGTCTGACTCAATTTTATCAGGTCATAATATAAAACACCTTTATATATGACTTTTTGCGCTTGGAGTTATCGTAATGTATCCATAACCACTGACAACACGATGCAAAAATAACTTCTTTTTGTAGAGGTTAAGCAGCATTCCCGACATGCAAAATCGCCTTTTAACGTCTCTCGGCATCAATTCATATGGGACCTAATTTCCTTACTTTTAAATGAATCCCAATGCTTTTAAATATAAGGAAATGGCTTGTTGTGTGACTTCCAATGATAATGCAAGTTCTTCTTGCGTTTGACAACAATCTTCTTCGAGTAATGTTTCCAATTCCTCATTTTCAAACTTTTTCGGCCGACCAGGCTTCTTCTTGTCTTCTGTGTTGAAATCACCACTTTTGAATCGCGCAAACCATCGTTCAGAAGTTTTTTGAGTTGGTGCATGTTAATCGTAAGCTTCCACCAACAATCGATAACTTTCAGCAGCTGTTTTCTTCAAATCAAAAAGGTTATCAGACTTCCCCGCAAAACATCTTTTTTAGGCACATTATTATATGTCCAAATCGACATTACATATTAACTTGTATACCAACAATATTCCAGCTTTACCTTGATGTGTGTGAAACCAGATTTTAATTGCTCTACATCTACAGCAAAACTTTGGTAATGGGTGCGATATTCTCATGCGTTATCTTTTTAATTATTTGCAAGCATAAATTAATAAGTTAAACATTATTGATTACGTTATATAAGATTTATTAATGTAAAGTAATAATTGAAATATTTTTGAAAATGTATGTTTGTTTTGACAACACTATGTATGTTTGTTTTGACAACACTAGCGAAAAAACGAAACGCATAAATTCATTTTAGTTTAAAGCAATCAAATACTATATGCGTCGATAACTCAGTGGGAGGAGCTCTTGGCTGTCAATCAGAGTTCCCTGGTTCGATTCCCACCATGACCACATTATATTTGTAATTATTTATTTTTTAATAAAAATTATTTTTTTTTAAAAATCTATTTTTAGACACATTATTTTTTCCATTCTCGTAGCCATATAAGTAACCCCTTACATAATCACTTCTAAAGTAATGGGTATATACATTACTTTGAGGCTCATCGCATGTAAAATTCATCAATGAAGTAAGATGTAAAGTAATCAATCGGCCCATATGGCTATACATTAATTTCGTGTTAAAATTTGTTGCTGAGGAATGGAAAAAGTATCATCCTTGATGGTCCGAACAAACTCCTTAGGCTAGGAACCTGAAATTTAGAGCACGTGTTTCCAGTAGTTGGGGCTAATTGATTATTAAGGTAGTTTTTGTAGTTTTCGGCATTAACGTGATAAGAAAAGCGGAAATATCTCCTCCTTAACAGTCTGCTAGAACAGTTTGGCTAGAGACCTGAAATTTTAATGTTCCCTGTAGAATTGGCTAATTCACTTATAAGGTACTTTCTGAAAGGTTAAAAAATAGGGAATGAGTGCTCGTATTAACAGCATATTCAAGCTAGTTAGGCTGCAAATCTAATATTTAAAAGATAGGTTCCCTGGAATATAAAATAAAATACTGTATTGCATTTTCACTGGGAAATTCAAATGTTGAAAAGTGTCTCTCTTTACCGAACTGGTTAGAAACCTAAAATAGGGAACAAAATTGAATGCAACGTGGAACGAATGCAAATTGATATACTAGACAAGTGGACCGATATGGTACGGAATATAGAAGAAGTTGAAAGACAACGAATTGAAACACAAGACGAGGGGACCGTAATGAAATGAAACTGGGGACGAGTGGAAATACTATACAGGGTGAACGAAACGTAATGGAGCAGGGAATAAGTGGAGATGAAATGGAATAGGCAACGAATGGAATTAAATCACTAAACACGGGGAACGTAATCGAACGGAGCGAGATATTAGTGCTATTTTATCGACTTGAATGCATTTTTTCTCTTTTAGCGATAATTAAATCTTTACCATAAAAAATGGCAATGAAAATAACTGCATAGAAATTGTTATGAATTCAATGATATTAAAATCACCCATTAATAAGTCCACTCAATTAATTAGTCCCATATATGGTAGATGGAATTTTTCAAGGTGAAAATACGAAATTTTCGAAAATTTGTTACAGAGTGGTCAAAAACGTAAAAGTCTCTGATTTACGGTTCTACACAAACCCTTTGGTTAAAAATAAAAAATATGCATTTTAATTTTCTGAAACGTACCTTTTAAAATTTCGCCAGAACGTGGTAAAAATGGGAGGTCAATACAGGAACAATCAAGCCAAACCGAATACTTATAATATGAGTTCCCTGATGTATGGTCATTTACAGATAAGTCCCTGTTTGAAATTTTCGACAGTAACAAGGCAAAAATGGCGGCTCAAAAGTGGAAAAGCATCACATTTAAAGTGCTGCCCAAATTGCTTTGGATACGGTTTTATTGATACGGTACTTTTTGGAATTTTCGCCAGGAACTTGATGAAAACGGGGCTTCAAAAGGGGAAAATTTCCATAGCAACCTGGCCAGTTCCCGGGGTAATTGGTTTAGTTAATACTAACGTATTTTCTTTATTTTTGTTAGAACGTGTTAAAAATAGAACGTGTTTAAAATAATAGCTTTCTTTGAAAAGGGGATAGAGGAAAGATGAAAGGTAGTGAAAAAAGTGCTTTATATCTGGCAACACTGTAATTGCGCGAGATGTTTAATCTTTGGACATGTGCTACTTGCCATGTGATGGAGAGCTGGCAAAATGATTCAAACTTTTCAATTATTTTATTGTACTTCGGTTGGGTTAAGTGGTATGCGAACACCAAGGAAAGGCATCGCAATACGTTTGAGGGACAGAAGAACTCAAACGTATTATTTTCCTAAATATATGATGCTGCCGCTGGGAATCGAGCCCGCAACCTTCTGTGTATGAGGTCAACCATAACACCACAAGTTACTTTTTAGCATAAATATCCACTGAGATGGAATTCTTGGACATTTTCGAAAATAGTGGCAAAAAGCAAAAAAATTTCCGTATTAGTATCTTGTCCAAAAAACATTCGGTTAGAAATACAAAATTTGTATTCCCTGATGTATGGATTTATTAAGTTTAAAGATACACTCAAAAAATTTTGTCTCGCTCAACTATTTTTGTACTGATTTTTAGTAAAAAAATTATTATTTAGAAAATCTTTTTGCTATTTATATCTTACAAATTACAGAATTTTTACAGAATATTTACAAATTTTTGTTGCTAATTTCAAAAATTATTTTACAAATTTTTGAAAACCGATTTGCTAAAATTAGCAAAAAAAAAAAAAATACTAATTTTAAAAAGTGGATATTGAAGGAAATGTTATTTCTAATTAAAACCTACACCTACACACTTAAATTGCCTGAAAACGTAACATAGATAAAAAAAAAGAGATCGGAAGTGAATATACCGACTCATGACTAATAATATGCCAAGTTTAGTTCCAAAAATCAGCCCTAAAAACAATTAACTTTTGACCTTAAAAGTAATAAATATTGACTAAAAATATTTTTCAAAACAGAAATTAAAAAATTACAACAAAATGATACATTCTTTTATGTTTTTGCATTTTTTAAGTCTTTGATTCTTTTTTTAATTTTGTCTAAATATTTTTTGAAAAAATAAATAAAATAATTTTTATGCTCGATAAAACAACAAATTTAAAATTTTAAAGATTTTAAATTTCACTTTACAAAAAGTTTACTAAAATTTTGTTGCGGCACATAATTTTTTCTACAAATTTTCAAATTAGCAAAATTTTCAGTTGCATTACAGGCATATCTTTGTAAGTGTACTTAAGTAATTTAAAGATACTTAAGTGAGTTTTTCTATTGAACAACCATAAACCAAGCCTTATCTACGTTAACAACATATCGGACTTGCCATCAAGTACTATGACTATAAATAAACATGTTACCGTAGTTTTCGTTAATGAACACATATGATCTTGTATAAAGATGTATGATTAATAAGGTGGTCAAAAAAAAAAAAAAGAAAAAGTTGAACTCACGAGCTCCACATCCGAGGGATACTATTTATATTTCGGGAATAGCAAATAATAACGAATATTTTTAAATGAAAATACATTTATTGTGTTTCGAAATATTCCCTAAACCATTTGCAATAGCAGTTTTTCCATTCCTTGGTTTTGGACGCTTCAACTGCTTCAACGCGCTCGTAAATTGTTGATCGCGCATTTTACCTTTGCTGTTCGGGCTGCCAACGAAAATTAAAAAAATATATATATTTAAAGGACACAAATCGCCATTGAAGTTTTCAAGTTGTACTTGTTCTATTATTTTAAATAAATTAAAAATCGCGACTCATTAAATCTAATATATTCAAAGGGTCGTATTTCGCAAAAATTTCATAGAAAAAATGATCCACTGTGATCAAGAAATTTTCTTATACGATATTTAATTCTGGCAAATTTTTTTTAATGATTATACGGAATATCTTCTTATGTGAGAAGGATTTTTGTTAACAATTTAGTTTTAATACGCGAAAAAATAAAAGATGTCAAATTTTACATTCAGTTCCATGGATAACTATTATCCTTTCAAAAATTAAAAATGATATCTTGCCTAATGAAAGCCCTTGGTGAGTAGATTGCAAAGGTACCACAAGTAGGATTTTTCTATGACAATCTTGTTAGATAGTAAGGAAAGTATCACAAAAAAATCGAATTTTGTTGAATTTTCAAAAGCTGCAGATTGATAATTGTCATAAAAATTAATATTAGATTTAAGCAGATAAAAAGTTACATCCTTTAAATAAAGAAGATTTCAACAAAAATTGATTGGAGTGTAGTTCTTAAAAGTTGACTTTTTGTGCTACCTCAAAATATGTATAAACGAATTTTGCTAAAACTTGGTACAGAGAGTTTTAAGACATGAATGAACAGGGGCAACATGGGGGAGATTGCAAATTCAAACTTCGATGTTTTTTTGACCTCAAATAACGTTAATGCACATATATGAACGTATATGATTCCTCATATGAGTATATATATGAAACATTAAAGTCTACATATGATTCATGTGTAAATGCATCTGTGCATGAATGAGTCATAAGTTCTCATACTTGGTTGATTTTCAACTAATAACTATGAACAATTTTAAATATTTGTATGTTTTGTCAAAATCGGATATTTACAATTAAATAACATTCTTTTTGATTAAATTTTAATTTTTAGTGAAAATTTGTTAAATAAAATAAAAAAGAACAGGCTCGTTAGGTGTTCCTTTTCTATTAAATATTAAAATATTATTGGTAATTTGTTGTTTTCATTCAAAAAACCTAAAATTTTGTACTTGCTCCCTAATAAATTAATATTGAATGAAAATATTTACATTTAACAGAAAGCTTTAAAAGAAACTGTTAAAAATTTCCAAACAATAAAAAGTATTTTTAGCTTTATTAACTTTATTATAGCGTAAGTAATAGAATTATTAAACAAGGCCTAAAAACTCAGACAATTGGATACATTGAATCATATTTTTACAGTCAGTCAAACAATAGTTAATATTCCAAACACGAATTTATGAAATAATAAAGCAAAAAAAAAACATTTTATTTGAATCAAACCGTTAGATAATCGTTTGGCAATGATTAAATACAGTTTAAAGCAACAATTTTTAACAACACCTTACTGACCGTGCCCAAATTATCGAAATAATGTTTAAAACTCTATTAGTTGCAAATAATACAATTGTTACAGTTTGTATTAAAGTGTCAAATAAATGGTACCATTAAGTCAAATATATGCAGGAAATCACATAAATCACTTCCACACAATATATGTATGCAATACATCACCTAATGGCATTATTTGCAAAAATTCCAAATGACCTTATTACCCAGCAAAAAATCAGATGTGAAATCTGTAGAAAAAGCTCAATAATAAAGAATTCAATTAATTTTAATCATCAAACTGGACTTCTCGTTTCACATGTTAAAAATTTAAATTATTTAATTAAATGATCCGTCTCAATGTAAACAAATTATAAGACTTTCTGCTGAAACTCTCATGTTTTTTAACATTAAATTACATAGGAGGTCACATGAGGATCGCCAAGATTCTTATGGACGACCCAATCAGAAAGGTCACAGATAAGATGCTGCCGGAACAGATTTTGGTCAGGTATTTTGACGCTATGTCTTTTGATAGGAGCATGTGGACCAACCGGACTTGGGAACCTGAAGTTGGGGCCCAGTTATGGTTCATAGATGGCTCGAAACAGCTGAATAAGGATACGGGTGCGGGGGTTTGAGGACCCGGTTTCCAGCGCGCCCTTCCCATGGGCAAATATCCCTCCATTTTTTAGGCGGAAATCTACGCCATATGTGTGTGTGTGGAGGAATGCATACGGGGGCCTGTGGTCAGATCTCGTATCTATATTCTCTCTGACAGTCAGGCGTCACTCAGGGCTCTTATGACCCACGAGGTGTCATCTTAGCTTGTCTTGGAATGTATTACGGCACTCAACCCACTCATTAGGAGCAACTCCCTTACCCTGGGATGGATTCCGGGCCATGAGTGGCATAAGGGCAACGAAACGGCGGACTGTCTGGCCAACCGAGGTGCCCGCCGGCCCTTCATAGGCCTTGAACCTTTCTGCGGCGAGAGGCTCAGGTTGTGGAGAGAGTCGAGATTTTACGATTATTGGCAAACATCTCGTGGCCAACGAGGGGCTAAGAGATTTATATCTATGCCCAGTGGTGGGTCTGGGCGACTACTGGCCCTTGGTCGAAGGGACCTAAGGACCCTGACTGTGCAGGTTTTGCGGGTTGGAATCGGAGACGTCAGAGCATGTCCTCTGCGATTGTCCTGGGCTTTGTGTCAGGAGGATCAAGTTTTTGGGTGACCGTTTCTTGTCGCCTTCCGACATTTGGAACACTTCACCCGGCAAGGTTCTTGGCTTCATCAATAGCTTGAACCTTTAGGGTGATTCTGGGCAGCACAAAAGACCTAATGTGGTCGCAGTGCGTAGTGCCATTTGAAATAATAATAATAAATAGGAGAAAAGGACTTCCACTTTAAAAGTTTTTCGGTAATTTTTGAACTCTTTTTTCATTAATAGAAAGTTAAAATTACCAAAAATGTAATATAATTTCTCAATTTTCAGAAATTGTTTTTTTATTGCCGCCACTGGATATGAAACTTGCGACCTCAATATTGCTAATCTCGTTTGCTTTCACTAAATTATTCTTTGATATCAGTTTTGACGAGCTTAAACAAATCACCTTCTTATTGCGATATATTGTTTCTTTAATAAAAGTACTTATTTTTCTGTTTTATAGCAATAATCGATGGGGTGAGAACTTTTTGTCGGAAAGATATATTGGTTTCCCGATAAGCATTTTTGATACTTTTGTACCTTTATCGCGCCTTCTAGTGGTGGTATGTAAAATTGTTAAAATTTTAACGTTTTGTGTGCACTTCATAACTTAGGTTTATGTTTATTGCTGATTGCAAATGCTGGCAGATTTAGGGTGGGTGCGAAATCGCAAAAAAAAAGTGTAGTCAAATGCACTTACTCCAAAGTTTTCATGTATTACCCTTTATATTATAATTCTAACTTTTTTATATGGGATGTCCCAAAAGGTAAGGCGTTATGCTCACGAAATAATAAAAAATAACGGGTTACACGTATGCATATTTATAATTGGTTACTAATAACCAATTATTATTTATTTTTCTGTAAGAAATTGTGTAACGCACTATTTTTTAACTCCTGATAACCAATTATAATTTAACTTTGAGTAAGCGACAAGGTACTGCGATACATTGTTGTGAATGCCAACTTCTAATCCGCTTATCTTCCAAAAGAAAATATATAAATTAACCCTTTGACGGCCAATGGTTGATAAATGTCCCATTTTTAGTTTTTGTCGTATTTGGCCTATTTTTTAACCGCGTTTCTTAAATAAGGCTTGTATCGACAGATGATAGTTGTTACCTTCACACAATACTTACTATTTGGATCAATATGGTTTCAGAGCCAACAAATCACCACACCACAAATTCTTAAAAAATTTATATTTTTCCATAATTTTTGGAACACATTTTCTCGATCCTATTGGTAAACACAGCGGATCAATATTTTGGTAGGACATGGTCCATTCCTTTAATTTTTAGAAATTTCGAAGTATTTGGAATTTTTTACTTGTTCACTTCATTTGTTACAGGATACTGATACTGGGACATACGTATGCATACCATGGGTCGTCAAAGCTAAAAAAAAGAAAGTTTTTGCTCAGTTTTAAACATTTTTTGTTCGCATTGAAATTCAAGAATTTTTTATTTGATTTAATTGTTATATATTTTTCCGTCTGATTCTAAATTTGGTCTCCAAAATTTTTTATCTCTTTACAATTTTGAAAAATTTTATAAAAAGCATATTTCGAAACTACAGTTAAAACTCGATTTTGCCCCAAGATATTTTAAAATTTTTCTCATATTCGTGATCTAAATACTAAAATTATTTTTATAAAAAGTGTCATAACACAAATTAGTTAAAATAAATTAATTCGACACTATTCTAAACTAATTTGTAGCCGTTTTCCTTATTACCCTGCGGGAAAAAAGGGGTCAGTTGAGAATTGGGACCTGTCCCGGGTTAGGTGAAAACTGAACCGGTTCCGAAAAAACATATCACGATATATGTAGGTGAAAAGAGCACCGGTTCCTAAAGTACCTATCACGTGACGGGTTTAAAAGTCACGACACGTCCTTTTAGACCAGTCCTGTGACATGTGACAGAGGGCAATTGACCCCCTCCTAGTACAAGCCCATGTTAAAGTGATCGGTCCCGTGACCGGTCCCTATCACAATGAACTGGTCATTAGACGTGTTCTGGGATAGGTTCTTTTCCGCAGGGTACTTACACGATAATTTGGTTTATTAAACACTTTTAATTCATAAATTAATAAAATACACATTAATAAATAAAGTTATTTTAACAATTAACTATTATATTAAAATTATAGAAAAGGTAAACCATTACAGGTAACTTATTATTATTTAATTCAAAATAATAAAATAATTAATATATTATAGGTAATACAATATTTTTTTTTTAAATAATGCTGAATGTAAGGAGTACTTATTACAAAGTAATGTATAAAGTAATGATATGTCATTACCATGTTTTTGCTGTGTCCGTACCCGTATTAACTACTTACCAGCCTATTTACTCGCTTAATTACTTTTGTTCGTGATGTCTTGAAAGTAATGGATACTTATTATTTTTTGGCTGTTCGTAAGCGAGAGGGTAATGAGCACCCATTACTTTATGCTTTTTGTAAGTGAGAAGATAATGACCACTCATTACTTTTGGGACATTGCGAACAAAAGTAATTAAGCGAGTAAATTGGCTGGTAAGTATGAAGTTGAAACCCTGTTTTTGTTTTACAAAGCATAACTTCCAATTTTTGCTGGGTACATATTGCAAAATAGTTTGGTTTTGTTTCTGGTTGATCAACATAATTGACCATTGGCAGAATATAAAATAATTTGGTACAAAATACACCATTTACAAGGAGCTATCCACAAAAAAATACAAAATAAAAATTCGTTTAGCAAAACCATATTCAAAACCATATTAAAATTTAATTGTGATTTTGGTTGTACCATCTAAACTTCTGTTGTGTTAACCGAGTTTTGTTGTAAAAACTAATATTTAGTTGTATCAATCGAATTGAAGTTCACGAAAGTAACTGCTACTAAAAGATTCAAGTTTCATTCTAACAACTAACAAAATTGCTCGAAAGTTTCAAAAGTTATGAGTGGTAATGTGAAGAGGCACAATTACTAAATACACCATTTTGAGGAAAAAAAAAGTTTTGCTCAATATTTTGTCAACATAACTTAACACCTTATACTCACATAAAAAATAATTATTTCCAACTCTAAAATTTTCATTCAAAAAATAATAATTCTTGTAATAAAATTATTATTGGGATAACAGTAAAACATTTCGTTCGCTTTTATGATTGTCAAAGTCAATGAGCCACATTGACCTTCAATAGACAACACGAAATATAAAATGTAAAATAAAATCGTGTTTGCAAAAATTCAACCAATATGCAAAATATACCCCTCATACTTTTTGGAATACAAATGAGAAATGACAAATTTTTAATCATATTGTTCATTTTTTATACATTTTTTATAGACAACTTTTGAATTAAACAAATAAATGTAATTTTTTGGCAAAATTTTTTATAAACGTTTTGGCATATCATGCAACTGGGTTAAATTTTACATATCGAAATAAAAGGTAATAATAATAATACATACATACATACACAACTAGCAGATATATTTGTTTGAACATAATTTAGCAAAACAAATCACGTTTATTTATTTTAGCATTTAGTTTGTCTACTCATATGTGTTCCTATTAAATATGTACCTATAATAGGGTGTCCCGTTGAAGAGGAACTTAAAAGAAGCATTAAAGGTAAAAATAGCTGGCGGTAAAACTTTTTTTCGAATTTTGCACAAAATTTTCAAATCTTAAGTATATAATAGGAATAATATTTCTAAAAGTTTAAAATCGCGACTTTAATAAGTTCATAAAAGAAAAAAAATTTCTAGGTTATACGTTTTCTAAATCATGTGAAAGTCTTTTTTTATAACTCTTAATCGATACATATTGATAAACTAATTATAAGAAAAGTAATGATACATACGGGCGGATCAATAAGTCCGTGACTTTTGGAATGAAACACAGTTTATTTTGCAAAAAAAAATATTTTTCAACATAATATTCTTTTAGCTCAATACACTTAGCCCAACGTTTCTCCAATTTTTGTATCCCTTCCAAAAACATAGGATTTTTCGATGTCCATAAAATAGGCATTTGTTTAATCAATAATTTCATCGCTGGAGCTAAATCTCTTTCCACCGAGACATTTCTTTAGGTTTGGAAATAGTAACTGTGGACTAGATCCGGAGAATATGGCGGATGAGATACCAATTCGTAGCCCAATTCATGGAATTTTGCCAATGAGATTACACACATGTGCACCCGTGCATTATGGTCAATTGAGAGCAAACGCGGCACCCGTCGTGCAGACAGCTTTCTTAAATCCAACTGATCATTTAAAATCGAAACCACACTGCCATATGACAATCTCTCGCACTTTTATTCTTCGATCGGCCGTCCAAAATGTTCAGCGTCATTTGTACTTGTGCGACCATAACGAAAGTCAGAAAACCACTTTTTTACCATTGAAATCGATGGTGCTCTGCACCCTTAGTATTTATGAAGCTATTCCTTGGTTTGATTGGCGGTTTTTTTTTCGCAAAAAATAATGTTTAATGACCACGAGTTTGTATGTTTTGCACAGCTGTTAAACGCTCAATTACCAGGTGGTACTTGATGGGAGTAGTATTGCATTTTATATAACTACGAGGGAAGTTCGAAAAGTCACGGACTTATTGATCCGCCCTCGTATTTTTAGTTTCGTTTTTTTACGGTTATGCACTTAAAAAAGTTTGTAAGTTAAAATAATTGAAAATATCATTTAAAAGAAATGATATTTCATTTAAAAACCGGTCTACTTAATTTTCATTTAAATTAAATGCCATTTGTTATTTATTTTTAAATGTTGATTAATCAAATGTCAAAATTTTACCTACCAATCCTTAAAAAATAAATGTTTTTTTCATTTATTTGAAATTATTTCCGTTTTTGAATTTTTTTTTTTTTTTATTATACTCGTCCAATACAAAATGTATGTATGCATATGAAGCTTTAAACACTTTTTGTGTGAATGTGTTTGTGTATATATGTGTTTTTATGAATTCCTTGTAATTTGTATTGAAAATTTTTGTACATATAGTATATACAACCAATTTAAATAAAAAAAACAAATTGAAATTTTTTTAATATGTTTTTTTTTTTTTTTTTTGAAACAGACAGAAAACACAATTTAAATTTGTAATAACTGTTACGGACACAAATAAACCACAAGTTTCCGTTTTGTGGGTAAATTTTTATTAAATTTCAAACAAATGAAAAAAATAAATGAAACTGAAAAAAATGGTAAATGATAGTAAATTATTTCGAATAAATGTATAAAAAAGTAAATATAGATATTCCTTTGAAAAATAAATGTATCTTCCTTTATTTTTAAATGGAACGGAAAACTTTTTTATTAATCTACAAACAGTTAACTACATAATATTCTGAGTGTGGATAAAAAAGATTTCCTATTTCTTAGCTCTATTTTGTCCAAAAATTATTAAAAAAAAATTTCCCACTTTAAGCGGCTATAAGTTCTCCTTAAATTGTTTTCTTTATTTTCCCCATATTCAGCCCTTTAATACGCATCGTTTGTGTGCTCTTTCGTCGAAAAATTCCCAAGTTAAAAAAAAAACGGGACACCCTAAGTAACGTTTAGTGTCTTTAAGTTCAAGGACCATATGTAAGAAAAATTATTGTATTTGTTATTTTTTTAGACAAAAAAAAAGCACAAACAAAGTTTCTGACTTGTCCGCCTTTCAACCATTCCTAATAAAAGTATTTGCTCTGTACACACTCGTATTCGGCTGCTGTTAAAAACTTTTTTAACATTCATAGTAAATTATTTTATTAATTTATTTTTTTCCAGTCTTAGAACTTTTGCGTACCTAAATGTACTAACGCGGACTACATCCAAGGAAGGTTTCCCAATGGGTATTCTTTTAATTAAAATTTCATTGAAAATTATTCAAAATTTTTTTCAAAAATCAAAAAACTTATAAACGTGATTTTAGTGCGGATTAAGTTTAGCCAGTTTGCCACACACATTTAATCGACTCACAGTCTATTAAACAATGTCCTACCCTTCATGTGTTCATGTAAATTTTATAATCGAATTACAGGTCGCAAATATAAAGATATTTGAATGAAATTTGGTACATAAGTTTTTTACTGTATGAATCATTTTATGTTAAAATCAGTACATATTCAGAACTGACTCCCATTAAAAGGTGTTTTCTGCATTGGGCTTAGATATCTGGGTTGTGAATGTTATATGAAACCGTAATCAAAATCAGCAATTCTGAAGAAAATCGGACCATATTTGAATCTGGATGCATATTTATTAGTTTAATATTTGCTTAACCCTTTAACCCCTAAGACCGTCCACAGAAGGTCATCACTAAAGTTCAACTATACCCAAAGAAATATTTTTGGTGCACTAATCGCCAACGACATTTTTGTCGGTGTGAATTGTCCTATCGAACAGTGCCGGTTTGATTAAAGATTTTTGTCAAAACAGTTACGAAAATTATTTATGATTTTGGTGCAAAATTAAAAAATTAAAATTAAAAAAAAAACATACTTTCCAACAGCTCAATCGACTCGGTTGTATTTTGATTATTTGTTGCGTGTTTGATTTGAATCGAGCTTTTTGTCTTCAGGTTGGTCTTTCATTTTTTCCACCTAGCGCTTTCAAGTAAAATTTTTTTGACAAATGGACTTCATATTCGTGCTTTTTAGTCCAAATTAATACTAGAACCAAAAACTTCATAACAAGATGCCTCGTATTTCGACTTCAGTGTTTAGAGGGTTAAACGAACTTAATTCAAACACAGGCCGCAAAAATGTACATAGTTATTTAAATAAAATTTGGTATTGGCGCAGAGGCGAATTCCATTGAGTTTGGTTAGCGTCGGTTTATATCGACATATCTTCTAGAGAGAGGTACTTCCTCTATTGGACTTTAAAGATATTTAAAAGCACAAAATCGTAGATATCTGATTGTGAATGTTATATAGGACCATTAACCATACTTTCAAAAAATATGAATATCGCAGCATATTTGAACCTAGTCCCTATATATGTACGATTAAGACCAACTTGCCAATATAAGCTTAAATTAATTTGTATGTATGCTACTTTGATTTTTATGGTAGATTTTACTTGTGAGACGTTCCACAATTTCAAAATATATGGAAATTGTTCGGCAATACCTCATATGTAAAAACAAGAAAAAAAATTTGTAAAGTCTGAAAAATTTAATTCAGAGGGTTGGTTGCAGAAAATGGATATTGGCAGCAAAATCGTTTTGCTAAAAATCAGCGAGTTGAATTCTATAAAAATATTTAATAATTACCCATCAAAATAAAATGGATGTTATTCTTTACAAATCTCTTTTTTTGAACATCCAAAGAAGTTAATAGTGCAAATTTTTCGATTTGTAAGAAGTCATTTTTAACAACTTCCAAAATGTTGATATTAACCTAGAGTATTCAAAAACCGAAACCGAAAACCGGTCAAACGGTTTCTTTTTTTTAAAAAACCGATCGGTTTCGAATATTTTGTAAATTTGAAGAAAACCGAAAACCGGTCTTTTTTGTTCGGTTGACCGGTTTTTTTAATTACATCACCAACTGGGTTACTTGGTCTCTTACTTTTTCCAAACACTTTTATAATCGTTTTTTTGGTTATGAAGATTTAGATGTAAGTCTGATAGATTGCGATGAAGACCTAACTTTGGATATTTCAAATTCAAATAGTTTAATTTCTGATCTAAATAACACAATAAGCAGTATTCAAAATCCTAAAAAAGAGACTGTACAAAATAATTCATCATTATATGATAATATCATATATCTTGATAAATGCGACAAAAGAGCTGAAAAGTTGGAAAATTTATATCATTGTCTTTTGACTATTTGTCCAACATCTACTATTAGTGAAAGAGTATTTTCCACTTCTAGCTTTATCAAAAGCAAACAAAAAAATCGTCTTAAAACGAAAATTGCATATTATTTCTAAAATATTATTTTAAAACTGAAAAATAAATTTTCTTTTTACATATTTAAAATGTAATATTAAAAAAACTTATTTAATGCCAAACGTTTTAAACATTCAAATTACTAACGTACTTAATTTTACCAATTTACAAACTTAATGGCCTCTATTCATTTGATATGCATATAGTTTCATAATATTAATTTTTAAGATATTATATTAATAAATATTAAAACCAATAAATAAAATGTTAAAATGAAATATAGGGTCCGCCAAATAACTTTTTTTTTTTTTTTGAAAATGCTATAAAAAGGCAGCCATTTGAATGAAATTATTTTCCATTATTAACCGGAAGGATTGTACTTTCAAATAAAAAAAGAAATTCGAGAAAAAATTCAGTAGTTTTTTTTATAGCATTTTCAAAAAAAAAAAAAGTTATTTGGCAGACCCTATACAATAAAAAATATAAAATATTTTTTCAAAGAATTTTTTTTTTATTTTTATTACTTTATATATTAATTTTTTTTTTGTTTGTAATTAAAACAATAAACAAATTATATAAGCTTTTTATTCAAATTCAAAAAAACCAAAAAAACCGGTTGACCGGTTTTTTCTGCAAAAACCGAAACCGGTTTTTTAAAAATTCGATTTTTCGAAGAAAACCGAAACCGGTTTTTCCAAAAGGCCGGTTTTTTGAATACTCTATATTAACCTCTACTAGTAAAGAAAAAACAATTATTTAATTGGTCCATAAATGGTTAGTTTCTGCAGTCAATTAATGCCTTATTGAAAACATATTTTGCATACCAGTGATATTCACTTTGTCCTGGTCGGAATAATAATTCTTGGCGTGTTCAAAATTACATTTTAAACTAAAAAACCATTTCCTATATATATGTATATTAAACAACTTTCGTAAACTAATGAAAAAGTCCATCTGCTCATCGATTTTTCATAGCACCGAAATAAACTACTTCCTCCCAATGACACGCCAATGTAAAAATCATTTATGATTCACCGAAATTTTCACAACTTTGTGTTCAGTAGATGTAGTGTTTAACTACTTCTTCCTCAGCTCTTATTTTGCTGGGAAAATACTTAGTCGATTGTAAATGAAAAAATCAAAAATTTAAAATAAACTGAAGAAATTTGCAGAAAAATTATATTTTAGTTAAGTTCTTTGCTGAATATTTAGACCTAGGCATTGCTTTTTTTTGAGCTATTCTAAAAATAATTTACAAAATAAATAAATATAGGGACATGATTTAATTGAAAATCTTAAAATATATGTTTAAAAATAATTATAAATAAAATATAAAATAATTGTTTTATTTTCTCTAAATTCCACAAAGAATTACAATTTATAATAATTATTTTTTTTTAATAAATTCACATTTTAAATTTATCTTTATTAAATTTCAATATTTGATTTTGTCTATAATTTAAATCATAAACCACCACTGAAACAAATCAGAGTTAAAGCAGCTTTTTTTCTGTATTTACATTATGTTGCTTTAATAAATATTTTCTTTTAAGAAAAATTTTATAGAACTTAAGTTGTTCTATACGAAAAGGTTTCTTATACAAAATACTAGATTTTTAGTAATTTTTCTGTTAGAAACATTCCATGGGCTTTTCATTAAAGTAAAATTCTCAGATTCTGCAAACTTTTTCTCAGGTAAAATTCATATATTCTTAGAAAAAAAAAATTAGATTATAGAAAAATCATTTAGATTCTGACGACTTTTCATCATGAAAAATACTTAGATCCTAAAAACTTTTTCTAGTAGAAATATTCTTAGATTCTAAGGACTTTTTCTAAAAGAACATTTCTGAGACTCTAAAGATTATCTAAAAATTTTTAAAAATGTCCTTAGAATCTTAGAATTTTTCTATTATAAAAATTTCATAGAATCTATTTTTTTTGATTAAAAAGTCCTTAGAATTTAAAATTGCTGTTTATTTTCTTTAAACAAGTCCATAGAATCAAAAAAGTTTCTTGAAAAAGTGCTTAATGTCAATTTTTTTTTTAGGAAAAATATTTTTTAAATTTAAAGATCTCTTTCACAGTTTCGAATAATAATATAACTGTAGGGACCATATTATGGTAAAATTATTGATATTTTATTACTATTATTTTTCCTTTGTTCAATTTTTATATTAACTTATTTTTTTTTGAGTGTATCTAATAATACCTTATATGTGCATATGTACTAGGAGTAGGCTTGTGAAATTAAATTGTTTTGCATAAACGCTTTAAAAGCTACACGAGCAAAAGAAATATGATTTGTCATTAATCATTTTTAATTAAAATGCTTGATTAAATGTAATGAAACATGTGTCAAACGTGGGATGAAAATATGGATTAATTATGTTTCACTTATTTCGAACAATAACAAAATTCTAAGAAAATAACTTATTGAACAAATTATGTTTATCATATGGACACTGTTTCATTTTTTGTTTTTTCGTTTTCTTTTATAATAAGATTATTTTTCTGCGAATGCTCAATATTTTTTAAATTTCATATCATTTATACGTAAAGAGTATAAATAATTTGATTTTTAAGTTCTGTCATAAATTTTGTTTTACCAAATAAAAAAATTTCGATTGCATTTTATACATAAATAAATTTATTTTTCAATGTTCAGCTAACAGCAATAAACTTAAAATAAAAATTGATGTGCATACCACTAACATCATTACTTAAAATTCATTTTTATACATTTTTTATAATGTCACAAATATTAATCAGTTACTTATTATTTTAATTTATTATTCATAACAATTTTTGCAATAAAACACTGATAATGACGGCATTGAATGAGGGCAGTGTTAAACAGCTGTTCAGTTTTCATAATTGTACTCGTAAAATTATGAATATGCAAAATAATTATAAACAAATAGAATATATGAGAAACTTAAAAATTATCATGAATTGATAACAAACAAGAGCAGGGTTGGGAAAAATGTACACTCACAGTATATTTTCCGTTACCGATTGTAGTTTTTTAAAAAGTAATACGTAAAGTTTTTTTTTAAATGAAGAATCAATTGAAATTCATAGAAATATATTAGAGCGCCCCGGTAGGCTAGTTGGTAGCGTGCTAGTTATCAGTGCGGGGGTCGTGGGTTCGATTTCCACTAGATGCTCTGGTCTGTTTTCGCTACAGCGAGCCAAAAGCCTTTGTTGCTAGTGCTCGGTTAGGGTATTAAGATATAATTTGTAATTATATGTTTAATAAAATAAATAAATATTTTTAAACTATTTGAATCAGTCATTCAAAAAACAAACTATAAAAATTGAGAGACATTCAGTGGGAGTTGATATTTTCAGTTAAATGTAAAATTTTATGTTTTCTGCTTCAAAAAATAGAAATTCATATAATTCTTTTTTGTTTTTTACCAAAATAGTTTTTATATATACAAAATTATTTCAATAAAAATTACAAGAAATTATTGAAATATACATACACATGAAGCCAATAAAAATAAATACATCGGTGTGTGTTTTGTTGTGTTTTGTAATAACATACAAATAAAAAAAGTTGCAATTTGAAAAACGAACCACAAAAGTAGTTTTTTCTTACTTTTTGGCAGTAAAAATTTGATGGTTATTTTAAATGACTTTCTATTGTTTTTACTTTTGTCGATGATTAAAAATAAAAAACAATATGCGTTGAATATAATGGAAAATCAGTAGTCCTCTTTTTGATTGTATTTTCGATGAATTTAATATGTATTTTAAGTTTTTTTTTAACGAAATAATATTGTGAGTGTATAGGTGAGACAAAATGGTGCTCATTTTAGTCCAAAATATCAGAGCGTGTCTTTTTAATATATGAAATGGTTTATAATTGAGGAAAAAGCAAACTTTATGCAAAAAAAAAACAAGGAAAATCATTAATTTCAACTTTACCAATTTTTTTATAATCCCATTTTTCGGTACAGAGAAAATAAAAAAAGAATTGAAATTGAGAAAACATTGTCGAGATGAAAAAATTTTTTGTTTATGATGAAAAAAATTGTTTGAGGTAAAAAGAATTTTTTAGTAAAAAATTTTTTGTGCTAAAAAAATGTTGATTGAGATTTATAAAATTTGAATTAGATTTAACGAATTTGAGGTTTATAAAATATATCCCTAGGCGTCTTGTAAAAAAAATATGACAAAATGTTTTATTCAACGCTAATATTAAATTGTATTAAAATACACGAATTGGTATTGAAAATTTAGAGGTACATTTAACATATTTAACTTCATTACTTTTTTTTACCGCTGCACTGATTTCGCGTGTTTTTTTTTGTCGGGAGGTTAATTTCACAGGTGTGTGCAAATTGTACTTAAATGGTCCTTAAGTCTGTCTTTGGGTGTTGTATTAATTTGCTGTTTATTACATTTAGCTAAAAAAAAAATGTTGTATTTTATAGTAGTATTTTTTATCACTGTATTTTTTATGTTGAATAAAATCATAATTTTAATAAGATTTAATAAAAAAATTCGATTGGAATATATATATAAACATATTTATGTTGAATTTTGTAGTTCTATTAAAGTAGCTTCTGTTAATGACAATAGCCAGAATTGAAATAAAACTATATTTATGACATCTTGTATTTTTGATTATATGAATATTTTAATAAGTTTAAAATTGCATGTGACATAAATATGATAAAAAGTTTTCTAAATTTGCATAGCATTAAAATAAAAACAATAAACATTAGAGAACAATTTTAGTTTTAAGCGGGTGAATATATAAAAATTTTGTTTATAAAACACCAAATTTTATGCTTAAAAAAGCATTATTTCAAGGCTATTTTATTGGCCTTCTATAAATAAGTTTTTCAACTTTAATTACTATTCAAATCGTTTGGGTGCGTAGAATTAAACAGAATACACATCGAACGCTGAATACACGTGACTAATTTTTTACTGCAGAATTCTGCCCAAATTTATCATGAGCTTTGAGGCCAATTTCATCTGTACCGCTACGTAAACAAACAAATATTGTGTTCATGATGCACCATTTTATAAAGTGATTGGATCTTATTTTTTCGAAGATGCCGTGGTTATCACGGTTTCTATAGGTATCACGGGTTTGTTGAAATCATATCAACGAGCCACAGACTGGTAAGCAATACGAAACCATGATCAATGCGTTTTTATTGCAGCAAATTGATGAATTTTGACTGGTGGACATGTGTGCAACTGCACACAATTGCTAGCAACATAGCCAGATTTTACGGGTCTATGTGAACAAGCCACATACTCTGGAAGCTCTCAAGGAGAATATCCGAGT
This sequence comes from Eustalomyia histrio, assembly GCA_949748255.1. Lineage (NCBI taxonomy): Eukaryota > Metazoa > Arthropoda > Insecta > Diptera > Anthomyiidae > Eustalomyia > Eustalomyia histrio. Next base: position 62,987,665 of record OX456527.1, on the reverse strand, counting down.
GTGAAGTCCTCTTCAGAAAGACGAAAAGTGCGGTAAAAAGAGCCCAAGTGCTACGTCCACTTGACCAATAAAATCTTCAAAAATGAATGAAAAAATTCTTAAAGACCTAAAGTAACCTATAAAAAAATTTAATTATTATGTAGCAAAACAACATCGTGTGAATGCCATTCTGTTCTTAGGCTCACAATATATTTTCCGTTACTGATTGTAGTTTAGTTAAAAAGTAATACGAAGAGTTTATTTCAATACAAAATTATTTTAATAAATATTACAAGAAAATAATTCAAATATGCATACACACATAGAATATCAATACATCTGTATGTGTTGTGTTTTGTAATTACATACAAATAAAAAACAAACTTTCAATTTGAAATACACACCACAAAAATCGTTTTTTCTAACATTTTATCAGTTGAAAATTAATGATTATTTTAAGCAACTTTCAATTGTTTTTATTACATTTGTCGATTATTAAACAATGATTGAAAAAAAAAAAACACAAAATGGGGTAAATATAATGAAAAATCAGTAGTACTCTTTTTGATTGTATTTTCGATTAATTTAATGTGTATTTTAGATTGATTTTAATAAAATAACAGCGTGAGTGTATGTATGCAAATTATTGAAATTTTTAGAAATCCAAAATTCCAAACTTTCCCAGCAAAAATAAATAGAAGTGATTCTTAAGGAATTAATTTTTCATTGATTCTTAAGTAGCGTTTAGTTCTGATTTTTCTCTTCTAAGGCAGTTCTTTTTCACAACTTATAAAAATGTGATTTTTAATGAAATTTAAAACTTTTCAAATCTATGACGCTACAAAAAGCAAAAAATTTAGTGTAGTAAAAATTGCAAGAATTAACGAACAGTAAAACTCAAACTTTATATAGGAAACAACAACAAATGTGTCAGTTAAACTCCCAGGTAGAAGCTAACGGGAGATTGTGAAAATGAGGCTAAGGCCCGATTACTGATGTCCTGTAGAAATCTAAATTACAAATTCAAAATTTATTTGGGAAGAACAAAAGATTTCATTTTTCACTAAACCATAAGAAGGGCTTTAGATGCAATGAAAAAGGATCATAAAAGAAAACTTCCACCCTATGACACCCCTATGTAAAAATCATTGGTTCCGATCCAAATTTTCATAACACCGGAATTAAAATCACTGCTTCTTTTTCTCTTCTTTTGCTACTTTTTTTTTTTGCTGTGTTGGTATTGATTCGCCATGGATTAGCGGTTTGCGGCGATAGTTTGGGTATTACAGAGTGCATTCGGGTTTTAACTGAGACTGATTATTTTGGGGATGCAATCATCTTCACTGATACTTCGGTTAGGCCTTGTAAAATCGAAGACGGGTTTCAAATTCAAGAGGGTGATGAACGTTTATTCTGGTTTGAGGGTTGGTATGGCAACCCAAGAGGAAACCTGATCTCTGTTAATCTTCAAAATCCAAAACTTTTTCGGATGACAAAAACGGAGCTTGGACAATAGGCCACCACCATGCGCAATGAGATCCCGAATGTTGATGCAATCACAAAGGTTATGTGTAATAACACGGATGTGTCAGGATAAGAGGAAGACAGAACTGGAATTCTCACAGGCCACTCTACACTACGAACACACCTTTCGAAATTGGAAAGCAGTGGCTCGGTGGTGTGTAGGGCCTGCGGGTAGGATGATGAGACTCTCTGAGGCAAATATTGACTATTTTTAAAACGATCCTTCTTTGAAATTAGCATAGAAATCACATACCATGTTATAGGCACACACACATATTAAAAAAAAAACCTTAGTCTTTTTCCTTAGTCCAACAACATATACATACATATAGCATTGCTCCATTAAATATTGGACATTTATCACTTATATAATGTTTCTTATTCAGCTTTAAAAAAACTTAAATCGACTAAGCAAAAATCTAATTTTTGAATTATTTTTGAACTTTTTGTTATTAATATGCACTCCGAAAAATATTTACCAAATACTTGGTATGGTAATATAACTATGTAAATTTTAATTTGGGAATGATTTGGTTACAAAGAAATTTAAACTTACATCAAGTACATCATTTTCTTTAAAACAAGTACAAACAATTTACCTAAATTAAGTAAATTTTTTTTCTTAATAAAGTAATTTGAATATCTTTTTTCTTAGCTTTCATTCAATATGCATTTCGTCAATAAATTTCAAAATCAATTTTTATATTTTTTTACAATACACCGTTCACTGTGCATCCTTTCGACCAGAGCGTGTAGTGTTTGTTCTTTTAAAAAACCAGTGTCATGGTCACTTGTGACAACATTCATTGCCAAATGGAAAATATTGTACAAAAATATGCATCGTTATATCTACATAAAATGTATATAATATGTGTATTAAATTGTTAATATTATATCTGTCAATATATTAAGGTGTGTGTGTGTATGTGAGTGTTTGAGTATATTGCAAAGCATATGATCATCAATCTTAACAAATTGGCAGCAATAACAGTGAATTTCATATAGTCAATGGTGAAAAATAATATTTAAGATCTGTTCACATTATCACTTAATTGTTTATACTTTACTTGATACAAGTAACTTTGAAAATCTTGTGAGTGTTTAGACAGTTATCGACACACAAATAATTGAAAACAACTATTATTTCTTTTTCTGCTTAATTTTTTTATATAATTAGTTGATTTTAATATTTATTTAAAAAGTGTTAACATGTTTAAGAATATATCCACCCATTTTGACTTGTGTGTAACGAGATACTTTTACACTGTTAAACATATTATTTACACAACACATCTCTGTCATGTATGTTTTAACATGCTGGTGCATTAATGGGCTGGTGCTTAATGCTCGTAGCACGCTTAAAGCATACTTGGGATGGTATTAGTACTATTGAAATTTTATTACCAACGGTTAAATATTATATTCAAAATCCAATTAACTATCACGGGCTTTATTTTTTTTGTTATCTGTTAATCGATTTCTGCAGATATCTAACATTCGCTTTTAATTACAACCTTAATCCAATTCAGATTGGAACTTCCTATTGGAGGTAGATGGATCGATTTTAATCCAACTAAATAGGATTTGTCCTAGAAATGTATTGTGGCAAGCCTGATTTTGGTAATATTTGGCAATTTTTCTACTTTCCATTTTTACCATTTTCAAAAAGCTTACACTCAAAATATTATGTAATTTACCTTTTTTACTTTAAATAACAGTTTTCAGTTAAGAACATATATATATACATTAGGGTGGCCCTTAGCTATATGGCGGATTTTTTTTCGCAGTTTCTTTTCACTTTAACGCCCCAGTTTGGTGAATATTGGTTAAAAAACATCCTCAAAAAATTTCAGGGAAATTCGGGGAAAACCAAAAAAATTTAAATTTCTTGGCTCATAACTTCAAAAATATTAGTTTAAATTGTATGAAAGAAAATTGTTACTTATGAAGTTTTCAATATTTCGTACTTTTACAACTTTTTTTCTAAATCGAATAGCTTACAAAATAAAAACAAAAATGTGCAAACATATATGAACGACGTAAATTCTAACTCGTAGTGAACGTTTCAAAATGAACTCTTGATAACTACTGATAATAATTTTCAAGTTTTCGATTTAAAATTTGTATGGAGTTTGAAGGTTGAAAACTTGAAACAAAACGAAAATACGTATTTTGGAGATCAGTGTATATGGAGTTTAACCCGTCTCTATTTCTATACACACAACTTGCAGCACACAAATTTTACGGTTTTAAAAGCAGCATAATTTCTGTTTACTTTTCTGCAAAACCACTTGTTTTTTAATGTCGATCATTTGAAATTCTAACATGTAGTAAACGTATTCAAATGTGCTAAAAATTTTTGAAGAAAACATATATTTAGTTTCTCTAAAGAGAAAACAGTGCTCTCGAAAAATTTTTTATAGGTATGTGTATTAAGGATATTTTGTGCATATATAGCGATGTTAAAACAATTATGCACATTTAGATGAAAAAGCGCAATTTGAATCATCAGTATCAGATAGTATAATGGGGACTTCAAGACCATATAAATGGTATGGTTTTTGACACAACATCAATAAATGGAACATGCGGTATAGTTGAAAACTTTTTGCAACACCATACACACGAGTTTATTTTGAGAAATGTGTTTGAAGTCAAATTCAACAAAAACGGCAGTCTAAATGTCGCCATATTCGAAAGATTTAAAAAAGCTTGGCCAAAATTGAATTTAAAAAATTTTGGGTTTGGAATAGATGACAAAATAGCAAAATGTTATGTTAAAAAATCAGCCAGTCAAGTTATAGATTTTACCCGGTCTATGCTCAAAGAAATACTACCACGAGGTAATTATAGAGAATTATTAGAACTCACTTTGATATTTTTAAGGCAACTGCAATTCTAACGCTATGTTTTATAAACCTGGTGCTGTTCACCATGCGAGATGGATGGCGAAAGTCATGTATAGTATTATTATTATTTTAATTCCGAAAAGAATTTAAATTAACAAAACAAGAAGAAAATGATTTGCGACAAATATGTATTTTTATAATAAATATATATAATGAAGTTTGGTTTATATCTACATCTGCAATAATGACACCTTACAATGACTTCCTCTTATTGCAACAAATATACATTTTTAAAAACATTGATAGGGATATATCGCAGATTGCACTTTTAAAATTGCTAAATAATTTATGGTACCTTAATTCCGAAAATGTCGCTCTGGCATTTTTTGATTCAAGAATACCACATTCCAAAAAAGTAAAAATAGTTGAAGCTTTGAAAAACGATAGTGGCGGAGAATATGTAAATAAGGCAACAAAAAAAAATCAAGATATTTCATCTGTTATCAGAAGTGGTATTAAGCAGTTTATTAACAAAGATATAAAGCTGTTTTTTGAAAGATTTTCAATAAGCCTGGAATTTATGGAAGAAAATCCTGCTAGGTGGCATGATATTATTGCTTTCACTAAAGCAAAAGATGTTGTACAATTAAATGAGGTTAAAGCAAGGACCCAATAAGCATCCGTTGCATCTTCGTTAAACCAGGATAAACAAACTACCAAATTTTTAGCCACCCATGATGCCAAAATGGTGCGAATACAAAAAAATTCTTAGTCGAGACCACGAAATTCTTACTCGATTTAAAGAAAAACTTAGCGTCTAGCAAGGGTTGTACAAATTCAAACATGTATACATTTACATCACAATCACTGTACTTGCTAAGTTTTTCTGTAAATCGGCTAAGAATTTCGTGGTCTCGATTAAGAATTTTTTTGTAGTCGCACCTGGTTTAACCAAGATGCAACGGAAAGAGGTGTCAAGTTAATGGAGGAATATAATTCGATTCTGACAAACAAAAGTGTTCCGGCTGCGACAGAAATAAATTATTTCAAAAATTTTAATATTCGAAGTTAATTGTTTTTGCTTTTAACAATTTTTTGCATATATAATATTCATTGTATATACATTTTTAATAATAATAAAAGCATGTAATAATTTTTTTTTGTGAAATCATTAGTTTTGAAGTTATGAGACAAGAAATTTCGATTTTTTGGTTTTTCCCACATTTGAGTGGGATTACGGCACGTCTTAGCTCCAGCCGATTAGCCTGAAATTTTTTAATGATAATTTTTTTAACATGATTCACCAAACTCGGGGGTGAGACTAGCAAAAATCAAACATTTTTTGTTAAGGGCCACCCTAATATACATATATTCAAAATATTTTCCTTTCATTAACCAATTTTTTAGGTTTCATTTATTTAAAATTAAATAACAATTTACCCACAAATCGGAAATTTGTGATTTATTTGTGTTCATTACAATTATTATATTTTTTTTTCGTCTGCTGTCTGTTTCTAAAAAATAAATTCATTAAAAATAGTCCTTTATTATTATTTTTTAATTGTTTATGTACAAAATTATTTTAATTTGAGCTACAAGAACTTCATTAATGCCCACACATAAGACTATTCAGAAAAGATGTGTTTGTAAAGTGTATGTCTACATTTTTCAGATTAAAATACAAACTAAAATACAAAATTCGACACAATTTCAAGTAAATGAATAAGCATTTATTTTTACCAAATCGTTAGGTAATATTCTAACATGAAACCAAACTGGTTTGACACTTGCTTCAGTAAACCAAAGGTTTTCTTATAAAATCCAAGCCCGGCGAGAGTTTAAGGTAATTGAGTGTTCCGATGGGGCGCACAATAAGCCGACTTTCGGTATAAAGTGTATGTTCTACTTTTGGACATTCACTTCCGATTCCTTTGTTTTCAACTTAAACTACCTAACCTAAATTTTCTTTTAAACTGAATAATCATTTGTTTTAACAGTTTTGTCAGTTGTTTAAACAACATTTAAAAATAAGTAACAATAACCCTATAATTTTAAGTGTATCTATCAATTGTAATTATTTTTTTTTTTAATTGACGAATTATAAATTGCAATGAAATTTAAAATTATTTCCACTGATCAGTGAAATCAGAACCTTATAATCATCCATAATTAAATTTTTTCAATAATTTTTTTACAATTGACATCAATGCAATTCTAATGGAATCATCACTCCCATGTATGGTTTAAAGTCAGCGTTATTATTGTTGTTGTTTTTACTAATGATGGTATTGTTGGTAGTGTACAGTGGGAACTAGGCGAATAAAATTGTATTATAGAGTGCTTCACATAAACATCAAAGTTTATATTCACAATCTCCACAATCTCGACCGTATTCTTTAATATCTAAAAAATCTCTGTGCCAAGTTTCAGCTAAATTTGTTTATATTTAGAGGTAGCGGAAATTGTTACCTTTTAAAAATTAGTAATTTGTCGTTTGAGTAATTTATAGAATTTTAATTGAATTATTTTTCAAACTATACACTTTATTGGAACAAAATTATACAAAATAGTCTTAAAAAATGTTCGTAAAAGAAATATGAGAACAAAATTTTAAAAAATTCATTAGGCGTGATATCATTTTTATTTTTTGAAAAGATAATAAATAGTTATCCTTACAACAGAATAAAAAAATTTGTCTTTTTTAGACTATTATTAAGCGTATTATAATAAAATCTTATCTCACATAAGAAGGCATTACATGGACATATAATCATGCAGAAAAGAATTTTGCACAGAGTTAAATATAAAAAAATTTCTTGATGAAAAACAAACATTTTTTAGATGAAATGATCGCGAAACTTGCGACTTCGAATTTATTGTTGATTTTATATTCAAAATGTACACCCAAACATATTTAACATTTAATGAGTCGTGATTCAAATAATTATATTTAATTTTTTCAATTAATGCTGACAACCAAATTTGTTACCAAACGAATGTAGCAACATAATTTTTCAGTTGTGACAGCCGAATTGTAATTGCGGCAACCGAAATACTGTTATTACAGCTAAATAACTCGCGTGTGAATTGGTTTTCTATTGTCATAATCATTCGGTTACTGCAGCCGAACCATTCGATTTGCTACAAAACAGATTAAAACCGAATTAAGTTGCCAAACGAATGGTGCAGTTACAGCAATAGAAGTTTTCAGTCGTGACTAAAGAATTATTATTGAGGCAATTGAAAAATTGTTGCCACAGTCAAATTTCTCATGTCTCAATTAGTATTCTGTTGTTACAACGGAAAAATTCGGTTACAACAACTGAACCATTCAATTGGCTATAAACTCGGTTGTCAGCACAAATCTGTTTTCTCTGTGTAATTATTACCGATGACCATAAGTTGATAACTTGTAACTGATGATGAAATTACTGCAAAGAGGAAACAGACAACCGAATTCTTGCCAACCAATTGGTTTGGTTGGTGGCCACCGTAATTGGTTGATACAATAGAATTTCGGTTGAAAGCATATATATTTGTTGTGGCGACCGAAATTCGGTTGGTACATTAGAATTTCGGTTGAAAGTATATATTTCAATTGGATCAGAAATATATTTGGTTGCGACAATAAAATAATTCGGTTGCTGCAACCAAATTATGCAGCTAGCAATAAATTCGGTTGTCACGATGGATTTGTTTTCTCTGAGCAGTTAGGCTAAGTACGCCAAGCGACTTCAACTCAAGTTGGAATTAAACCATAAAGTGTTAACCATAGATTGCAAAAAATTCAAATAATGATAAAAAAAGCCGACTGGTTGTTTTTTGAAAAACCGGTTAAATGGTTTTCGGTGTCGTTTTAAATATTGTAGTGGCTAATTGAAGTTTTATCAACCACAACTCACACAAGGCATATTTTTACTATCAGAATAATTATCACATTATGATGCGCTTTATTCGCACTCAATAGTTGTATACAAAGTGTATAAATTTTTAATTTTCATACAAATTTCATATTTAATTATTAATTATTTCATCCTATCCCACTGTGGTTTGTTTATTTTAGAACCTGTTAACAAATTTGTTAAAGCTATTTGTAGTTGCTGCTGCCACAACTACTGGTGCTGCGTCTACCGCTGCTGTTGTGGTTAACATTAATACAAACATTAAACCATTTATTCTTAACCTTTATTTGTAATTTCTCCATTCTATTAGTTATGGCCAAGTTTGTATGTATGTGGTCGATTTTACAGTCGTTATGGTTTGTTTTTCCCCCTACACACTTTTTCTGCTATTTTACCAGTAATTGTTAATAAAAAATATATATTTTTTTTGTTGTTCTTCTTCATTGACTGTCACTTCCACTGTACAATACGTAGTAGTTGTTAATTAAATTTTCAGCCAGCACTACCACACACAATGGAGACAAGTTACAACAATTTTGACAACAACATTATCATTTGCATACCTACATTTATTAAAAATAAAAATTGCTTATAATTTTATTTTATATAATTATAAAAAATAATTAATTTTCAGTTATTTTTATATGCAAATTTTTTCGTTGGCATTTTAATACTTCAAACGTAAGCAGTTTTTTTTTGTTTGTTTTAAACATTGAAATTTTTTAACGCAACAATAACAACAAATGTTGAGGTGATAAATTTGTTAAACGTAAGCAAAAATTCCAACAAAAAAATAATTGAAAATAATATTTTTTTTTTAAAGATGAACAACATACGATTTAAAACACAGTGTAACAAGAAGTTTCATATTCAGATGTTGCAACGCGAAATGAAAGTATACCATCAGTTATACAACACCCTAAAATGGTTTGCAAAGTTGAATCAGATTTTTATTTGTTTGTCCTCTTTAATTATAAAATGCAAGTCTGGTTACTGATTTGTATCCAAATGTTTTGTTATTTTCCAAAGTAGTTTAGTTTTAAAAATGATCAAAACCGTTCAGCGCTTCAAAAGTTGTTAGTAAAAATATGTGGATACCACTACACCCAGAGAAAAGATTGGTTGCAATTCGTTTAAAACCGTTAATATTTATTTGTGAGGATTTAATGTTATTTGGAATAACCTAAAATCCATTAATAAAGCAAAAATGTTGTATTGGAAATTAAAAAAAGGGGAAAAAAACCAAAAATCAATCCTATTATTCAATTATTGGTATTTCCAATCATCTTTAAAAATAAAATTCGTTTAATATTTGATTATTGATAAACAAATTTTATACTAACAATTCAAAGTTATCCATCAACATTTATAAGTGTTTGTGGTGTAGTAGGTAGAGAGGTAGCTCAGTACTCAGAATTTTCGAGTCAAATCCTGGAAAATGCAAACATTTAAAAAATATTTTTTTTTAATTGAAGTAAAACATTTAAATGTTTTAATGACAAATATATCAAAGAAATTTGAAATTAGTTGTGGTGCAGTAAGCAAGAGTGTGAACGATGAATCTGATTAGATTCTATACCGGAAAATTTTAAAAATAATTTTTTTACAATAATATTTTGTGGAACGTAATAATATTTCTGTGGAATATAAATATTAAATTATACAATTGAATATTGGCTTTCACAACTAAAAATATAATTTAATATGAAGACAGTTGTCGTAACCGCCTGAATTCGATTGGCAACCAATTCGGTGGACACAACTGATATTTGGTGAAAATGAGAAATCTGGCGCAAGGGCCACCATTAAAACTGGCCGTTTTTTTTAAAGCACATACTAGTACAATAAAAACTATGAGACAACTTTAAAAAATTGTTTAGGAGTTTTGTTTGTCATTTCGCGTTAAAACCATTGAGGCTAATGGCAATGTTCTCAAATTTGTTGCACTGTGACATAGACAACAATTTTAACTATTACAATACTATTGTAACACAATGGGACATTTATCTAAAATACATGGCTAAACAATTATGTCGCAAATCTTATTACCAAGGTTTAACACATTCTTAGGAAATAAAATATGTTTCACATAAAAAAAAAATTTGTTCAATATACTTTATATGTATAACGACAAACAATTTTCATTCATATTTCTATTGAAAAAGGGTAATCTATATCCATATCGTATTTAAAAAAAGTTGCATTGTGTTAGAAATTCATGTTCTCTGTAATGCGCAAACCGATTTTATTTCTGAAAATTCCCTTGAAAGGTGACCTCAATAACAAGTTATATATGTGGATATATACGGTCTTGATATATGGATTAGTTGATGAGTTATACACTCAGAAAATTGTTAACAAAAAAGTTTGTAAACGGTTTTCAATCCCACTACTATTTTCGTACTGGTTTTAGTAAAAAAAATATTATTTAGTAATTTTTTTTTTTTGCTATTTACATTTTACAAACTACAGAACATTTACAGAATAATTAGATACTTTTGTTGCTAACTTTATAAATCATTTTACAAATTTTTTGAAACCCAATTTGCTTCTTAAAAAATTTACTAATTTTAAATAGTGGGTATTGAAGGAAATATTATTTTTAATAATTAAAACTTATACATATAAACTTAAATTGCCTTAAAATGTTACATAGGTTAAAAAAGGGGTCGAAAATGAAGATACTTTTCCTAACCGACTCTTGTGAAAAAAAATACACATATCTAAAATAGCATTAAAAACTTTTTTAGTTCTAAAAAGCAGCCCCAAAAGTTTACTAAAATATAGCAGCGGTTTCTTTTTTATGCTTATTTCATTGTACTACACGTCAGCAGACATGTGTTGCTAAAATTACAAAAAAATACCGCTGGCCTCAAACTAGCAAAATTTTCAGTTGCCATTACAGACTTTTTGTGGTGAGTGTAGGTATTTAAGCGCCCAGGAAAAATTAAGTAATAGCAGCTCATTGCTTTTTCCATTACCAATAATGACCTACCCCTGCCCACTGCATTACTTCTAAAGTGAAAATTATGAGTTGCTTATAATGTGTTGCATAATACATTACTTTCAATGTGAAAATAATGAAATAATTACTAATAATGTGTTTTAACTACTTCTTTTTAGCATTTAAAATCTATTTTTGGTTTTGTTATTTAATTTTTTTTTTCAAATTGTTATTAAAAATCAATTCAAATTAAAAGCAAATACAAAATTAATATAAAAAATTTGAAGCATAGTAAAAAATAGTTCTTCGATTTTAAATATTTCTGTTTTTTAATGATTTTGATTTGAAAATGGGATTTTTTCAATACCATTTTTAATTGAAATTTTGAATGAATTAATCTGAAAGTTACTTTTTTTTTTTATAAATTTAATAAAATATAAGTCTTTTTTTATCGTTATAAATATAAAATAAATTTTATAAAAAAATATATAATATATTATTTCACTATACACCATTACCCCATTTCAATTTAATATCAGAAATTATTAATTATTTGCAGCAATTATCAATTTAGTTTTAGAAAATAACAATTTAAGAAATTTTCAATTTAATTTCAAATTCATAAATTAATTTCAGAAGTAATTAATTTTATTTCAGATGCTATCAATTAAATTTCACATGTATTAATTTAATTTCAGTTATTATTATATTAATTGCTGAAATAAAAGTCTTATTATCTGAAATAAAATAAATAGTTTCTGAAAATAGTTGGCACTTTTTGAAATTAAATTGGAAATGGTGTAGTTATTCGGTTCCTTATAAACTCATTATATGTAGCCACTCTTTCAGTACCTATTAATAATGCGTTATTTGCATCCCTTATATAATGTATTATTATGCCAGTTGTTAACTACCTTCAAGCCACCAGTTTATTATAAAAATTATAAAAATTGCAACCTATAACTTTTTATTTTAATCTCAGCATTAACTGGTTGTTTTACTCCCTACACGTAAGGTTGTAGATAACTAGCTACCTTCAATGACATCCCTATGTTAAAATAATGAGCTTGCAGGCAAACTTCAACCAATTCCTGCACGTTTTAAGCCCCATTACTTGGCAAGGTCTTTTTTTGCTGGATCAACCTACCTCTATTTGTGCGTATATGGGGAAATATTTGCAAGATTAACTTGCAAATTGGAAGGGGAAGCATTGGAATGGAAAGCGAACGAGTGAAATTGAAACACTAGACAAGGAAAATGAAATGGAATGAAACAGGAAACAAGTGAAATTGATTCACTAAAGAAATATAATTAAATGGGGAATGTGTGTAAATGGAACACTAGACAAGGAGAAAGAAATGGAATGACAAGGGATAAGTAATATTAAAACTGTTAACACTGGAAACGTCCTCATTGAATGATCTATAAACATGAAGTTCACAACTTTGAATTTAAACAACCATTCAAACAAATTAATTTTAAGAGTAAAATCTTTAGAAAAGAAATAATATTTTCTTCTCCACATATTCCGATATTTAGAACAACCTATAACGAAGTATGATAATTATGATAATTTTATTTATAAAATATACACTCAAAATAATATAAATATATATGGTAGTTTAACGCAAAAATTATGTAATGTATTAATTACTTATGAAAAGGAGATTACAATAGTAATCCTATTGTTTTAACATTGGAAAATAAATTACTTATCCCGGTAAACGGCATAAACTTTGTAGTAAAACAGATTTTGATATAGAGACAAATTAACAATAAAAAATTCTTGATTAATTGACACATAAGCTAACCACTAATGATTCCTTAATGGGACAAAATTTAACTCACTTGTGTCTGTTAAATTTTCCAATAAAAATGGTTGCTTCTTTTGCGTTGATTCTTGAGTTAAATAGAGATAATTGGCACTTACAAGGGCACGAAGAATGTTGATGAAGGTCGTAGCGGAATAGAAAATACACTCCATTCAGCTTGTATCTAATAACTTATTCTGTGTATTCTTTATGATTACTAAATAAAAAAAAAATTTTGCATTTGAAAAAAAAATCGATGATCTCGAACCATACCAAAAATAACTTTACTGTTTTTCATCATATATATTAAGTATTTCATATATATGATCAAGCTCTTGCCAACTGATTAAGTTCTTGCCAACCGAATGATTTGGTTCGAACTGCCGACATATTTGTTTGGGACTTTTTAAATTTCCAAGGGCCATGGAAAGCTGCTGGCTCTATCCTAATTAGTTTTCAAGAAAAGGAAAATATTTAAAATTTGAGAGAGGAGGAAATATAACCATGTCTAAAACTTCAGATAGACTAGCAGTGCCATCTAGCGGCTTATTAGTAGACCCAGAAAACAGATTCGTGTTGACAACCGAATTTGTTGCTAATCGAATGGTTTAGTTGCAGCAACCGAATTTTATGTTATGACTGTAGGGGTTGTTTAAAACATATTTGGCAGATATTTTTACAGACGTACTATTTTAAGTGTACACAGAGAAAACAGATTCATATTGACAACCGAATTTCTTACCAACCGAAACGTGAGGTTGGAGCCACCGACATATTTGTTTTCAGCGACCTAAATTCAGTTACTACAACATAATTTCAGTCCCAACTATATATTTGCATCGGATCTGGACTATATTTGGTTGTGACACCCGAATTATTCGGTTGCTGCAATCAAACTATTCAGTTGGCAAGAAATTCGGTTGTCGCAATAAATATTTTTTCTCTGGGTACTTGCAAAGTCGATATAAACAATACAGCCGTTGAAAATTGTCAAGTGGAGAAAAGAGTTTAGATAAAAAGATAAAATCTACATCAGTTCTACAACTGCCCAGCTAAAAATTATGGGTATTAGAACAGAACTGACTGGATAGTATCAAAAAAAGCTCAGGTGAATGACTAAATAGAAATCGTCAGCTTATTAATAGTTCGACCCACCGACTATTTTTTTTTTTTAAATTGAGTTAGGAGTGGATTATATATATACTGTGTAAATATTATATCTAATATCATGTCTAAGATATCAAGTGTTGAGTTGGATCTGGCTGCCAATTTTGCATATAAAATTTTAAAAATGTAAACCTTCTTATCGTTTTTCCCGAAAAACTTATTGGTTGGCAAAATTTTTCGTGATTTCAAAAATAAAAACACAGTGAAAGCATTCAGTCCGACCTCCAGCATTTGAATCAGGTGCTTTTCCTGTACTGATTCTAACAAATTTTAAATAGTGAATAAAATTAATATGAAACTTTCAGTATATACAGAGGCAAAAGCATGGCTAATGATTTGCTAGATGCTTTTAACTCTGTACTTCCTGAAAATTTTGTAATCCATGCTAAAATCAACATACTAAAAGTTTTACAACTCGTGTAACTTAACTGGAGTTTCTGACACTGTCTTTTTGGCTTCATGGCTTTCTGGTTGGCTATTGATTTTTCTTGCTGCACATCCTATCCTCAATTCGAAACTTTGGCACTCCTTCTAGCACTGATGCTCACAATTTTTTAAAAATCAGAGTGAATCACATAATGAACCTTCCTTGCTATTGTCATTCATACTAAACAAGTGACCTGTATTAAATGCAGGGGAAAGCACCAACGCTTTGAAAGGCGTTTTCTCCAAGTTTCATTTGGTCGTTAGAAAATCACTTAAATGTTATGGATTTTCTAATGTTTTATAAAGCATTGACATCACCGTGGAACAGGGTTATAATTTAAGAAAATAACTGATAGCAACTACTCATTCAACTAATTTCGGTGCATTGTCAATGTTGACCCCTTTGTAATTGTCTACCTGGGTAGAAGCGGAAGGAAAAGAAGTTGTTCTACAATTGATTCTTTGGAACACAGCAATTTTATTAAATTCATAATCTATATTTACATATGATAGTAGACTGCTAGAATATAAGCTTTTTGGAGGTGTTTTTTTTTTCCTCTATCTCTAGCAGTTTTCTCTCACGAGTAAATAACAATTTATAACTACTTTTTCTTAAAACAATTTACTATCAATTGTAACATTGTGCAAAACGCGTTTAAACTTCATAATTTTGAGAGTTTTTAAAATAAGCTGTCAAACCATAAATGGCAGTTAAGAGATAACAGTTTAGTATGAAAATAAACGCGTAACGATAAACGTAACAAAATAATAAAGAATTAGAAAAAAAACCCAAACGCCTTTAAAATAAATTATTTGCAAACAAAATAACAAAACCCGAGAAAAATAAAAATATTTTAATTAAAAGCTATTAATTGAATTGATATTTTTAAATAAATAACACAATTATCAAATAAATTAAAAAAGTTAAATTAAATTAAAAAAAAAAAAAAAAGATTTATGCGCATGTGCAACTACGCATATTTTTTGTTAACAACAAATCTAAGAGGAATGAACCCTAAAAAATAATTTAATTTGAGAACAATTTTCAAAAACCAGAGAGTTTTTCTGGCAGAAATTAAAATTGTTTGAAAACCTAGGGAATTGTAAAGTTTTATAAAAGTTTTAAATCGGCATTTTGTGTTTAAAATTAAAACTACTTTATTAATATAAAATTCAACTCGCATCATTATTTTTTATTACAAATATTTTATCTTAAATCGTTTAAATTACTGGATTAGTTTATTTCAATTTTATCTTAAGTTCATCAAAATCATGTTGTTTAGATTTGGTAGTCCTTCTTTTTAATCAACTCAAATTATTTTGATCAATAAATGTGTTTTAGGTCGTTGTGGAAAAATAAACCATTTATAAGGGAGATGTGGGTTAAACGATAAATTTGAAAAAAAAAAAAATTTATACAAAAAATGTGTGCCAAAAAATGGAGACAAGTATAATTTATGCAGTTGAACTTCACTAACGTGTTATGTACACTTTTTATATATGTATGTATTTTTGTACATACAAGCAGTGTTGCCAGATTCAGAGGATTTTACTTTTTAAATTTACTTATAATTTTAATGACATTTGGAAAGAAATCTTCGTGAGGAGGAATTTCAGGATCCAAATTCTATTAAAGTCGAAGTTAACCACTCCACAGAGCTTCCTTGAAAGTTTCTGAATATCTTTTTTTTTACTATACACTAACTTACAAATACTCTATTTCTGAAATATACAAGATTTAGAGCAGAGCATGACAGTTTCACAGAGAGAAAATTCATCAAGCATTTCTACAACAAAAAATGTCAGTAGTTATCACAATTTTGAGGTTTTTCTTAAGGGAAATATCCCTCTGTAGCCAGTTCGTGCAGCATATCGGTATCTGAAACTATGTGTTCTTTACGTCTGAGGTGTAGTGCAACTTTGTACAAAAAATGTATCCAAATTTTTTTGTGGAACCTATAAACCCTCTAACTCCGCCACATACCGGTAATTTTTGGCTTTATTCCAACAAATCTTAAAAAACACCCCTAAGAAGGGCCATAAAATTTTACTACATAAGTAAGAACACTTAAAAGCCAAAACCTTACCACGAAGTCCAAATACCAGTAAAATTGAAGATTGATCAGATTTGTAGTAAGATTTTGGGATGACCTACATAATATGTATGTGATCCCAAAATCTGACTACAAGTCTGATAAAGTTATGGAATTTTTATACCCTTCACCACAGATGGAAGGGTATATATAAGTTTGTCATTCCGTTTGTAATTTCTACAATATTGATCTTAGACCCTATGAAGTATATATATTCTGGGTCCTTATGAAGAGCGAAGTTGATTTAACGATGTCCGTCTGTGTGTTTAAATGGGTTTTCCGAAGAACCCAGACATGATGAGGACTTGATTGTTTTTTATTTCTGTTACATGTGATCCATTTCTGTTTGCTATTAAAAATCAGACATATCGGTTAATAAATGGCTGAGATATTAGCAAAAAACCAGGACTACCTCTAATTTTTTCGGTAAAATCCCTTTGTTTAATATGTATGTAGAATATTAAGCATAACAAACACATCCATGTGTTAAAATTCTTTTCTTTCATCTCCTTTCTCCTTTTATACACAAACAACACATACAAAGTTTTGTCATTAAATAAAAACCAAACAAATTTCTAATGAATGAAGACTTCTTATATGTACCTCTATTAACGACGATTTTCTGTGAGCTTCAATAGCTCAGTTGTCTAGACGCTGTCACAAATACTTTTTTTCTCCAAGGCCGTGGGTTCGAATCCCGGTCAATTCACTTTTTTTTATTTCCTTAAGTCTTTTTTTTTTGTTTTTTTTTTGTTTATTTTTTGTTTTTTTAACATTTAATAATTAATTTATATAAAATTTTATATTAATAATTAAATAATCCATAAATAGGCTGAAAACATCAAAATTTTTATAAAAAAAACTCTGATACAAACAAAATACAAACGGTTTTATTTCTATTTTTTGCTCCGATTTAAAAGAATTTATAAAAAGATTCTTAAACCATTTTATTTCTCATATATTAAGAAAATTTTATACATAATTTCCCCTTGAGTGCAAGTCAATAAAAAATAAAACACATGCAGTTCTAGTGATTTCTTTTAACGATTTGTTGAAATTCTTTTCTTTCACCTCTTCACCTTTTATACACAAACAACAAACACTATTCTAGAGCTGTAATATGACCTATGGATACGTCTTATATAGCAAAAGATTGAAAATCATTAGTATAACATATGCCCAAAACATAAATTTTTTTTAAATACCTATTTTCTTTCCGAGTCCAAGTTTTATCACCAAAATAAATGGGTAATTTCCTCTTTAAGGCGTCCGTATATAAATCTGTCCATTTCATATATGTCCATATATAAACTTCAGTTTTTTCCCAACCATGGTGAAGGGTATATAAGATTAGGCATAGCCGAATTTATCCGCTCTTACTTGTTTTATTATTAATTTAAGTTTTTCAATCTATTTTGCATATATTCGATTTGCTATTTTTCAAATAAATTTGGATTTCATTTAATCCCCAAATTTATTGCTGGATATAATTTGATCTGACATTTTTCGGGTCACATATTTAATTTTAATTTGGCGATTTTTGAAAATTTTAACTCTTAGAATGGAGCTTGAGTTAATTGACTTCTGGCAACACTGCATATAAAACCGGCATATTTTCAAAAACACAAACGAGGAAAACATATTTTGTGTGATTTTTTTTTTCAAATTGAACAGCTTTAACTACAAAAATATGTAGTCAAACTAAAATATGTCGTCAATAAGTTTAAGTGTAATTGAAGTGTAAAAAATTCTAAAAACAAAAAATATATAAACAACATCGGCAAAAAAAAAAAAAAATAAAAAATAAAAACAACACCAACAACCTAAAAAACAACTTTATTACAACGGCAACATATATGGAATAACAATTATTTTTTTTTGTTTTACAGTAGTTGGTCACCTCTTTTTATGCGTGTTGATTACAAATTTACAATTTAACAAAAATTAAATATATAAAAACTACAAAAACTTCAAAAAGTACAAAAAGAAGAAATTAATAAAAAAAATTAAATTTGGTTTAAATAAAGTGTTAAAATTTTAAAGCCATAAGTGGTTTTTCTTCTTGTATACACGCGAGTTATTCTGTTTTAACATGTTAATTGCAAAACATCAAGTGTTGTGTTATTATGCAGTGATTTGTGATTTCTATGTAATTTTTTGTTTTTGCTTTTAAATATTTATAAAAAAAACATTATATCTAAATTAATCTGATTATAAAAATATATCAAATTAAATAGTAACTAATAATAATGTGTTAACATGAAAATAAAATAAATAAACAAAATATAAATAAATTAATACAATTCAAAATAATTTAATAAATTGTATACAAATATTTTAATTAAATATGGTACAAGCAATTGATATTGCAACAATAACCGGTCACAATGAAATGGTAAATAAATAATTTTATTCATTGATTTATGTTAATAAATTATAAAGTAGCAAAAAAAAAATATAAAATTTATTTGAAAGACATTGATTTAAAGTAGATAAAAGCAGTTTATGAGTAAAATTTTAAATTAAATTCATACACTCCAAATAGTTTGTAGTTTCAAAATCAATGAAAGTCGTGTAATTTTTTTAAACATCACACAGAAAAAATAGATTCATTGTGACAATCAAACAGGACAACATTTTTAATTAGTTAGGCTAAAAAAATTTGCATTAGTTATTAATTAATGGGTGTGACTTAAGTCTATTACAAATTTCCAAGCAAAGTAAGATATTTAGTTGAAAAGTTTTTGAAATTTTAGATTTGCAAAAAATTCAAATGCTCTTACTAAAGACATCATCTTGGCGGCATCTCGCAAAAAAATATAACTTTGCCGGACTGCTTAATTTGAAAAAAATTTGCTACTAAATAATGCAAAATTTTGGTATTAAATGTCAAATTATCACTCCTATTTTATCAAAAAGGAGGGCGTCAAACGTCATACACATATTTCTTATCAAAATATGGATTTTCTTAAAAACTTTTTGTAAAAAAACCAATGTGCAATTTTTTAAAAAATACAACAAACTTCTAAGTAAAATTACGTTTAATAAAAATTAGCTATATTTTAGGCTAAATGTTAACTTTTTCAATGCGAGAAAAAGGGCACAGTATCCTAAGAACATTTGTGCAACAAATTTGTTATAAAAATTCGATGTTTTAGTGTATAAATTTTACATGAATGCGCCTAATTCGGTGATGATTTTGGTTTTAATATCGTTTTTTAAATTTTTTACAGCCGTTCAAACATTTTAATGCAATATAGAACAACACGGTTAACCGTTTTTTTTTTTGTTAAACCCGAAAAACCATTTTTGGAATAAACTGAAAGCCGGCTTTTTTTTAAAAGGCCGATATTTAAAAAGACGGGTTTGTTGTGATAGGTCTGTACGAGGTTATTCTGGGTAAAGTCTTGTAAAATAAGAGTAAGCAAAAAGTTCTCTCACAAAACCATAAAAATGCACAAAATACTGCGACCGCACAAAACCCAAAAATAAACGTTGAATTTATTCATATTGAAAAACAGCTTAATTAATAAATATATTTGAAATGGCAAATATCTATTTACATTTTCAAATGTATTTTTCATTATAAAGAAGGAAAAGATGTTTATAGTAAACTTTTATTTAACTTTATTTTTTTTTTTTTTTTTCAAAAATGCAAAACAGTTAATTTATAAGCAGCAGCTGATGATTTGACAATTTTGCCATTTTATCCAAACAAAAAGTACGGGTAAGTTCTGGTAAAAAGAGAAACACAAATACTCCCTCATGAACGCTCTCATTTACCCGATTTCTGTTAAGGTACACCTAATATATTGAATATATATTCAAAATATTATTTCGTTAAAAACAATCTTAAATACAATCAAAAGAGGACAATAGATTTAGTCATTATACACTCAGAAAAAAATGATAGAAAAATTTTGTAAACGGTTTTCATTCCCACTTTACTATTTTTGTACTGATTTTTAGCAAAAAAAAAAATTATTTAGCAAATCATTTAGCTATTTACATTTTCAAATTACAGAATTTTTACAGAATTACAAATTACAAATTTCTGATGCTAATTTCAGAAATAAATTTACAAATTTTGAAAACCGATATTCTAAAATTAGCAAAAAAAATTACTAATTTTAAAAAAGTGGATATTGAAGGAAATATTATTTCTAATTAAAACTTACACCTACAAACTTAAATTACATTAAAATGTTACATAGATAAAAAAAAAAGATCGGAAGTAAACATACCGACTCATGTCTAAAGTAGCACTAAAGAGTTTTTTTAGTTCTAAAAAGTAAAAAAAAAATGACTAAAATATTTTTCACAACAGAAACTACCAAATGAAAACAAAATGATAGTTTCGTTTGTTTTTAGAATTTTTAAGCTTTTGATTTTTTTTTAATTTTGTCTAAAATATCTTTGAAATCAATAAATAAAATAAAAAAATTTTGATGTTCGATAAAAAAATAAATTTGAAATTTTGTACTAAAAAAAATAATATTTTGTAAACTTTAAATTCCTTATTAGAAAAAATTAACTTAAATTTGATTAATTGTACTATACGTCAGCAGACATGTGTTGCTAAGATTAGCAAAAATACCGCTAGGCTCAAATTAGCAAAATTTCCCTTAATAAAGCAAAGTTTTCTGTTGCCATTAAACCCTTTTTTTGGTGAGTGAATACACATTTTTTGTTTATTTGCAAACATTGTTTAATAATCGACAAAACTAATAAAAACAATCGAAAGTTCCCTAAAACAACTAACCAAACGTTAGAAAAAACGATTTTTGTGGTGTGTTTTTCAAAGTGAAAGTTTTTTTATTTGTATGTAATTACTTAACACAACACATTTGTATGTGTATATATTTTTATCTTCTATGTGTGTATGTTTATTTGAATAATTTTTTGTAATTTTTATTGAAATAATTTTGTATTTAAACAAACTCTTTTGATAAAAAAAACCTTGAAAGAATTAATTGAATTTATATTTTTAGAAAGAGAGCATATAAAAATTTATATGTCACAGAAAATATTAACTCCTACTATATAACTATATAACTATATAACTCCTACAATAACTATTTTGTTATACGTAGTTAATTTTTTGAATGATTCAAATAGTTAAAAAAATACATTTCTCTGAAAATTATTTGGTTCATCATTTATAAACGAATTCTACGTATTACTTTTTAAATAAACTTCAGTCGGTAACGGAAAACATATTGTGTGCTTGAATACGAAACAAAAGTGTCGGCAATTTGTTAACAAGTTTCATGAAAAAAAACGAACTCGTTTAAGAGGAACTCTAGTTCTAGAAACAAAAGTTCATATAAATAATTTTCCATTTCTAATTTGACCTTTCCAAAATTACGCAATTTTTCCTATATTTCAACGGTCCATCTAAATGAAACCTGAAAACAAAAGTTTTTTTTTTTTACTAGATCATATACCCCCCCCCCCCCCCCCCCCCCCTTAGCAAACCCCTAAGGTAGCCTAACTTATGGAATTTATATAAACTATCAAATTAATATTATAATATTATAATTTAACCTTGAAAGAAAGTATATCTAATTCTGAAACAATATACTAATATAAAGTTCGTATGTATTCATATAATACTTTGATTGACAGGCTTGCAAGGATACATTTGCATACACATACTTGGATGACTGAAAATATTATAATAAAATTGTACTTGTTTTGAATAAAAAATAAAAGTTCACCCTTCAACACAGATGTACATTTGGGATTTTTTTTTTTTACTTTTAAGGTCAAAATTTAATTAAGTGCTGATTTTAAGAACTAAGTAAACTTTTTAGTGCTATTTTAAGTGGATGTTCTATTTTCAGACATGAGTCGGTATATTCACTTCCGATCACTTTTTTTATTTATGTAACATTTTAAGGCAATTTAAATTTTAATTAGAAATAATATTTTCTTCGACATCCACTTTTTTAAAATTATTATTTTTTTTTTTGCTAATTTTAGCAAATCGGTTTTCAAAAATTTGTAAAATGATTTCTGAAATCAGCAACAAAAATTTGCAAATATTCTGTAAATATATTTGTAAAATGTAAATAGCAAAAAAAAAATGCTAAATAATATTTTTTTTACTAAAAATCAGTACAAAAATAGTAAAGTGGGATTGAAAACCATTTACAAATTTTTCTACTAACTTTTTTTTCTGAGTGTATGAGCAAATATTATGTTCGCCGGCTTTAAAAAATTTAAAATACATATTTATAGTCCTGGACATTATACACATATTAGGTTTTGGAATTACTTCAAATACCTTTTGAACATAACCCCAATAATAAAAATTGGGGGTTTTGAACTTTTGCAAAGCGATCATAATACATAGGTTGGGAGTTCGATCCCTAGCAACATTAATTTAGAAAAATAATATGTACGAGTTTACTATGGCTCATGCATATCGCTATGCTCTCCTTCAGTGTTCCCATAGCACAAAACAGCACCGAAATTAAATAAATAAATAAATTAAGTAAGCTATATATCTTTCAACACCTTTCATATCTCCCTTTCGCATTTCTAAAGAAAGCAGCTCTTGAATGTGTATAAAGAGTTTCCTGATTGTTGCAGAGCGTTCTAAATAAGTGCTATCCCAGCACTTTATATGTGGTACCATTGGCAATCAATGCTCTGGCATCGACAATTATGGCTGGGTATTTATAAACCAATAAATTTATTTGGACAACCATACCCGAGTGCTGCAAGTATAGCATAGTAGCAGTGATCATGCTGCAACCACGATTTTTCTCTGCATGCTATAATTAAAAAAATGGTATACATAATTTATTATTTACAAGTTCAATAAAATACGTTTTTTGTCTCTCCTGAAAAGTTCTATATACACAATATATGTTTTCCGTTACCGACTGTAGTTTATTTTAAAATTAATACGAAGAGTTTGTTTTTAAATAAATAATCAATTCAAAATCACAGAGATATTTTTTTTAACTATTTAAATCAGTCATTCAAAAAATAGACTTTCAGTAGGATTTGATATATACTCCCAGCAAAATAAGAGCTGAAGAAGAAGTAGTTAAACTCTACATCTAGTGAAAACCAAGTTGTGAAAACTTCGGTGAATCATTAACGATTTTAACATTAGCGTGTCATTGGGAGGAAGTAGTTCGTTTCGGTGCTATGAAAAATCTATGAGCAGATGGACTTTTTCATTAGTTTACGGAAGTTGTTAAATATAGGGACTACAATATAAAAATAGGGAGTGGTTTTTTTTTAAGTTACAAACGTGATTTTGAACAAGCCTGGAATCATTATTCCGACCAGGACAAATATAGACATCACTGTTATGCAAAATATTTTTTTAATAAGGCATTAAATGACTGCCGGAATCAACCATTTATGAACCAACTAAATGATTGGTTTTTTACTAGTAGGGGTTAATATCAACATTTTGGAAGTTGTTTAAAATGACTTCTTACAATTCGAAAAATTTGCACTATTAACTTCTTTGGATGTTCTGAAAAAGAGATTCGAAAAGAATAACATCCATTTTATTTTGCTGGGCTGTTAAATGTAAAATTTTATGTTGTCTGTTTCTAAAAATAGAAATTCTAATAATTCAAATAATTCTTTTTGTGTTTTTTTTTATCAAAATTTTTCGTTTAAACACAAAATTATTTCAATAAAAATTACAAGAAATTATTCAAATATACATAAACAGATAGAAAATCAAAATAAATAAATATGTGTGTGTTTTGTAATTATATACAAATCAAAAAAAAAAAAATTCAATTTAGAAAACAAACCACAAAAATCGTTTTTTACTAACATTTTGTCAGTTAAAAACTTAAGGTTATTTTAAACGAATTTATATTGATTTTTTTACTTTTGTCGATTAAACAGTAAGTACGTCAAAATGACGCACAAAAACCCTGGGATACGTAAACTTAATTTTGGGTTGTAGAGTTCAGTGGCGAACCCCATTTTGAAGAGTAAGGCAATTTTAACAAGGTATTAAGATTTTAAGTTTGTATTGACTCAAACAATTTTTTTAGTTTTAACGAAAAGACTTTGAAAATTGTTTTCCAATGACTTAATTTATTGTTTTTTCACTTATTTAGTATTTATTACTATTATTATTTAATAAATCTAGAAGGTAAGGAGTTATACTAATTTGTAGTTCAAAAAATAATGACACCCCAATATTAAGTCTACACTGGGATGTGTTTAAATCAGTGCTGTTCATTTGATGGGACAATTGTCCCCTGGTCAACTCACATGTATTCTTACGCTCTTGCTTTTAGTCGTCACTGAAACAGCGACGAGTGAACATGTGTAGCGGATGTATGCTGATTTTTTTTCAATGCACTGAAAAAAATTAATAGCAATGTACGAAAAATATTTTGTGATACTACAAGATCTATAAAAATCTTTAATAGACTTAATAAAAAACCCCTTTTTTTAAAATTAAAGTTGAAATGTTTTGAAAAATTCGAGTCCAATCGTTAATTCATTTGTATTTGTTTTTCCTTCCGAAAATTGCATTTTTTTTAACAGAATAACATAAGAAATCCAACATATTAAAGATATTTTATAATCCAACATATTAAAGATATTTTATTAACATATTAAAGATATTTTAATATTAAAGATATTTTAATATTAAAGATATTTTAGTATTGATTAAAAAAATCTTCAACTTTTTGTTTTTATACAATAAAAAAAGACACCCTAATGTATATATGTATTTCTTTTTTTCCTTTCAAAAATTAAATTTTTGTTAAATTTTTATTTCTTTTAAACAGTTTTACATAAAACATTAACAGTTTCATATTTTCAATAAAAAAATAAATTCATTCAGATACTAGCACTGCTATTAACCCATTGAACATTTCTTACAGTGCAATTCTTATTTTCTCACAAACACAACTACATTTTTATTTTTGAACAGCACTGGTTTAAATCGAGTTAAAGTACACCAATACGTATACGTAATATTATTGTAACAAATTTTAATGAATCTTATGCCGTTTTATTTTCTGAACAAAATTTTTATTTTTTTATTGCGAACGAAAAAAATATTAATAAATGGTAAATAAGTAAACAAAAAAATCAATAAATTAAGTCATTGCAAACGAGCTTTCGAAGTCTTTTCAGTAAAATTTAATCAAAAAGTTGTTTGAGTCAGTACAAACTCGGAATATCTTCTTAAAATGACCTGACTTCAAAATGGGGTTCGCCACTGAACTCTACGACCTAAAATTAAGTTCACGTTTCTCAGGGTTTTCGTGTGTCATTTCAAAAATTGAAAAAGTGTTATTAAAAAAATGATTAAAAACAAACAATAAAATTATCTAAATATAATGAAAAATCTTCTTTTTGATTTTATTTTCGATTAATTTAATATTAATTTTAGATTATTTTTGACGCAGTAATATTGTGAGTGTAGTACTCCTTTCTCAACGAGATTGCTGCAGAGCGCACTCGAACCGATACCAACACATTTTGATTTGTAATTTATTAAGACATACATAAGGACACTTGCAGGTATGTAAATTAGGAAGTCCCGAAATTTTTGCACATGCGTCTCCAGCGGCGGAAGTATTAGAAAAAATAGTGTAGCAAAAATCAACCAATTTTGTTAACTTTAAGCGCTGCCACCCCCAGCCATCATTACCCCCAAAAAGATCTCCTTTTTCTCCCCATAATTTTTTGTGTGCCCTTTCGACCAGAAGTTCGCAAGTACCAAAAGTTGGGGACACTCTAATTTACATACACTGTTTTTCTTGTTAACGTAGTAGTTTCAAATAAACCTGTAGCACAATGGAATCATATTCATTGATGCAGGTATGCTAAATATTGATAAAAATTAAAATGGATTATATTCAACGATAAACTTTATACTTTTAAAAGTAACCTTCTCTTAACATGCAATGTTCATTCTTATAAAAATTCAATTATGACGACAGGCGATGACAAAATATTTCACTTAAAATTGTTAGATAATCTAAAGAAAAAAAAATACTTAAAACTCGATAAATTGTGTAATATTTGATAACAATACGTTTTTTTTTTATATATTTTACATATTAGAACTAATATATGTTACATACAAACAATAAAGAAGAAATAGTCTATAATATTATTTCGTACCAAGCGAGATTCAAATCAAAAAAAAAAATCCTAAAAAATATTTCAACTCGATTAAAATATTTTTTAGGATTTTTTTTTGAAATGCACAAAATATTAAAATACTTTAGAAATAAATTTCCAGTATAGAAAATTATTATCAAATATATAAAAGGAGAATCGGAAGTTAAAATCCTATTCATGTACAAAAATTGTACATGCACATAAGCTCGAAAGTCGGCCTGTTGTGGGCTCTTATCCAAAATCACAGAAGTAAATTTCATCTAAGTGGGATATTTCTCATACAGCTTTTTTCATTCAAATTGTGAGTTAGTAATATTAACTAGTTACTTTTCTTATTACACTTCTTATTACTCTTATATGGGAATGTCACAAAAAATCGAAAAATATGATCTCCTATATTAACAACATAGTGAGTATAAAAATAAATTTTTAATAACTTTATGCATAAAAACCACGAAAGCGGTCGGAAAACTGGGGCCGAATTACGGCATTTGCGATCGAATGAAATTGTTCGAAATCTGTTTTTTATTTTAATAAGTTACTACAATAATACTAACAATAAAAACACTCACCTTAACGTTGATTTCCAATTAAGGGCCAAACTTCAACATTTCTAATGGAAAAAATTCCCTCTAAATGTTTTATTTCCAAAAATAAAAAACTAATTTCGATTGAAAATGTGCCATCACGAATGCCGTAATTCGATTTCTGAATTTTTATCAGCGGACTAGTAAATAGATTAAAGATTTTAGTTTTCTATAGTAATTTTTTTTTAGGCTCGCAATTTCTAAACCTAATTTTTTGACCTTTTTGAAGAATTTAAAACAAAATTTGTAGCTTTTTAATTTATAAACAGTTTTTATTTAAAATTTATTTATTACATTGACTTAGATCTAATGTACTCGTATATATTAAGTACATTTTGATTGTTTTTGTGTTGTACAGCCTCCGATAAAGATCTATTTCTCTTTCGATAAAAATCTATTATGCTACAAAATTCTTCTGACGAAATGTCAAAGACTCGGCTGTGTGCAATGAATTATAAATTCTTTACCACATTATCGTGACCGGAAAATATATTTGTCAGTCGAAAATTTTTACCAAAAATCGAGCGATTTTGTTTTTGTATATTAATAGTTGTAGAAGTTGGCGCCGCAGGTGAAAATTTTGTTTTTTATATATTAAGAGCAAATATAATTCTTCACAGGTTTCATAGAAAACCATTCGCTAGAAAATTTTATAAGATCGTTGGATGCTACAACAACCGCATATCGGAAATTGATGTCTCTTCCTTGATACCATCAAATTTAATTAGAACTGGCTGGGAGGGCACACTCATTGATGGAGAGCAGAAATTTACTTATTTTTAAAACTATTTTCAAAGTCAGTGGTTGTGCATAACTAAAATTTTTAATTTCAATTTAGGTTGACTCAAGTAACTTTAAGATTTATAAGGAGTACATACGGATGTTATTGATTCCAAACAATATAAATGCGTATAATGCTGTCCATAAACAACTTTTTTTTGCTTTGCATATTTTGTCATAATTTTTCATTTCATCATATTTGGGGTAATTTTTTATTTCTTCAAATTGGTGTTTTTTTACAAGCCTGAATCTAATAAATGAAAATATGACCTAAAATTAATTTTGGGGCTTATTTTCATTTGGTTAGGGTAATTTTTATTATATTTTTAGTGCTAATTTTCATTATGAAATTTTGTGCCAAAAAATGGGGCTCAATTAAATTTTAAGTTTGGGATCATATTTTGCTATTTTGCACAACGACACTGTAAACTACGATACATCGAATTTTAAAAAATAAAAAACAGCACAATGCGAACGTACAAATTTTTACTTAAATTCAAAGACCAACGATAAGATTGTTTGAAAAACTTGACGTTATAAATCATCAATTGAAATTCAAAAACATCAAATTTAATAAATATTTATTGAATTTCCATTATTTTTTTAATTGCCTTTGGTATTTTTTAATTTTAATTGATCTTTTTAATTATCGATTGCGAATTTTTGAATTTTATTTGTAATTTTTTTAATTTATTTCGGATTTTTTTTTTTTTTAATTTCAATTGCCATTTATTTTTATATCTCTATATTTATAACTACTTGTTTTCATATATGGACTTCAACGGAACACGAATTATATCAATTATATTGTAAGCCCTGCTTAACATTTACTAACAGATTTTCTCCAAAGAAGCGGCTAAATAAAATTTTGTACATATTACAAGGATCAGTAGCAGAGAAAATTTAGTAAATTTCACTGATTTCAAAGCAAATTTTTCTCATTTCTACACAAATTTTAGCAAAATCTGATAAAACGTAATTGGACTTGCGAGGAAAATCAATTAGAAACAAAAAACAAGCTATTTTGTATACATGTATGTATACTAAACATAGTAAAAAATAATTTCTGGGGGGGATTATGAATGGTATACGAGGGCGGATCAATAAGTCCGTGACTTTTCGAACTTCCCTTGTAGTTATATGAAATCCAACAAATGAGCAAGTTCCGTCATTTACTTTGCGTTTAACAGCTGTTTAAAACATACAACTTCGTGAATTTTTTTTAAAATGTAAAAAAGTGAATTTTAAGTGCTCATTAAACATTATTTTTGCTAAAAAAAACCGTCAATCAAACCAAGGAAATGTTTGATACATACTATGAGGACTCTGCACTATCGATTTCAATGGTAAAAAGTGGTTTACTAACTTTCGTTGTGGCCTTACATTCACGAAAGATGCCGAACATTCTGGATGCCCAGTTGAGGTCTCTACACCCAAAACAATTGAAAAAATTAACGATATGTTGTTGACCGATCGGAGATTGAATGTGCGATAGATTGTTGAAGACATAGGCATCTCACATGGCTCAGTGGTTTCGATTTTGAACGATCACTTGGGTATGAGGAAGCTTTCCGCAAGATGGCTGCCGCGTTTGCTCACAATCGACCACCAACGGAATCGTGTGACAGCTTAGTTTCCATGGTAAAAATCCATGAAGTATACTACAAATTGCCCCTTCATTCGTCTTATTCTCCGGATTTAGCCCCCAGTGACTGTTTCCTATTTCCAAACCTAAAAAAATGGCTGAATGGAAAGTGATTTAGCTCCAACGATGAAATTATTGATCAAACAAATGCCTATTTTATGGACCTCCTATTTTTTTGAAAGGGATACAAAAATTGGAGCAACGTTGGACTAAAAGTATTGAGCTAAAAGGAGATTATGTTAAAAAATATATATTTTTTTTTTTTGCAAGAAAACTGTGTTTCATTCAAAAAGTCACGGACTTATTCATCCGCCCTCGTATATTATTCATAATCCAAAATTTTAACCAGGTTTTGTGTGGCAGTTTAAAAAAAAAAATCTAAGAGGTTAATGTACAACATAAGTAGGAAAAATTTCGGAAAGCGGTCCAAATTCCGGTAAGGATCCTGATTCTTTTTTTTTTTAAATAGGGCGTAAAGTAGAGAGACAAGTCTGAAAGAAATTGTCGAAAAACTTCATCTAAAAAAATACCCGGAAGTTGGGCTTATAACTATGAGGACTAGGTCCAAATATGTTCTGATTTTCTTCAAATTACGGTTCCATAGAACGTTCACAACCCAAATTTCAACCATACCTTTACGGTTTTGTATGTCTAAGTACCATTTAATACCAAATTCAGAAATATCTTTCTATGGTAGGTAGGTATGGAAGGTTTTAATACAGGCCGATTCTAATCAAATGCAATAGAGTTCATTCTTGAGCCAATAAAACAAACTCATTAGCACGTATGGTATAGGGTATAGAAAAATGTTTAACAGGCTATGGTAATCTACACTAAAGTTAAATGTCTAGACATATGTTGCAGTAACTGACAAAATTATGGTATCTTATGTGTGGGACCAATAGATTTCGTACACATTTATTGCCGGCAATACATTTCGTAAAAATTCTTCAGCAAAATTGCTAAGATAAAATGTCAAACTCAACTGTCATTATTGTTTGACAATAATAAAAAGGTGTCACAAAAAATAGAAAAATAAAAGGAAACTACCCCTTTTAAAAAATAAAAAAAGAAGAAAATTAAATAAATTTTAACCAATTATATGAAAAAAAAACTAAACTTTTTTCCTTGAAATTTTTTCAAATATGAGCAAATTTTTTTGTCTACTTATTTATCTTTAATCTAGACCAGGAGATAATACATTCCCATTCTTATGGTGTGTGTCTTTATTACTGTTGATAACAAATTGAATCATTGACCTTAGGGTTTAATAAACACATTACGATTAAATCGTAAGGATAATAAAGCTTAAGGCAAATAACAAATGATTTTAATAAACTCCATCTTAAAGAATTAGTTAAATATTTATTATAACGTGCGATAGTATTTATATATCATCTAGTGAAACTGTATACTCAGTTTTTAATTTTTTTTACCTTTAACCCTTATACAAGGATTTTTTAATACTTACAATTTTACATTAATTACATGCGTTTTATGTTTTTATTTTATTTTTTATTTATTTATTCAAATATTCAAGAACCAAGCCCTCTGGGCCAAATATGGTTCGTATACTACTAAAAACCATAAAATCTTTCTTGATAGTCTTTGCTTATCAATAAAGGTTATTTTTTGGCTTATTGGAACAAAACTATGTTAAAAATATCCTTTTTAAAATGCAAAATTTAATATCCTTAAAGTCTATAGAAAAATCCTCGTAAACCAAAACAAATAGTAATTTAAAATACGACGAAAAAAAGCAACATGATCACTGCTACTATATTATGCTTCTGCATTCGGGTATGTTTTTCATAATCAAGTTATTGGTTTATAAATAGGTTCTAACCATCAATATGGTAGCTTTCATCATTGCTGTTGCAAATGTTTTATTACTTCATGATTGCCACATTCTATTTGATAACATGATTAGCTGTAACTATATAAAAAAATTCGATAATTATGGAACTAAAAAAATGCTGACAATAATCAACAAATGATTATTAATTTAATTAATTTAATTTATTTTGTTTAATATTATTTACATTGTTTCCTTATATAATATATGTACAAAGAGTTCAAGATTTTATCTTTTTCATCTTAATAAATTATATTAATTTATAAAATTTATATACATTTATAGAATGTTTGGAGGGAAAAATTTACAAAACCTATTTAATAATTCTTAAATAATTTTAAATAAAACTTAATCTACGAACTACAACTACCTACTAATTTGGTAATAAACCATTAATATGTACATGTTCGGAGTTGTTACAACGAAGATAGAAGTTATTCGAGAGTCTATTTAATTTACTCTCCACTAGCTCTATATTTGCGAGTCCATGGAGTCTGTTGGTAGAGAAATGCCAAGGAAGATTATAAATCATTTTAAGCAATTTGTTTTGGGAAATTTGAAGTTTTTTAATGTGACATTTAGCGCTATTTGCCCAAACAGGAGATGCGTAAAACATAACCGCATGAAAAATAGTTTTAAGTATAATTTGTTTGTTAGTTATACTTAAGCTTGAGTTCCTATTTATAAAAGGGTAAAGCATTCGAATTAGAATATTTACCTTATTTAGAACATATGGAATGTGATCTTTAAATTTCATTTTAGGATCTAGTATAACGCCTAAATATCTTACTTTTTGCTCCCAGGGGATTGAATGATTGTTCATGTTAATACAAACTTGTGGGATATAACAAGGTTTACGTTTTCTCGTGAAAAATATTGCCTGTGTTTTGTCGCTGTTCAACATAATTTTCCATTTATTAAAATATGTCGAAATTTCAACCAAAGCTCTTTGCAAGTTTGTTATAATATCAACAGCATACATTCCCGAGCAGAGAATTGCCGTGTCATCAGCAAAAATTGACATTGTACAATACTCCAGTTGAGGAATATCATAGGTATATAAGTTATAAAGTATAGGTGAAAGACAAGAGCCCTGTGGGCAACCAGCTGGGACACTATAACTTACTGAACATTCCGAACCAATGTGTACTTTAAAACTACGAAGAGAGAGAAAAGCCTGAATAATTTTGACCAGTTTTAAGGGAAAGTTTAATCGGATCATTTTATAAATTAATCCATTGTGCCACACCGAATCGAATGCAGCTTTAACATCCAGCAGTACCATTCCGGTTGATTTCTGGTTAGTAAAATTAGAGTTGACTAAATTCCTTATTCTCACTAATGGTTGTACTGTATTGTGTTGACTACGAAAGCCAAATTGATGAGGAGGAATTATATTATTTGTTTCAATAAATGTGTTTAATTTTTCTTTAATTACTTTTTCGAGGATTTTGCTAATGGATGACAATAAGCTTATAGGTCGGTAGGAAGAAGGGCAGTCAGGTGGTTTGTTAGGCTTCTTAATTGGAATAACTTTGGACTCTTTAAACTCATTTGGAAAATAACAAAGTTTCAGACATGCATCTATTAAATTTGCTAGGTACTTTATTCCTTTTTTGGGGAGAGCTTTTAAACATCTATTATTAATACCATCAAGACCTGGTGACTTTTTTAATTTTAATTTTTGTATAATGCAAGAAATTTGTGATACATTTGTTGGGGTATGGCTTGACAAGTCTAAAGTTGGTGATTGAAGAGATTGAAGGGAATTATTTACTAGAGATATCGTTTCAGGATCCCCAATATTATTTGATATTGTATGGTTTGACGCAAACGTTTGGGCAAGTATTTCACATTTTTCTAGATTTGTTGTGTAACGACAATTGTTTTGCTTCAGAATTGGAACGTTCTTGTTCTTTTTCCTTAAAATTTTTGTGAGGTTCCAGAATGGAGAAGAGCCAATATCTAAAGTAGAAAGAAGGCGATCCCATGATTTATTTCTAAACTTATCAATTTCTTCTCTAATAATTTCGTTAAGCCTTTTAACTTCATAAAAATCTTCTAATTCTCTAAAACGTTGCCAGTTTCGCCGTGTACTATTTCTTTGCTGAATATAACTTTTAACATAAGAGGGTAACGATTTCCTTTGATATGAAGGTAATTTTTTTGGTACACTGGCGCTAATACCTTCGTTTATAAGATTTTTTAAATTTGCTATCATAGAATCAATATGATCTTCCTGGACAATATCCCTTATATTTGGTAATGTTAAGTGTCTATTGATATATCTCGAAAAAGTTTTCCAGTTTGCCTTCTTGAAATCAAACTTTATTAAAGGTAAATAATCTACATTAGTAGTGAGGACTATTTTAACCGGCAAATGATCAGAACTTAAATCATTTATAACGACCGCTGGCGATGTTGTTTCAGGTGTGTTAGTTAGAAAAAAGTCGAGGGTAGAGCCTTGTCTATTGAAGCTCGCAGATACGTATGTGTGATCACAAGGATATACAATGTCTATTTCGTATGAATCTAGCTTTTCACATAAAATGTTCCCCCAGCAATTTGCTCTTAAACAACCCCAAGTCCGATGTCGGCTGTTGAAATCCCCACCAAGAATGTATTTTTGATCACTATTATCTGTAAGTTTTCGAATATCTGCCGCAAAAAGTAGTTTCCTATTATTATTGGGTCCTGCTATTCCGCCTGGAAAGTAACATGAATATATATTGTAACTTCCATTGTTAGTAAAAAGTTTAATACCGATATTTTCAATTAGATTAGTGTTTACAATAGGAATTAATTTATGAGAAACATTTTTTTTAACAATTACTGCTACTCCGCCGCCTCTGGCATGTTCTCTGTCGTTTCTATAAATGTAAAATTCACTATGTCTTATGGATAAGTTAGGTTTAAGCCCAGTTTCCGTTAGCAGGCATACATGAATGTTGTGGCTTATTAAGAATTGGAATAATTCTAGACATTTGTTGCGAATGCCTCTAGCATTCCAAGTAATGATGTTAAGGCCATTGATCATTATGAGAGGAATTTGCAGGCGAGGTTAGTTATGACCTCAAATTGATCAGCTTTGCTTCTACAGTTACGAAGATTTGTTATTAGTTCAAGAGTTAAACTTTTAATTTCTTGTAGTGTGAACAAGTCGTTGGTATTACACATGTTGTTGCTGTTGACATTATTGTTGTTGTTTGTTAGCCAGACTCCTGTCGTGTTAGGTGAATTTTGGCGTAAAGTGTTTGGGAAGCTTCTACTGTAATTGGTGGTATTGAAAGATTCATTGTTACGAGCAGTACGTCGCGGAGTTGGTTGTGCTCGCTGTTTTATTTGTAAATAGCTTGCTTTATTTGGGCAATCGTCAGAAAAAGACTTATGGGCACCACTGCAATTAGCACACTTAACGACACTTTCTTTACAGTCGGACGTCTTATGTTGTCCTGCACAATTTGCGCAAAATGTCTTTACTTTACACTTGCTAGAGCCATGGCCAAACATTTGGCAATTGTAGCATTGTGTAATTTTATTTTTGTTGACACGTTGGAACTCCCATCTCACCTTGACATAATCGATTATGGAATAGTTTTGTCTTAGTTCTCTTAGTGTTATTGACTGACGTTGAAGGTATACGACATATAAAATATATTCCGCGTTGTAATTACCCTTTTTTGTAACCAGTTTAACATCCAAGCATTTTAATCCCATGTCGATGAGTTTTTTCTTGATAATCATGGGGTTAAACTTGTCTAGACCAAGGATTAGGACTTTATACGGTTTTTCACTTTTTGTTGCATAAGAGAAATATTCGTAAGAGTTTGTCGTAAGCGCATCGCAAACCTTATCAAAATCAGTTTTAGTTTTACAAAATAATTTAAGGCCTATCGAAATTTTTCTGATGGCATAATCTAATATTTTGTTTATTTTGCAAATTTCATGAATTTCATCTGTTTTACATTTTAATATTGTTATAGGAGGTACTACAACTTTTGTTGTTTTTTAACTATTATTTCATCGTCTAAATCATCATCAATGATAGTTTGTAACGGTGAAAAATAATTTGAAGAATTAGCATTGTTATTGGGTTTATTTTTTTTAGACATTGTGTTTACGCATAATGCGCTAATATCTTCACTAAGTCTTGTACGTTTGATCTTATGTGACTTTACTTTTGTTGTTTCTTAAGTACTGTGAACAGATTGTTTTTGTTTTAAAATATGCACTTTTTTTAATTTTTTGTTTTTGTTTTAAAATACTGAAAGTTGTTATTTTTTTTTAATATCACTTTACTGCCGCGAATACGTCTTTAAACAACAAGAGCATTAGTCAGACTGAAATGATTATAAATCAAGTAAAACATGACTTTGATATTTACAGTCATGATCCTGCCTTGCTTTCGTAAAAAAAATTTATAAGTTCAGTTAACCACGAAGAATTATAATGTATGATCATCTTTAAATGGGGAGTTTTATTTTCGAAAATGCCTTATACATATAACATTATAATTTTCATTAATTAATTAATTGTCGATAAAATTCTAATCATAATAAAATTATGGTTATTTTAGTATCATAATATAATTATATTTTAGTACGACTATGGTTGACACAATCATAATCCCAAAAAATATATGATGCTCTTCAAATATGATTGTCCCAACCATGTTTTTTTCTATGTGTGAATATTTAAACAATATTTTAAAATCCTTTAAAAATGACAAAAGAAATGAAAATGAAAAGCTAAGTATGCAAATATACTATAACGATCTCCAGTTTTATGTGAATATCCCAATTTATTAGTCCAAAGAAAACATGTTGATTTTTGTTTCACGTTGTTAAACTTAAGCATTAAATATCATTATTAAATACAATTATTTAATATAATATAACATTACATAATTTTTTTGCAGGATCCAACAAAACGTTCAAAACCCTCAACACTGCGTCGTACTTTAAATGCCCTGCGTCAACGTTTAACAAAACGTAATCGTTCAAAACCGACCGATTGGTTTTTGGAACGTTTTTCCAATACCACAAATACCGATAAAATTGGTAAGACACCACCAGCGCCTAACTCCAATGATGGCACAACAACAACGACAAATCCAGCCGATGCAGGACCATCATATGAGATACGTGGCTCAAGTCACTTGTGTAATCGTTTATCGGTTAATCCCACATTACAGTCACATTATAGAGTGAGTTAACGTGTGTTTTAAAAAGATATTTATAAATAATTGATTTACTTTTTATTTTGTTTCTTTAGTGGCTGGCCATTGTTTCCTTAGCTGTGTTATATAATATCATATTTGTTGTGGGCCGTTCTGTATTTTGGGAAATAAATCAAAGTGCTACACTACTTTGGTATTTCTTAGACTATTTATGTGATTTTATCTATCTAATTGATACATTAGTTCATATGCATGAAGGTATGTATTCAAATTATTTAATAAAAATGTTATAAAATTGCAAAACGTTAAGTTGGCTTTGATAAAAATTACTAACAGCTTTTAGCCCTGGTGTATTATTGAGTGAATACAATGGTTATTTTTATTAAACTCTCCGTCATTATTATAATCACCTTCTTGTTTTATAAGTATCTATTAGCCCTTCACATGTCATTGATGATTTATGAATATGTTACATCATGCGTCTTTTTTTTTTTTGTTATTTTTCTTACTGTCTGTTGATGTCAGTTAAATTATTTTAAGATTTTATTTTATATGACAATGGACTTTTAATCCTGCTGGTTTTGGTATAATAAAAGGGTGGCCATTTGCATAGATTTTAAAGCGCTGTAATCTGGGGTGTGCTTCACTTTGATTATGATAATATTTGGGTATATTATAGTGGAAACAAAATAAATAAACACGTGTAATATTTAATGGGTGAAACGTAGGGGTAAGACAGGAAAATATTTTTGTATGGGTACTTGTCTGAAATTTACGAAAGTTAGGTTAGTTTGAGTCGAAAAAGTGGAAAATACTGTTCACAACCGATTCATGACCAAAAATAGGACATACAGTTGAACACGAAAGTCGGCTTGTTGGTTTCCGTTCCTATCTGAGGGACTCCGTCCTGTTGACCAAACTCCTCAATCTTCCCCAGCCTATTCTAATAAGGTCTTCCAAAATTGAAATATTGTCGCCAGATAAGTCTTGAAACCTAATCCTTGATAAAGTAAAATCGGCTTGTTGTACGCACGTATGTATCGAAGGTTCTCGACAATATCTGAGAAACTCGGTCTTGCTGACTGATGTGCTTAGTCTCTCCAATCTCCTCCATCCCATTCCACTAAGAGCATCCAAAATTGAAATTTTGTCGCCAGATAGTGTTGAAACCTAATCCTTAAAGAAGTGGAATCGGAAATGAAAATACTCTTCACAACCAACTCATGGTTAAAAATTGGACATACACTTGATTCCGAAAGTCGGCTTGTTGTACGCTCTCATGTCGCGAAGGTTCGCTACCCTATCTAAATAACTCCGCCCTGCTGACCAAACTGCTAAATTTTCTGCAGTCCATTCCACTAAAGTCACCGATAGACGGACAGCCGTGGAGAAAGTGTTCTTAGGTCTTGTCATCATTCAGAGTCATCGCAGCCCATTCGAAATGGTTGTGCCCTTAGCATTAAATGACCAGTGAGAATACTTACTATTTCACCAAGTGCCCTTTTACCGAGTCTTAAAGGTCTCTTAGTTCCTTCCCTATTCGGACCTCCCAAATAATTCCCTGTAGTTAAGCTATAAAAGCCTGAAATGATTTCGCCTTCTACAAGTTGATTACGCTAACAGTAGAGCTTTCTATGGATAATTGGTCGGCCATGTCGTTCCCTGCTTGGAACCCAAATAATCTCAATACTATC
The DNA here is from genome assembly GCA_949748255.1 of Eustalomyia histrio. Classification (NCBI taxonomy): domain Eukaryota; kingdom Metazoa; phylum Arthropoda; class Insecta; order Diptera; family Anthomyiidae; genus Eustalomyia; species Eustalomyia histrio. Next base: position 62,949,093 of record OX456527.1, on the reverse strand, counting down.
CATGACTAAAAACATATTTATTTCCTGTTTGCACCCGATTATAGTTGCGGATCTTACAGAGTTGGAGGAGTTTACCTGGATAGCCGCCTGGCTATCCGTAAATATGATTATCTTTCCGATAATCCCTTCAAAAATAATAAATTTAATTCATGCCGTGATTGTCCTGATTTCCATTTAAAAGACGGCACTATAGTCTGGGAGGCGAAAGCATTTTCCAACAGAGAGGATGCAGCTATTAAAGCCACACTCAGTCCTCCTTCCACTCATTTTCGAATCATTCAGATATAAATGCATGTTTGGATTATCCCTCTATAGAAAATTCTTTGCTTGGGATACGTATTTAAACTGTCAAAATTTAATTCTGGGATTTTGTATCTCGATAACTCGTCTAAGACCTTTGGGTGGTTGGTTGTCTGATTGCCACAAATCAATTCCTCAGTTGCATTCAGTCATAGCATATCCAAGGCAGCCTCTTAGTAGGTTCTGTCGACAAAATTGTTTTTAATTCCCTTGTGTAAAGGTTCCTTATTGGGGGTCGCGCCCCTCTGGGGATCGTAGCTGCATCTAAAGGGGTTTGAAAAAAATTCTTCCAAAACAAAAAGGTAATAATAAATAATCTTCCAATGTCAGAAGCCATAATTATATTTAACAATCCAAAAAAATAATGAATATTGGGCGATTTCTAAAACGTTTGAAGAAAATAAGGACTAAGTGTAGCTTAAAAAGAAACTTTGATACAAAGTTAGGGTATTCCAATTCTTAGGACATTAAATCACAGGTACTTAGAAGTATTTTTTAAAAAATCTTCTGTGCCAGGAAAATCCGTGAAGTTAAAATTAGTGGCAACTGCTACCCTAGTGAATATGGTGCTGATGGCACCACTGATGCCAAACCAACAATTGCCATATTTTCTAAAGCGAAACTTTAAGAAATTTAAATGAGAAGGATCAAGTCAAGTGATAAATATTTAAACATATTTTACTCCCCACATCGGATAACACGTAACAGCTGATATGCTTTCAAGAATTTCTGATATAAACTCTTCAATGCAGACAGAGGTTTTGAAAGAGGAAAAAGATCTTTAATAAATGGAGTTAGCCGACAATAAAGTTAAAGTTCAATATAATTTACAGAAATTCCCCATCTTAGTAGACCATGACCATATGTCCCGGAAACAATTATAGTTGAGAAAATCCATTCTGTATCCCATCCAGGTGTTCGATTTCCTAGAGAGGTTAAATTTATGGGTTTCAAGGTGTATTAGGTGCCAAGTGCCATCACCGAGTTTTAAAATTGCTATATAAAATTGTAGATTCAAACATATTCACATGCATATTGTTAGTCCATTGCCGTTATAAAATGGATAAGATATACCTAATTTTAACGACAATATTTAGGACGACGAGATTATCAGGAGTGTATCCATTACGTAGTACTTCAACTGATGGTATTCTAAAAATATTTATTCAAGATTATAAATCTCCTCTAAAAATTATAGTGAATATGGGTTCGCAATTTACATCTTTCTTGTTTTATTTGGCATAGGGCGATTGTTAAAATTGATCTAGAGATCTTTACATTGTACAGTGTATTTTTAAAATAATTCAGCCATTTCACCCTGCCGGTCAATTTATAGTGAAACTTTACACAGTCGTTCGAAATAATTTGGCGCTTTGAATTTCAGATAAACAACAATATGGTCACCCTATACATAATATGAATCATTTTGCAGCTTTTTAAACTAAATTCGTTTTAACAATATGCAACTATTTATTTTTATGCTTAAAGTATTTTGTTAGCCTGTCATCTTCAAAATCAGTAAACATTTATTTTTTACTTTGTACAATATTGCAGACAATAACACAGTTGAATGGATAAGAGTTTACTTTTTCTCTAAAAATTTAAGAAAAAATTGTTAATAAATGTTTAGTTCAAGGTTTTTGCTAATGCCACCAACAGATAGAGTTAAGCTTATGTATTAGGGTGTCCCGATCTTTGCGACAGAAGACCACTCAAACCATGCGTATTAAGAACTGTTTATGGGAAAAATAGTTTTAAAATTATTAGGGTTGCCTAAAGACATATATAAAAATTAGCTTTTTTCTGCTTGTATATTTTCTGTATACTGGCCGGATCGATAAAGAAAATTTTTGATTTTTAACTATACATTATTTCACACAACCCCATGTGGTATTTTCCAACCAATTTTTAAAATTTATAAATAGAACAAATTCTGTTTTAATTACAAAAATATACAGAAATACAGAAGTTTGCGAAAAACAAAATTGGGTGAATTTTTCAATTAAAGGATTCCTGAAAAATCTAAAAACCCAGGATTTGTGTACACTCAGAATATTATGTAGTTAACTGTTTGTAGTTTAATAAAAAAGTTTTCCGTTCCATTTAAAAATAAAGGAAGATACATTTATTTTTCAAAGAAACATCTATATTAACTTTTTTATACATTTATTCGAAATAATTTACTATAATTTACCGATTTTTTTCAGTTTCATTTATTTTTTTCTTTTGTTTAAAATTAATTAAAAATTTACCCACAAAACGGAAACTTGTGGTTTATTTGTGTCCGTAACAGTTATTATAAATTTAAATTTTGTTTGCTGTCTGTTTCAAAAAAAATATTCAAAAAATTTCATTTTGTTTTTTATTTAAATTGGTTGTATATATACAAAATTTTTCAATACAATTTACAAGAACTTCATAAACACACATACATATACAAATACATTCACGCAAAAAGTGTTTATAGCTTCATATGCAAAACATTCATTTTGTATTGTACGAGTATATTAAAAAAAAAACAAAAAATACAAAAACGGAAATATTTTCAAATAAATGAAAAAAACATGTATTTTTTAAGGATTGGTGGGTTAAATTTTGACATTTATTTTAACTGATTATATCAGTTGTTTCTTACGGATGTGTCAGTTGATTAATCAACATTTAAAAATAAATAACAAATGGCATTTAATTTTAATGAAAATTAAGTAGACCGGCTCTTAAATGAAATATCATTTCTTTTAAATGATATTTTCAGTTATTTTAACTTACAAACTTTTTTAAGTGTAGGGTTTTCATATTAAAAAGAATCTGTAACTTTTCTCTAGGAAAATAATACTTTTACTCTGATGCTTTTTTATAAAAATTATATATTTATAGTCCTGGAAACTCAGGAGTTATCTGTTTTCTATAAAAGAAATAAAAAATAATACTTTAGTTATATAATTTATTAGATTCACACCTAGGAAAATTTTCACATAAAATAAATACAAAAAACCAAATATTTATTGAACTCAAAATATATATAAAAAAACAGTAAAACGTGATTGAGACTAATAGTTTAAGCAATTAATTTAATTGGTACACTCACAATATATTTTCCATAACCGACTGTAGTTTATTTAAAAAGTAATACGTAAAGTTTGTTTTTAAACGAAGAATCAATTGAAATTCATAAAAATATATTTTTTAACTATTTGAATCAGTCATTCAAAAACAAACTATACAAATTTACAGACATTCAGTAGGAGGTGATATTTTGTGTTAAATGTAAAATTTTATATATTCTGTTTTTAAAAATATGAATTCATATAATTCCTTATTGTTTTTTTTACCAAAATAGTTTGTTTATATTCAAAATTATTTCAATAAAAATTACAAGAAATTATTCAAATATAGATACACACAAGAAAATAAAAATATACGTCTGTGTGTGTTGTGTTTTGTAAAATTACATACAAATAAAAAAAAATTCCATATGAAAAACAATCCACAAAAATCGTTTGTTTCTACTTTTTTCAGTTAAAATTTGATGGTTATTTTAAACTACTTCCGATTGCTGTTACTACTTATGTCGATTATTAAACAATGATTGAAAATAAACAACAAAATGGGCTGAATATAATGAAAATTCAGTAGTTCTCTTTTTTTATTGTATTTTCGAATAATTTAATATGTATTTTAGATTATTTTTAACGAAATAATATTGTGAGTGTAGTCTTTCAATGGTTTTTCTTTTGGAAATTTTCCGAAGTGTCCAGGTTTTTTTTATCGGAATAAATGCAGTATATTTGAGGTTATGTTATAAATTCACTCTTTGGTAACTTTACGAGTTTGAAATAAAAAGCCAAAATTAGTCAACTAAAAAGTTTTATTTACTTTTTATTTGGCTGTGCAAAGAGTTACTGAAATAATGTAGTTTAAAAGAAATAATGTAGTTTAAAATTTTGTTCTATAAGTGTCCAAGTTTTTTTTTTTTTGTTGACATCAAAATAAACCTATCAGATGACGATACTTGCAATACCAAATATAAATTATTGTATAAAGACCCTGCAAAAATAAACGGAAGTAATTCTTAGGGAATTAATGTTTCATTGATTCCAAAGCATCGTTTAGTTCTAATTTTCCTCTTCAAAGGCAGTTCTTAACAACTTCCAAAAATGTAATTTTTAATGAAATTTAAGAGTTTTGAAATGTATGATGGGTAACTTATTTTAAAAACAACCAAAGTTAAACATTAATCATAGATATTTCTATTTAAATTTGACATTTATAACTTACCTAATTTATAATTTACCTAATTTTAAATTCTTAAAATCGTAGTTATAATTGCTACGAAAAGTAACAAATTTATTGTAGTAAATTTCGAATAAAGTAATTTAACAAATAAGGCTGAATTACTGAATGTCCCGTTACAATTACCCCAACAGTCAAATTCAAAGTTGATATGGGAAACAACAAATAATGTGTCAGTTAAATCTCCAGGTAGAAGCTAATAAGAGATTGTCAAAATGACTCTTAGTCCCGATCACTTAATTTCCGTTAAAATTTAAATTATAAATTCAAAATTTATTTTGGAACATTAAACATCACTAGACCGTAAAGAAGACCTTAGATGCAATGAAAATGGCTCTTAAAAGAAAACTTCCACACTATGACACCCCTATATAAAAATCATTGGTTCCGATTTAAATTTTCATAACACCGGAATCAAAATCACACATTATTTATTTCTTCTTTTGCTTCATTTTTATGCTGGGGAGGGATATAATTTAGAATAATAATCACCACGATATTAACCGCTTATCACCTTATTTTCATTTTTATTAAATAAATCAACCAATTCTTAATTTCAGGTTACTTGGATCAAGGTCTTCTAGTACGAGACGCCTATAAACTGAGACGTCATTATTTTACTAACAAAGGATGGTTTCTGGATGTTATTTCTATGTTACCCACAGATATATCATATTTCTGGTGGTCACCCAGTAAATGTGGTCCACAATTTTTACCCTGTGCGGTAATTGTGCGATTAAATCGTTTATTAAGACTGCCACGTATGTGGGAATGGTTTGATCGTACAGAAACTGCTACCGGCTATCCAAATGCCTTCCGCATATGTAAAGTGGTGTTGGCCATTTTGGTGTTAATACATTGGAATGCCTGTATGTATTTTGCCATAAGTTATGCCTTAGGATTTGGTACCGATAATTGGGTGTACAATCTAAAAGGAGATCGTAATAGTACTTTGCAAAGGCAATATATTTATAGTTTTTATTGGTCAACATTGACGCTGACAACAATTGGAGAAACGCCAACACCAGAAAATGATGCCGAATATTTATTTGTTGTAGCAGACTTTTTGGCTGGTGTATTAATATTTGCCACTATTGTCGGTAAGTTCATGAAATTGAAATAGAGTTTGTGTTTGTCTTACAGTTTGAACAAAGTATTAGAAATGTGTTTGTATTAAAGTATTTTAAGTTTACCCAATAATATTATAAATTCAAGGTTATCACAACTCTCTTTACTGAATGTTTGTCTGTCCTTTACTAATGGTTTGTTAGTTTTGCGGTTCAAAACATTAATTAGTTTATGTAATACACAAGTTTTCTTGTACTTAAAATCATTAGAATGTATTTGTATTATTTGAATGTACAAAGATGAACGTGTTCCTGATGGTTAAAGTTTATTTGCTTAAACGTTTATTGTTTGTTTGCGTGTCTTTCATAAACATTTTTTCCACTCAGTATTGAGTTATATATCAGGGATTCTTAATAGGTGTTAAATTAGGCAAAATAAAAGCACCGGCATGTTATTTCTCTTACCATTTTAATACTCAACGTTTGAATAATATATATTTTTAAATTGTTATATACCTGTTTGTAATCAATTGCTTATAGTTGTGGTATTTATCTTTCCCTTTTTGGCAGGGATGTTGGCTCGGTATTGAGAGTTTTTTTGAACGATTTACTTTTCAATATAATTTTAATGCATATCAGCAAAATTGAACACTAAAGAATGTAATAGTGACATTATTTTCATATGCCAAAATTAATTAGATAATTTAAAAAGACAAAACCTAAATAATACAAATTTCAATACTTTTACGGGTTTCTTGAAATATTCTTAAACTTGCATGTACGTTATTCTTAAGCGTTAAGAGTTTTTGACTTCCGATTCGTGGATGCTAAAAAAACGCCCTCACTCAGATTATTGTGTAGTTTACTGTTAGTAATTTAATAAAAAAAAAAGTTTTCAGCTTAGTTCAAATCCCGGAAAAGACAAACATTTAAAAAATATATTTTTTTAATTTAAATTAAACATAAAAATATTTAAATGGCAAATATATCAAAGAAAATTTAAATTAGTTGTGATCCAGTAAGCAAGAGTGTGAACTATGAATCTGATTGCCCAGGTTCGATACCGGAAAAATTTAAAAATAATTTTTTTTAAACAAAATTTTGTGGAACGTAATAATATTTCTGTGGAATATAAATATTAAATTGTACAAATTAATATTGACTTTCACAACTAATAATATAATTTAATATGAAGACAGTTGTCTTAACCGTCAGAATTCGATTGGCAACAAATTCGGTGGACACAACTGATACTGTTTTCTTGGTGTACATTTATTTTTCAAAGAAATAATTATTTTATCTTTTTTATACAATTGTTCAAAATGATTTTCTGTCATTTATCCATTTTTTCTGTGACATTTATTTTTTCTATGTTTGGAAATAATAAAAAATTACCCATAAAAGGGAAATTTGTTGTTTATTTTTGTCCGTTATTACAAATGCAAAAAATTACAACTTGGTTTTTATTTAAACATATGGTCTTTGACGTAAAATGTATCTATACACTTTTTAATCTACAAAATGTAGACTCACACATACGTTTTGTAGATTAGAAATAAACAAAAACACTAAAAACCGAAACAATTTTAAATAAATAATAATTTATTTTTACGGAATTGTAAATTGTAAAATTTTTTTGACTAATCATTTGGTTATTTACTGATGTGTCAGTTGTTTAAAAAACATTTAAAATAAATAACAAAACTCAGTTGATTTAAATGAAAAGTAAGTAGAGCAATTAAAAAATTAAATATTATTTCTTTTAAAAGGAATTTTCTGTTATTTTAACATACAAACTATTTTAAGTGCCTTTGAAGAGTATGCAGCTGTATGCCTCCACAGCAGCTATCAGCAGTTGTTACCCTGTGGGAAAGAGCACCTGTCCTGTGACGGGTTTAACAGGGTGACCTGGCCCCGGATTGGCAGAAACAGGACCGGCCAGGTGACTGATGAAATAGAACCGATTTAAAAGTTCCTACCTTAGCCCCCTGTCGAGAATTTGAAATAAAAAAATTTAAAATTGTGCAAAAAATATCAGTAAGCCCAAAGTCAATGCCTTTACTTGTTTCGATTTGGTTTCTTCTTAATTTCAGATGTAATATATAAATATCCTTTTGTAGTTTGTTCATTTCAAATGCGTATTTTTACTGTAACTAACTGTATTATTTAAAAAGTTATCAGTAAATTTGTTTTTAAATGATTAAATAGTTAAAATACAAACAAATAAATTTTTGCATAGTTTTTAGATATATTCAAAAATATATTTTATATGTTTACGGATTTTCTGTTAGAGTTAATATTTCCATTTAATATGACTTTTTAAAAATTAGTTTTTTTTTATAGGTAAAATGAAACGAAATACCATATATTTTTATGGATTTTGATATTAATTGACAGTTTAAAAATAAATAAAGGAAATATCATTACTTTTTACGGATTTTGTAGTTTGTTGGTTGACAGTTAAAAGAAATACAATAAGGAAATATCATTTGTTTTTACGGTTTTGTGGTTAGATTGTTAACAGTTAAAATACATGAAGAATAATTTATTATATGAGGATATTGCAAGTTAATTTATTAACATTTAAAAATAAATGAAAAGTTCGATTGCTTTAAACGTAATGTTAGTAGCTTTTAAGTTAGTTTTTCATTTATTTTAAATTACAGTTTTTGGGGATTTCAAAGACAAACTATTTTGAGAAAATATCAACTACATTTGTTCTTTTCAAATAAAAAATCTCATTTTCCCATTTCTCAATTCATAGTGAAAAATTTTAATTTATATTTGTTTTCTTAATATGAATTTAAAAAAATTAGAAAGTAGCTTTAATCAACCACATAAGGCCCTAATGGCTCGGTTATGTAAATGAAGATTTAATAAAAAAATCTCAATTTAATATCTCATTTTCTTAATATTTTATGGAAATTCCACAAATTTATTGGGAAATCCTTTAGTAATTTAGATCCCTTTGTACAAACAAAAAATTATTGCACCAAAGTATTCAATTCAGGATAAAAAAATATACTTTGAGTATATTTTATTGTATCAAATAATATTTATATTAGCCAAAAAACAAATCTTATATATTTCAATTAATTTTGTTTAAGGATTATCGGTGTGTATCAAACGGCAGCAAAGTTAAAAATGGTGAAAAAGTTTTAAATTTTTATGTGTGAAAAAGAATCGAATTTATTTATTTGTTTTGTTTTCATTGTGCTTTAAGAACCTTTCAAATTTTAAAACTTCAAATTTTTCTATTCTTATGTCAAAAATTCTACTAGCCCTGTGGGCTATTGAAATTTTATTCACCTCAAAACTGTCAAAAATTTACCAAGAAACATACTTTGCTACCATTTGCTAGTGTGTGCTTAAGAAACTACTTTTTGGTACACAATGCGTATGAGTTATATACATATATTTCTATAACACTCATACGTCTTATATACCAAAAAGCGGAATCGTCATTGGTAAGAACAAAATGATGCCTGGATATTGCCGCTGCAGCAGGTTTATGTTTTTATTGTACTAAAATCGATGATTCTATTGGATGTAAGCTTAAAAAACCTTTTTTTATTTTGCTTTTTAAACTTCAATCGGGTTTTTTTCGAAACATTTTTTTTTCTCAAACAATTATGAACTAAAATGTTTCACACTTTTTCAATGGACATTATCTAGTGCTCGTATAAATGCTTTTTTTATCACAACTTATTTTATGAAGCAATTCGTGGGACTTTTTGTTCACAACTCCGTCAAAAATTTGAATTTCATTTTTTTTATTTCTACTTCATTCACCAACTTGCTTAATACATTTACTAACAACAAAAAATTAATATTTTTATTTCTGATAAAAAAGTGATGAGTTGCCTGATACTAAATCAAACCAATTAAATGAGATTTTCTAAGTTTTTCTTAAGACTTATTGACATGCCCACATTCATAAGATAAGTTAAAATTGACAAAAATGTGAAGGAAAGATCACAAACTATTAGAATTAAAACCTGTTATTTGATGTTGTGAATGTTTTTGCTGAAAACAATTTTAAGCAGCCCCCTTTTATAAATGTTTGAGAACACCTTCAAATATTTTCCATTTTATATTTTTTGTTTTTGTCATTCTTTGTTTGGCCATGTCTTTTGGAGTGTAATTTTTGATATTTCAATGCTGGAAGGATTAACTGTCAACACGTGTCAAGGACATACAAACAAACATACACATTTTATGTTGTCTGTTTTCTTCAATGTAGCAATAAATTATGTTTTCTATAAATAAAAGTTATTTATAAATTTCTCATTAATATATTTACCGGCTATATATTTTTAGATTTGTTTACATTATTTTCTTTAATACCATCTTTCATTGTTAGCGTCTTTATATTTTGGCTAAGGCAATCAAATTATTTTTATATATGCAGCATTTAAAATCCAAGTTTAGTTATTCAGTAATTTATATAATTGTTTTAATGGGATTATTTTCTATCCCGCTGTTAATTAAACTTGAATTTTTCTTGTTGATTGAGTAAGACATTTTTCTAGCTAACAAATTTATTGGAAAATAAATTTTAAAATCTTAGTTCGGCAAATTTGTATGGCTTTTGTTATTTATTGTATTATGCTGCGGACTAAGGACAATCCATTGAGCTTAGTCTGGAAAATTGTGCATTGTAGAAATTATTATTTACAAAATCAATTATTTCATTGAAATACCTCTACCCGCCAAACTGTTTATGTCACTTTTTTGGGATACACTCAAAAAAGTTTGTCTAACTTTATAAAAGTTTACATCAATCGGTGTCTTTTTCACTTAAGCAAATACCGGGAAGATAGCTTTAAATTGGGACTAGATTGTGTCCTCCAAATTTACTTATAAACATCAGCACATACCCATCATAGCCTGTAACACATAATGGTGTAGCGTATACAAAGTTGTATATCTTCAGTCTGGCCCTTCAGCTAAAAGTTACCGTGAGCTTTGTAAATATTGTTTTTCTATTATATTGTTGTTAACTGGTTAATCAAATTAGAGTTTTAATTACAAATAAACATGGAGATTTTCCTCAAAACAATTAAAGAGTATAAAAATATGTCTTTATAGGGAAATCGATGGAAAAAAATGTTATAAAAGACAAAAAGTTGTTGTTGAGAACAGAACATTTAACTGTTAAATTATTTATCCAGTTTGTGAGAAATAATTCACTTTCGAATATTCTCAGATTCTCAAGCCTAAATATAAGAAATTGTTTAAAATACATCGAGTTTATAGTTCACATTAATGGCTTTAACTAGAAACACTTATTATCCAATTATTTGTTTTTAATTTACCTACACAAAGAAAAGAAATTGGTTGGAGTTCTGTCGCAATTACCAAAATTGTTCGTTATTTTAAATTTTTGATTATATCTAATTAAAATTCTTCATAAGAATAGTTAAATGTAATTACAAACTGAAAATATATTAAATTAACCGAAACAAAGCCACATCATCAAAAATTTTGATTAGAAATATGTAAAAAATATTATCTCTTACATTACCTAACAACCAACAATTTATCAAAGATTTTGCCATTTGAACAGAATATTTGCAGCAAAAATCTAATATTAGCTTTATTTCAATAAAAACTATTTATTGATGTATGTAAAGCATAGTTTTTCCAATCAAATTTAATAAAATATACTGTTTAACAATATTAAATTTTTTTTTAATATTTTTTTTATTGAATAAAATTTAGAACACATAATTTATTTTCTGTTGTGGCTACTATGTTATTTTTTCACAAAAAATATTCAAATTTCAATCCTGAAAAATATTCAAGTTTAAAATTTGAATAAAAAAACTTTAATACGGTTTAGCTTAGAGAAAAAGCAATGGCCTGCCAAACAGAAGATTGCCGGTTCTAGCCCAGTTCGCAGCATAAAAAATATTTACTTTTAAAATAAATTTTGTGGAACGCATTTCTATTATATTATAGAATGTATATTTATACAATATTATAATCTATAAATGGAAAATAAATCAAATATTAACATACAATAAAAATTTGGAATTTGTTAATAAAATTCGGTAACTACAAGAGAATTAAAAATTTATAAAAGTGATGGTAGATAGAACTACAAAAGTTCTCTTGCAACTAAAAATATGTTTTCTATGTGTATCTATGGACTTTGGATAAGATAAATTTCCTTATTGTTGATTCTCTTCAAAAAAATGTCTTTACTGTAACGGCAACTAAAAATTTTGCTGTTATTACGAGAAATTTTGCTAATTTGAGCCCAGCGGTATTTTTTGCTGATCTTAGCAACATATGTCTGCTGATGTGTAATACAATGAAATTTGTAAAAAAAATTAGTTGCCGCTATTAAATTTTAGTTAAATTTTTGCAAAGTAAAATTTTAAATCGGTTTGCTAAAATCAGCAAAAAAAAATTACTAAATATTTTTAATATAAGTACAAAATTTCAAATTTATTTTTTTTATCGAGCATAAAATTTTATTTATTTTATATATACACTCAGAATATTATGTAGTTAACTGTTTGTAGTTTAATAAAAAAGATTTCCGTTTCATTTAAAAATAAAGGAAGATACATTTATTTTTCAAAGAAACATCTATATTAACTTTTTTATACATTTATTCGAAATAATTTACTATCATTTACCGATTTTTTTCAGTTTCATTTATTTTTTTCATTTGTTTGAAATTTACCCACAAAACGGAAACTTGTGGTTTATTTGTGTCCGTAACAGTTGTTACAAATTTAAATTTTGTTTGCTGTCTGTTTCAAAAAAAAATATTCAAAAAATTTCAATTTGTTTTTTTTATTTAAATTGGTTGTATATATACAAAATTTTTCAATACAATTTACAAGAACTTCATAAACACACATACATATACAAATACATTCCCACAAAAAGTGTTCATAGCTTCATATGCATACATACATTTTGTATTGTACGAGTATATTAAAAAAAAAAAAAATACAAAAACGGAAATAATTTCAAATAAATGAAAAAAACATTTATTTTTTAAGGATTGGTGGGTAAAATTTTGACATTTATTTTAACTGATTATATCAGTTGTTTCTTACGGATGTGTTAGTTGATTAATCAACATTTAAAAATAAATAACAAATGACATTTAATTTAAATGAAAATTAAGTAGACCGGTTTTTTAATGAAATATCATTTCTTTTAAATGATATTTTCAGTTATTTTAACTTACAAACTTTTTTAAGTGTATATTTAAAATAAAAAAAAAAGACAAAATTACAAAAAAAAAAAAAATAACGGCTTCAAATTGTAAAAACATAAACGAGTTTAACATTTTGTTTTAATCTGGCAATATCTGTTTTAAAAAATATTTTAGTAAGCTTTTTACTTCTAAAGTCAAATTTTAATTTTTTTTAGGGCTGACTTTTAGAACTAAATTTTTTTTTGCCAATTTTAGGTTGATGTCCTATTTTTTAACATATTTCTGTTCACTTCCGTTCCCTTTTTTTCTATGTAGCTTTCTAAGGCAATTTATCCACATTTTTTATATCAGTATTTTTTTTTGTTTAATTTTAGCAAATCGGTTTTTAAAAATTTGTAAAATAATTTCTGAATTAAGAAAAAAAAATTTTAAATATTCTGTAAAAATTCTGTAAATTGTAAAATTTTAATTGCAAAGAGATTTGCTAAATAATCATTTTTTTATTAAAAATCTATACAAAAATAGTAAAGTGAGTGTACGTGAGGAGATCTTCCTGAGGAATATGAGTGTTTAAAATTTCTAATGACTACAAAATCTTAATTAGGTTCTTTTGTCAAAATTCTATAGACATTTATTATTATTATTTTTTCTTTTTTTTTGCAGAAATTCACATATTTTGCAAATAGATCTGGTGAAGTCTTTAATAGAAAATGATTTTGTTTGCAGGCAGCTCTAGTTTATTGAGAATATTTTCCAATTTCTCGATAGTAATAAATAAAAATATTAAAATACCAGCTTTATCGACAAAATGGCGCACTTCGGCAAAACACGGTCTTTAGCGACTTTAACTGATTTACTTTCACTAAATATGTCTGAAAACATTTTCTTTTCAAAGAGTCCTCAGATTCCTTTCAAAAACCCCTATGCGATTCTAAGCCATTACTCTTATTAAAATCTTAGGATACTTTGAATTATCATGAACGAACTTTTTTTAAATCAATGCAGTAGACTTAATTTGATAATGCACAAGAAGCTGTTATTTGTGTTGTTATTTATAAATTAATCGCCAATTTTTCCGATTAATAACTGGCTGAGTCGAATAATTGGAAACACTATAATTGGCTGACCAGTGGGGTAGTATCGCCAGCATAAATTTGGTATAATTTTAATATCATAGACGTACATATACTTAATATTAATTTGCCACATAGTGATATAATTTAAATAAGAGAGCCTTTATTTTATTTCAATCAATTTAAAAGTAATAAACTTTTTTTGGGAAAATTTCTTTGAAATGAAAACTAGTGGTGTCTGCCTATACAGGGTGGCCCAAATACAGGTATCTTTTTAATCATATGTTATTTTGACAGTGATAGATTTTTTCTGTTCGAAATATTGCCAATCAGTCAGTATCATACTTCTGCGAATGAAAATAAAATATTGTACTCTTAAACAATGTTAGGAAGTATCACAAACTTATTTTCAAAGTGAGTGCTGTGTTGCCTAAACTGTGAAGCACCCAACGCGCGTGATGTACTAAACTTTAAACCCCTTTTTAACCACCAAATATACTGTCGTTTATTTCATATTTTTTAAATACGTGTTTAGCCTAAAACTTATTTCTCTTAGGTTTAGTTTGAATTTTTCAAACATCAATTTTCTTTGCGTTTCTATTTTTTATATCTCTGTTTTATTAATTTTTAACGTAACTAAAATTAACAAAATTGTCCCTCTAATGGAGTAAACTGATATACTGATATACATTTGCCCCAGTGGAGAATGTTCCTCTTCAACCCTTCCTTCCTCATTAGTATGCAAAAAGTGGTTATTACTTTGTAAGCATGTAAAATTAAAACATTTTAATTTTTTTAGCGATTGACATAAATTGATACCTCTTAAGTGCCATTTATACAATTTCAGCCAAGTTTAAAATTCTTATCTTTAGGTAAAAAAACAAATAATTAGCTTAGTAGTACAAATACACAATCCTCAAATTCTTTGGTCTTGCTAGTTACAAAAATGAAATGAAAATTAATGTGGTTTTTGAAATTTTTTTGGTTGTCCGATTTTCCTGTAAATGCCCAGAAATTAACATTTTAGTAAAATTTAGAATGTTGTCGAAAAGCACCTAGCTCGAGCGTTAGCTGGGATAATTTATCCCTTTTGAGGACAAATTCCAAAAAGTAGCTCTTTATGAATTAACACATTCTCCCGTGACCATATATTTTAAATTTGATATATTTATCGGATGGGACTTGTACCCCTTAACATCAAAAATTTCCAAAAATTCCATGTTAACAGATCTTAGGTAAGAGGAGAAACATACATCTCAAATTAAAAGTTACATTTTTGAGCTCCATTTGTACCACGTTGTTGACGAAAATTGACATATTTTAATTTTGAGGTTTTTAAACTCCTTCGGTGTTCCTGCAGCACTTAACCCCTCCGAAATAAAATAACATAACAGGGCTATGAAAAAAAAGCTTCTGCAAATTTTTCGCCAACTCTCCATCAGATTGCGAGCAACAACTGTTCTAAGATTCATGATCTCACCCAAGTACAGTATTGCAATATTTGAAGTCCTTCATCTTTCACCAAATTTCATACTATCTCCTCCATAGCCTTTAAAAAGAAAGCAACACATTAAATAGAAGAAACAATTTCCTGACTGTTTTTTACAAAAAAAAAAAAAAAGCTTGAGCGTGCTGTTAATGGACAGAATTTTCCATTTTTGAACCCAATTTGTACCACGTTTTAGGCGAAAAAGTAACTAATCAGTATTTTAGCCCGTAGAATTTAGACAACTCGCCAAATCAGTTTTTGGTATGCCATCAGGGAAGTTAATTTTCACCTGGACGAATTAACTTATAAACAAAATTAAGTTCTAACGGTTTGAGCTGATTCTTAAGGGGCAAGCGGACATTCTGGCGAAAAATCAATGAATTAACCCATACTTGAAGGAACAATTTTTTTTAAATTTCAGATTTCTAGCCAAAACGTACAGGGCTTGAAGAAATTTTTAACTCCGATTTTTATCACGTTTCTATCACGTTATTTCTTACACCTGGAAACACACATTTTAAATGCATTATTTATATTTTGGCTTAAATTTATATCAAAATTTGTACGGACACACAATTTATAGATTAGGTTGAGTCCAAGTGGCAGCCGGCACGATGTGAACAACATCACTTAGTCTCTGATCAGACTCCACACTTGAACTAGTTGAAGATCCATACAAAGCTTAAGATATGCGAGATATTAGTACCCTAGAAGCTACTAAGGTCTCGAAAAAAGGCGAAGCACCACATGCCTCGCCAGCATCGGACAAGAGCAGAGATTATTATCTTCTTTTCGTATATGCAGCTCCAACAGAAAATAACTCCAACATATGAGCGTGCCTCCAATACCGGATAGCCCCAATATTGGATAGCGCCCTGGTTATTATTTAGTAAATTTTTTTGCTATTTTACAAACTTTTACAAATTATTTACAAATTTTTGTTGCTAATTTCAGAAACCATTTAACAAATTTTTGAAAACCGATTTGCTAAAATTAGCAATATAAAATAACTAATTTTAAAAAAGTGGATATTGATGGAAATGTTACTTCTAATAATTAATACTTACACATATAAACTTAAATTTGCCTCAAAATGTTACATAGGTCAAAAAAAGGGATTGGAAGGGAAGATACTTTTAACAACTGACTCATGTCCATAAAATTCAAAAAGCTTACTAAAAAATATTTTTCAAAACAAAATGATAAATTCGTCTATGTTTTAAGTATTTTTTGGCCCTTGATTTTTTTTTATTTTGTCTAAAATATTTTTTGAAAAAAAAAATAAATAAATAAATAAACAATGTTGCTCTATAAAAAAATAAATTTTTATAAATATTCGAATTCGTAAGGCAATTTCAAAATAAATTAGCAGCTTGAAAGTGTTACTAGTGTAATTAAAAATAATTGCGTTAATTTGTGCATTTCAATCATTTGTTTTTTAATTAAATTTTTACTATATTTTAGAATTCATTGAGTTTAAGAAATTTTCTAAAATTTAGTTGCTCTTGATAATTTTATTGTACTAATATTAATAATATTTTGTTATTATTTGTTTATTTTAGCAAACCGATTTTAAATTCCACTTTACAAAAAGTTTACTAAAATTTAGTAGCGGCTACTATTTTTTTTACAAATTTAATTGTATTATGTACATGTCATGAGACATGTGTTGCACCAGCACAGTTTTCAGTTGCAATTACAGACTTTTTTTGTTGAGTGCAAGAGCGAGCCCGTTATACCTTCAAATCTCACAAATTACTCCTCAAAAAACTCAGCTCAGCCTGAAACACCCTGCAGTAGTCTGACAATCTACAAGCCGGCTCCAAGCCAAGCTCCCTGGTATAGCCCCTAATACCAACTCGGTTGTCAAGCTTATATTTGACAAATTCTAAGTCCGAATAAATTTTCAGCGTCCGAACATTTATCCCAGAACAATTTTATCCCTTTCAATCCTTTAACTAGACCTGACACAATTAAAAATATGTTTATCTATGTAGAGGATTAAAAAATAAACAGTCATAACTTCAACAGGCTATTTTGTGGAAACTTTAAGATTTCACATTTGTTAAAAAATTAAGTACAAGCCTTCTAAAAAAAAACTTGTCTACTAGTGTAATTGGTAATTAACACTTTTATTCTCTTCATCAAAACACAGGTAACATTGGCTCAATGATTTCCAACATGAATGTTGCACGTGTTGAATTTCAAAATCGCATGGATGGTGTTAAACAATATATGGCCTTTCGCAAAGTCGGTCATGAACTAGAGGCACGTGTTATACGATGGTTTGCCTACACATGGTCACAAAGTGGAGCCCTAGATGAGGAACGTGTACTGGCTGCACTGCCGGATAAACTGAAAGCAGAAATTGCCATACAAGTACATATGGATACACTGAAACAAGTGCGCATATTTCATGACTGCGAACCGGGACTACTGGAAGCATTAGTATTGAAATTAAAACTGCAAGTATTCAGTCCGGGTGATTATATCTGCCGCAAAGGAGATGTGGGTAAAGAGATGTACATAGTGAAGAGAGGTAAACTATCGGTGGTGGCAGATGATGGTGTTACAGTATTTGCCACCTTAGGAGCGGGTTCAGTATTTGGTGAAGTGTCTGTATTGGAAATAGCGGGTAATCGCACTGGTAACAGGCGCACTGCAAATGTACGTTCATTGGGTTATTCAGATTTATTTTGTTTGGCCAAACGTGATTTGTGGGAAACGTTAGCCGACTATCCGGAAGCACGTGCCACTCTAACCGAAAGAGGTTGCCAATTGTTACGCAAAGATGGTTTATTAGATGAAGAAATCTTTTCAGGTAAAGCTTGTAAAAATGCAAAAGGTAGCAAGATAAAATTTATAAAAATTTTTTTTTTTTGTTCTTTATTTCTTTTCTATGTCATTTACAATAAATTTTAAAGATTCTCAACGCGTTCATGATAGCATAGAGAGTGGCATTGAAAAATTAGAAGTTTCTGTGGAAAATCTTAATATGAGACTGGCACGTCTATTGGCTGAATATACAGCAAGTCAAGCTAAAATGAAACAACGTCTTGCTAAACTTGAACTAAAGTAAGTAATACAATTAGTGACATTTGCTTTTAGTGGCAAAATTTTCAAATTGTACAACAATCTCCCCCTAAAGCTGTGTGTGTGTGTGTATGTGTTATTGTTGTTTCTAAGAACCATAATGATTTTAATTTCATTACAATCATAAACTAATTGACTTAAATTTTGTTTGTTTCTTTCTCCATCATGCTGGTGTACATTGCTTAGCTACCAATTAACACTTAACAACTCCATGACCGAACAGCATGCGAGGCCACCACGTAGTGGCAGATTATATTCATTGCAACCAAAAAAACGTCCAAGGCCAAGACCAGTGACCGCTTCAAAATCAATCGATAACAATAAACAGAATACATTGTAATATGTTTACAGACTTTATTTTATTTTATTATATTCGCATTTAAATTTTTGGAAACTAAGCAGCCGTTAATTTAAGTAATTATGATTAAAACAAAGAAAAAAAAATTAATACAAACAAACCAAGGGTTTCAAATGTTTATAATTTATGTCATCTAAATGACCGTAATATTTAACAAATTTAAGTACATTGGCCCTTATTAAATAATCCCACAATTTATCTCTCCTTTCCCCTTTCCTTTAATTAAAAGTTTATTTAATTACAGCTTTATTAATTTGTATTTAAATAATTTAAATATTATTGCTTTTCTTGGAAACTTCTATTTTAGTTTAGCATAAATATTAAAATATCGTGATAAAGTGATTCTTTAAAATAATCTTGGGTATTGAAAATGAAGTAAATAATGAAAATTATAAATTACGTTTAAGAATATTTTCTTTTTCAAAGTACTGTCGGTACTAAATCAACAACATTTTTGAAAAACCATTTTTGAGTTTTTAATTTGTATTCCTAAAATATCAAGTAATTTTAAGCTTTATATTTTACTCTTTTTATGATTCTCAAACGGCCTAACTACCCCTTCTATGGGATAAATTCAATAAGTTGATGCTGCACATTGATATTTGAAACCCCTTAATCTTTTACCATCTTTCATATCTCCTCTATCGCAACAAATTAATTAGTAGGATTCTGAGTCGAAGGCCTTAGCTGCTAGTACTTTTTCTCTCTTTTTATATAATATAATTTATTGTATTATATAAGTCTAATGAAATAAAAAAAATTGTAAGAGGAATTTCCCATAACCGGCCGTTCTTCAACATCTTATAGGCATTTTTTTAACACTCGACATAAAGAAGTCATAGGAAATATTCTAAGTCTTAATTTTTTAATAACTCTCTTAAATAAAGTGATAAGCGGAGGTAATATTTTTGCCCCGGTGGCGAAACCTTAATTGTAGTTGAATAATTTTTAAGACCCTTTCCCACAATATAGAACTACACCGGGTTCGAACACGTTTGAGTGTGTTCATAGCAAACTGCCGAAATAAAAATTTCATGTAATCGGACCGATAATATGTTAAGCGGTCAAAATTCCTCGAAGAATCCTGACCTTTTGTTTATGAACAGGTTGGAATGTATAAAACGAAATTTATCAAAAGTTAATTTAAGCAAATATCGGAAAGGTATGTTTATTTGGGGACGAAATCCAAATAACGTCCGATTTTCTTAAAATTAGCAGGTATGATTTAAGGTCCCATATACCATTTACTATCCGAATTTCAACCAGTTTCATACGGTTTTTGTTTATAAATACTATTTAAGCCCAATTCCGATAAGACGTTTTTATGGGAGGTATGTCTGAGTTTAACCAATTCTAACTAAATGAATAATATATACAAAATTTACATACAAAAACATAGGGCACGATGTAATTTATAATGTGATATAAAAAACAACCCTTAAATATGTTATAAGAAAAAAAATATTAATATGCCAGATTCCCAACCAACCCTGGCAATTTGTGCCTCGAAAATAGGAGTTGGTTGAAAAGGGTAATTCGAAATAGTTGGAAGAACGTTAGTTTGTGCAGGCAATCAAACACATAGTGATATTCTTTAGAGTGTGTGATACACTCAGAATAATATGTAGTATACTGTTTGTAGTTTAAAAGTTTTCCGTTCCATTTAAAAATAAAGCAACATATATTTCTTTGAAATGATTTACTATCATTTACCGATTTTTCAGTTTAATTAATTTTTTTCATTTGTTTGAAGTTTTAATAAAAAATTTTGTATATTTGCTACCTGCAGTTTGATTACAAAGTTTATATGTGGACACACGGAAGGACTGACATTATTACATCGACTTAGATAATGATTCTGAGTCAATTGGTATACCATAAGGTAGGATTTAGTCTGATATTTCTGTAAGGTACAAACATTATACCCTGATCACGTAGTGGTGTACATTTGTGCCTATACTTATTATATTAATCATATTAATTATATTAATTATACGCTTAGGTGTCCCTTATGTATAGAACAAAAGTACACAGAAATTAATTGTGAGCATTGGATTTCTTGCTGGCCGAATGGATTGGTTCAAGTTACCAATATACTATTTGCTTGTGGCGAATGCAATTCGGTTAATACAACAGAATTTAGATTGAAGCCATTAAATAAAATTAGAAATACATTTGACAAGCAAATAATTCGTTTGATGCAACCAAAATATTCAGTTGGCTATAAATTCGGTTGCTGCCGGGTATCGGTAATAACAAAAAATTTATTTTTCACTCCGAATTATTTCGTTGTCTCAACCAAATATATTTCCGATACCATTGATATATTTGGTTTTAATCGAAATTCTGTTGCAATAACAGTAATGTGGCAAACAAATATATCGGTGGCTCCAAACAAACGATTTGGTTAACAAGAAATTCGATTGTCACAATGAATCTGTTTTCTATGTGTAGCAATGACTCCAAAAAAATAAAATGTTCGTGATCCTAACGGGATCCTCAAAATATTTCCTCAAAATATGTCACGATATTAAATGACGCACTCATTTACTCAGCATGCCCAGCCCAAACCGCTACAGCTTGTAAAATGAAATTTGGTATATAAATTCTTTCTCCTGCATAGGCACCCATCAAGACGGGATTTTTGGTCCATCCAATACCCTTTGGATAGAAACTTTAAATTTAAAATTTTAGAATTTTCGCCATGGACGTAGTAAAAATGGGGTTCAACGGGCGAAAACTCCCCCTTATCAGCCTGCTAAAACTGCTGGAACTATTGAATTTGAATTTTGGTAAGAAGGTTTATTCACTGCTGTAGATATTAGCTAAGACAATGATCTCAGATAATCGTATGGGGAGAAGCAAAAAAGAGAAGGAAGTCAAAATTCGGTACATACAAGAATACGTAAACTCAGACGGAATTTTTAAAAATTTCTGCAGGAAGGGGAAAAAACTAAAGTCCTCCCCATCAACGGCTTTCCCAAATCGCTACAGCTACACATAGAAAACAGATTCAATGTGACAACCGATATTCTTGCCAACCGAATGGCTTGGATGGAGCTACCGACATATTTATTTGTGGCGACTGAAATTTCGTTAATGTAAAGAATTTCAATTAAAACTATATATTTAAATTGGATTGGGAGTAAATTTGGCTGCAACAGCAAAATAATTCGGTGTAGACGTCAACGAATATGGCATTTTTGGGAAATTCTAAGGGGAAAGGCAAACAAAAATTAAAATTCACTCCTTTGACGGCCTGCTAAAACCGTTTTAACTCGGAATTTTAAATTTGATATATCCGCGCAGACATCTGACGAAATTTTTGTAAATTCCCATGGGGGGGGGGCAAAAAGAGGAAGTCTCTCCCTTGACTGCCTGCCCAATCCCCTTTCTCTAGTAATCTGAAACCATTTATAACCATACCGCTCCTCAAATGATATAAGGTTTTGACCAACTAAAGTTGTCATTATTGCTTTTTTAAATATCTTTGTCTGAATCAATTTGAAGCGCCTTTAGAATTTATATATATATATGCCTATTTCAATATTTTTAAATTAAATTTTACTATATTTTTTATTTATTTATTTCATTTTCAACAACCTTAACGAAGCTGAAATAAAATATATCTTTAGTAAAAAAATGTATATCTTAATATTTAAGTAACAATTCTTTCTATATGACAAATTTTCAAATTGTGTTAATACAAAAAAAAAACCAATATGAATGTTAACATTATAAAATATAAGCTTTAAAATTAAACAGATTTAATTATAAGTAATAGTAGAATTATAAAATTCTACAAATAGAAAAAAGTAAATGTGCCTCAAGTAATTTTTAAAAAATATTTTTTTAATTAAATATTATTCTATAAATGGTTATTTATAATTTGAATGTAATTAATATTATTATAATAAAAATAACATTATTTCAAAATACCAATTAGAATAAATATTAAGGATATTTAAAGCCAGTTTTATAAACTAAATGGAATACAAATTTGATTTGAAAAAAAAAAAAAATTCGAAACAGTATTGTATTATTAATGAACTCTATATTTTATAAGGATGACTTTAAATAATCTACATTGTAGAGTTTATAAAATATATTGTATATGTCAAAATAAACAAATATTTTCGATTGGGATTTCCTAAATATGTTTATGGATAACAAGAAGTTAGTATAAGATTATTGTAAGTTCCTATCTAATATCTGTGCTGAATTTATTTTTACATTATATTTCAAATTCTATCGCATCTCAAACTTCAACATGTTACAACTTATAAAACAATAATCCAACATTTATAAAACTTATATAATATGAAAGCTATGGTCCTCTAATTTAAGAGAATTTTACAGTCGTAGCGTCAAGAATGTCTAAGAAGGTTTAAGCTTTGTTTTTTTTATAAAAAATATTATTTATTTTTCAATATTTCGCTACCCCATTGTGTAGCATCTTCTGGAAATATAATTTGTCATATTTATTAGTTCCTAAAGATGCTACACAATGAAGTAGCGAAATATTGATATATAAATAATATTTTTATAAAAAAACAAACATTAAGCTTAAAAAAATAAATTAGTTATAATACAAAAAAAGAAAAAGGTTAATAAACGATAACAATTACGTCTAAGCAAGTATACTCTGGACTGAAGGTTTTGAGTTTTGTCCAGTTTTATCAAATTTGTGTGTACGAGTATTAAACAAAGTTCAAAATTTAATATAATATAAAAACCCTGCACAAATATAAAAATATTTTTTATCCCATAATATTTTACTCTAAATTTTGGATATTTTATACTAAAAAAAATATCCTATCTAGAGTATTCAAAAAACCGGCCTTTTGAAAAAACCGGTTTCGGTTTTCTTCGAATATCGAATTTTAAAAAGACCGGTTTCGGTTTCGGTTTTGCAAAAAAACCGGTCGACCGGTTTTTTCGGTTTTTTTTTAATTTTAATAAAAAGCTTATATAATTTGTTAATTGTTTTTATTACAAACAAAAAAAAAAGAAATTTAATTTATATAGTAATAAAAATAAAAAAATACACTCTTTGAAAAAATATATATGTATATATATATATATATATATATATATATATATATATATATATATATATATATATATTCATTTCAATTTAATTTTTGTATTGTATTTCATTTCAAAATTTTATTTATTGGTTTTAGTATTTTTTAATATAATATCTTAAAAATTAATATTATAAAACTATATTCATATCAAATGAATAGAGATCATTAAGTTTGTAAATTAGGAACGTTAGTAATTTGAACGTTTTAAACCTTTGGCATTAAAAAGTTTTTTTAATATTACATTTTAAATATGTAAAAAGAAAATCAATTTTTCAATTCTAAAATAATATTTTAGAAATAATATGCAATTTAAATGTTTCGTTTTAAGACGATTTTTTTGTTTGCTTTTGATAAAGTTAGAAGTGGAAAATACTCTTTCACTAATAGTAGATATTGGACAAATAGTCAAAAGACAATTACATAAATTTTCCAACTTTTTAGTTCTTTTGTCGCATTTATCAAGATAAATGAAATCATCATATAATGATGAATGATTTTGTACAGTCTCTTTTTTAGGATTTTGAGTACTGTTTATTGTGTTATTTAGATCAGAAATTAAACTATTTGAATTTGGAATATCCAAAGTTAAGTCTTTATCGGAATCTATCGGACTTACATCTAAATCTTCATAACCAAACAAACGATTATAAAAGTGTTCGAAAAAATAAAAGAGACCAATTAACCCAGTTGGTGATGTAATTAAAAAAACCGGTTAACCGAACAAAAAAGACCGGTTTTCGGTTTTCCTCGAATTTACAAAATATTCGAAACCGATCGGTTTTTAAAAATAAAGAAACCGGTTGACCGGTTTTCTGTTTCGGTTTTTGAATACTCTAATCCTATCGCCTGAAATTGTTTTAGAAAAATTTAAGACTTATTTTGCGAAATATTTGTGAATTAATAATTTTATTATTTTTGCAATCTTTCTGTAAACAGGCTTTGCATTATTAAAAAAAAAAACTAAAATAAGAAGATCTAAGCTTTCATGTGATCCAAGAATCATATAATTACTTTATAAGTTAAAGACGTGTAAATATGAGGTATTTTCCTCACTTTTACTTAAAACTAAACTTCTAGCCGCAAGTTTTAAAAAACTAAATACAGCACAGGTATCATAGAATTGTGAAATATCTATGAAATAAAATCCAATTGCATCCATTTCAAAAGTGACTAAAATCGATTCGAAAAATTTTTAAATTTCTTGGCAATTAAAATAAATATTAGTTTAAATTACAAAATTTCAATAGTATAAATCGAAAAATGGCGCCATGCTAAAGTCTTGAAAGTATAGAGAATTCATTCCCTAGTTTTAAAAAATTGTCAGTTTTAGATGTCAAATAATGACCATCGACATGCTTTTTTTCAAAAATTATACTATTCACGATTTTTTTGCACATCCTCCACTAAAACTTTTTTAAAGCAGTTTGCTCTGCCAAACCCGAATCCAAAACCCAAAAAGTTTTATTTAAGTATCTAAATTGTGAGCTCGTCTGTTTTTAACTCCCCCTAACCCAGGGCAAATATTTCATTGGTTAATATTTTTTTGAAAAGTAATTAAAAATATTTTATGTATTTGAATTTCACATAAAATTATTTTACATTTGAGTGTTATAATGTCTGTATGACAAAAATTATATTATTTTGGAATTGTCCTTTAATTGCTAAAATTTTCTAGAAAAAATGTTCGGATTTATTAAATGATTTAACAAATTCGAACGATATAAATCGTTGGGTTTAACTTGCAAATCTATTTAGTAGATTTAAAAATATTTAAAAAATAGTTCCAATTTTTCGATAGATGGATTCGAAAGAACTTTTTGAGCAAAATAAGGGAGATTTTTATAGCAGAGCAATAAAATTATTTGTAACTCTCACCTTGAATCAATCTTTTGGATTACACTATAATACAAGATTTTTGCATAGATTTATAATGAAATTTTGTTAAATTATTTTTTCCTACTAAATACGAATCTGAAGTCAAAAAAGCTTTTTATAAAAAATCTTCCGAAATGCGGCTCATTTCTTACTTCAAAAAAATTCATTACAAATGTTTAACTGTATTTAGCGCTGATCCTTACAATTTTTTCAATTTGATAAAAAAAAATAGGGCTTACTATTCGTTAGTAACATAAAATTATGATCTCGAGCCTAATAGTTTTAAAAATATATAATTAATTTTTTTTAATCTACTGAATAGATTTGGAAGTATAACCATTCGATATATATATTGAAGTATCTTGTTTGAGTATTGCGTTAATAAGTCCACGCTTTAAAGCAAATTTTAGAATTTTAGAAACAATTTCTAAAGAAGGACATTTTCGAGGTCCTTAAAAAACCCTTGAAAATTTCCAGCCATGATTATTATCAAATGAAAGTCAATTTTTGTGGAATTCAAATCCACACATAGAAAACAGATTCATTGTGACAACCGAATTTCTTGCCAACAGAATATTTTGGCTGCAGCAACCGAATTATTTAGTTGTCCCAACCAAATGTTTTCCAGATACAATCGCTATATTTGGTTTTAATCGAAATTCTGTTGCATTAACCGAATTTCGTTTGCGACAAACAAATATATCGGTGGCTCCAATAAGAAATTCGGTTGTTGCAATGACTCTGTTTTCTCTGTGATGCACTTCACTGCAATATTGACCCACACAGTATCCCAATAAACATTTTTGCTGAAATTAAAGCTAAAATCGAGTGTTATTCAAGTCATGGTTTCCAATTTCAAGCCTTGATTTATACTTTAATAACAATTTAATTCAATAGCATATTCAAAACGGACACTGCAATTCAAGTCGAACATTACAGTGAGAATATACTTTAATTCAAGCTTTGAATCACAGTTCAATTCAAGTTCAAACAACATAATATTAATACTTGTTTTCAAGCCCTTAAATTTAAGTTTAAACAAAGCCATAAAAACATGGTAATGGTTATTAACTCTTTTTAACATAACATACAAACATTTTTATAATTTTAATATTGATTTTTTATGTTCGATGTTTTCTCACAAATTTTATTTTATTTTGAAGCGTCGAAATTTGGAGAATCTTTCTGAAATAAGAAAAAGATAATGTAAAGACGGAGTTTGGATCCAAATAGATGTCGCTGAGCTTTTCGTTAAAATTTTGAATTTATAAAAATATTAACAGGAAAATTGTAAATTTGAACAAATGTTTTAATTTTATTTTGAAATATTGACAATAAACGAAAAACATAAAGCAACTTATTTTTATATGTATGAACTTGATTTTAACTGTAAAAAACACTTAAAATAAAGCACAATACAAGCAATATTTAAAGCACTTGAAGTTTTTACATTTCAATGCATATTGGGTATTTGTTTATGGCTCAGGGGTTAAAAAGGGATATCATTTTGTTGACTTCAGCTTTGGATTCCAGTGACTAAAAAGTTTTCATAGAAATCTGTGCAAAAACCTTGACGAGTAGTGTTATCAAAATTAAATAGCTAAAATAAAATCAATTAAAGACACTTGAAAAAAAATGTCTACACCAAATGAATCCTATTTGCTTTAAATGCGGGAAAATTAATTCTAGGAATTTTAAGTTAAAAACAGTAAAAGAATGTAGCTTTTGGTTTGAAAGATAATATGATAGAAGTGAACTGATATAAATACGTAGAGATCAAAATCGTGTTGACAATCAAATAAGTTGCCATCGAATGGTTCAGTTGTGGTGACAATATTTTTTGATTGTAATAACACAAACACCGATTAGATAACAGTTAAATGTTGTAATAAAATTTCAAATGGCTCAACGAAAATTGGCAAGTCTGGTGTAAATACTAAATTCGATTGACAGCAAATTCGATTATCAACACGAACCTGTTGTTCTAAGTGAACAAATAGACCAATTAAAAAAAAAATAAATAAAATAAAAATAAAATACACAATTTTGCGAAAGCATATCGAAGATTCATTAAAAAATTAAATAAAATATTTATTCAAAAAAATACATAATTTGTACATAAAACTATTAAATTTATATAAATGTTTATTTAAGAAAAATTTTAAAATACAAAATATTTTTTAATATGGTGTATGTAGTTATAGTTTAAATATTAAAAATTGTATACAATTTATTATAACATTAAATAAAATCCTATTAATTAATATTTTAACTAGAAGGTGTTTAGGATATGTTGATTAAAATAATTTTAAAACAAAAAGTAATTTTTAAATACGAAATAAAATTAAAAAAATAAATAAAATAAATAAAATAAAATGCTGTAATTTTTTAAATTTTAAAAGATTACAAAAATGTTTGGCCCGTTTATCTTTTACGAAAATAGCCTAAACGTTACTTCTTTGCAATGCACAGACGAGGTCTGAATGCGCCATATTATTTAGCGGCAAGAAATTTAATTACGATTAGCATCTTCGTGCTAAAGTTTTATCTGCTCCATGGGGCAAGGTTACGTTCTTTCTCCCCCACTTTTTCCTATCTTTGTAAATAACCTTTTTGGTCAAACTACTATTCCTATCTATTGTTTCGCAGATAAAAACAACATTTGTCATTCGTATACCTTCGGTCATAGTACAAGTATTTTGTATATTAGGTTGGGGACCTATCGACAATCTCTAAATGGGTTCGTGTGAAAAGGGTTGATTGTTTGTTTGTTAACCCATACACGGGAGCCACCAATGCCATCTGCACACATGAGATCTGTCAATATTAAGAAATCGGATGCTTTTGATGTTTTGTGCATGAGAATTCGATTTCCAACAACTTTTTGTGTGAAATCCAGGAAATTAGGTCCATTTGTGTGCTCTTTTAGTATAGTTTAATAAAACTTACTCAGGAACAAAATTACAGAAAGTAAGACAAAATTTACTCTTAAAAAGAAAAATATCCAAAATAGTACGCAAACGGTTAATTTGTAAGAATTAATAAGACAGTTAAAACAGCTGATTGTAAATACCAAACAAAAAATTCAACCGGTCAATACGGAAAATATGAATAAAAACGGAAATTAGGTGTGAAGTGTTCTTCAAGAAGATTTCGGACATCTATCTGACTTAATAAGCTGATATTTACATTTTTTTTTAACTTATATAAAGAAAAATTAAAGATGTTTGGACAAATTCTTTGTTTTTCAATTATATTTTTTTCAGTCAGCTGTTTTTGTTTTCTTACAAATTCTTACTGGCAAAAATGAATGCAGTAAAAACCAGTAAGTTCTTTTGCATCGAACTGTTACTTTACTTTCTCTTTTTACTCTCTTCTTACTGAGTATTTGTGTAAAAAAACGCTTTCCAGTAAAAACTTTAACAAATTTGTACAAATTTTTGAGTTTCCAAACACACTTATTGTTATTTTTCATATGAAAATTATTTGAAAATAAATAAATGTCACATATTTAGGTTTTCTTATCACATCCTTGCAGCTTCTGGACTGTGTTAAACACAGTGCGTCACACATTGGTTTAAGAGCGGCATTAATTAATTTTTTCATATCTTCTGATCTACCTGATTTTTCCACAGTTTGTAATAAACAATCAAAAATATTATTAAACCAAAAATTTTATGCTTATATCTCTATTACTGTTTTGCCCAGAGACATTCAAAGTTGACCTAAGTAATTGCGTTTGAAATGGCCGTATTATATATGCTACCTTCTATCGCTTCATGCTTTTAAAATACTCTTGTAATTACACTATTATGATTTTTTTTTATACAATTGGATGTTATAAATGATATATATGCAAATAAAAAAATTTTCAAAATTAAAAACAAAAAATTACTTTAATTACTATAAATCCGAGGTCTTAGCTAACGATTTATTAAAAATTCAGGTGCCCATTTCTGCTTATAAGCTATTCCGGTCTTAAAAATTACAAAAAAGTGAGGAAAAATTTTTTTCACAAGCATGTTATTGCGCATGCAATAACAGATTGTTCTTTTTTTTATTTTTTGCTTGCTTGCTATGTTGCTTTGTTGTAAAACAAGTAATGGGCAAATCCTTCCATAACGGCAGATGTTCTTGGTGTTGGAGAAAATTTTTATTAATTTTTTTGTTTTATTTTTATTAATCATATAATTACATATATATCCTAATACCCTAACCGAGGACTAGCAACAAATCGGCGCGTTGTAGCGAAAACAGACCAGAGCATCTGGTGGGAGTTGAACCCACGACCCCTCCACTAATAAGCTAGCTACAAACTAGCCTACCGGGTCTCTGATGAAAATTTAATTCATTGCTTTAGTACAATTTTCCACAAATGTAGAGAGGCCTTTTTTTAACATATATTTTTTTCTGAATTTAAAAAAAAAATAGTATTGAGATATGGGTCTTTGAAGATTAAATTTAAAAAAGTCATTTAACCTTTTAATACAAAAAACCTTTTGGTACGGCATTTTGAAGGCATGGTTTTTACCTTTAAAATGGTACCAAGACCAACCATAGGTTGTATGGTTTAGAAGTTATGGGCGACTTTGTATGGACACTTTTTCGATATTTTGACGTTTTTGCCAATTTTATGACGTTATATTTCGAAAACCGAAAGGGTTTGGTAGCAAAAGGTTAATGATTTAATAAACACCACCCATTTACAATATTTGTGGCGAATTTCATTAAAATCGGAGATGACAAATCCGAAAATGACAGTTCTCTGTGCGATTTGACATGGAATGACCCAGGAGTCGAATTACGGCATTCGTGATCGTAATTTTTCGATCGAAATCATTTTTTTAAACAAAACATTTAAACGGATTTTTTTTTATCAGGGAAGTTGTAGATCGGTTCTAGATTATTATAGTTATATATCAGATTTGTTTTTTTTAGAATTTTATATAAATATTCCATAAAATTTTAGGTGGATATAGACTTGCTAAGTAGTTATAAATAAAGCTACTTAAAGCTGCTATTTGTCATAAAAATATTTGAAATTTTTGTGTTTTTAATTTGGTAAAATATTAAAAACTACAAAAGCTAACAAATGAGTTATGTGTAAGTTAAGGTAGGGCGGGGCAAATAATATAATTGCTCTATTTCGCGTTCCCGCGCAGTCCATATACGAAAACAGTTTCGTACAAAGGCGGCCCCAAATGTTCAAATTGTATTTGTTTACAAAAAATAAAGAAAGGTCAGGTAAGTAGGGACAGTCGTATTTTTACTAGTAGTTATAAATATAGATATAAAATTCCAAAAAAAACAACCCAACAAACAATACGTTCCGTTTACGTACCGTTTTCGGTCCGTCATAAACGGAATCCAACTCCATTTACGTATTGTTTTCTGGATCCGTATACGGCCCAGAAATCGGATTTTAAGGAAAATCGAAACTGATTCGAATCCGTTTAAAAACCGTCAATGATCTACCGTTTACGGACCGGATATATCGGATGAAAAACGGAGCTGTCCATTGAAAGTCCGTCAATGACGGATTGCTTACGGATCCGTATTTGGTCCGTATTGGTACCGTTTTTTCAACAAAAAACGGATTTGTGTAAATATCTATTATTTTAATTTTTGATAGCAAATTTTATTTTTTTTTGTTTTAAATTTATTCACAAACATATTTAAAATAAAACTTACAAATTAAATACATCAAATACCAAATATTTATCTCCAGCACAATTAGCATCCATCAATCATTGCGATTGTGGCCCTTTAAAAATCATGAAAAAATAAAAAATAAACAATGGTCCGTATTTGACGGAACAGAAACGGATACACCAAAACGGGGTGTTTTCAAAAATTCAATTATACGGTCCGGTAATGTTCTGTTTACGTACAAGCTTTGACGGATACGTTTTTTCGGACCGTAAACGTACAGTAAAAGCAGGATTCATAAATCCGTACGTATCGGAGAGTCCGTAAAAATGTTTCTTGGGAAACCTATTAAAGTAACAGTTTTCTAACGAATTCATTCGGTCATGAATGCCGTAATTTGACCCCAGTTTTTTGCATCTTTTCTCAAAAACATATATGTGGAAAAATACTTAAAAAATTTAAATACTCTGCACACAGTGTTTCACCGAAGTGTGACAGTTTTTCGATAAAGGAACATTCAAAATTATTGAGTTCTCCACTCTGCAGTGTGTAATATTATTGCCTTCCCTTTGCAATTACATAATTTTTGTATCACGCCATCTCTATTTGTAGCGTAGGGAACTCCATTATGAATTTAGCTTAAAGCTGGTTCAACAAAAACTTTCTTCAAAACAATATTCAATAAGTTGTTACAGCACTGTCAACTGGCTTGTTTGGGCTTTAAATTGTGAATGACAGTGTAATTAGAACTTTTATTTTCAATGTACAAACTTTATCAGAAATTATTTTTTATTTTGACATTAGTATAAATTTTATTCTGTGATTTTATTTTGTTCATATTATTTGTTTTTTTTTTTTTGTCCACTTTCTCGTTCTAGTTTTTATTTTTATCGCAAACTAAAACAGTGCACTGCTCTCAACTAAAAGTAGTATGTTTAGAAATGGATAAGACTTCGGGGAAGGAAACACATTTTGTGCGTTGTTTAAAATGTCGTAAGATATTGAAATGCTCCCGTTATCATACAGCATTATTGTTGGAACACATACGTACTGATCATCCCGAAATTGATATTATTGATACGGAGAAAACACAGTATGTGAAAGAAGCTACAGATGATCTTGCCTCTTTTTCAGCTACACCAGAAACCAAAAAGAGTTGTTCCTGTTTTATAAAGAGTAAAAAATCATATACCAATAATCGCAAAAGTCAGGAAACTGATGATTCCCAAAAGGAGGTTAGTGACGCAGATTTCGAAAAAGAACCAGAGAAACAATCAAACAAAATTGAACCGCAATATGCCAAAGATATAGATTTAACACATTATTCAATAACCTCTGAAATTTGTAAGTCCTTGTGATTTTGAAAATTAAAAAAAATAACTTCTTAAGCTAAAAACCTTTGTTTCAGTGCAAAAATATCCAGAAATTAGAGATTGTGAATATTGTCCAAGAAATCCAAATGCTGGTGTTGCATATACACGACGTTATAAGGTCTATACACCCACTGCTACATCGACAAGTACTTTAGGAACACCACAAAAATGCAAACTATATCGTACGTCTATAGAAAAATGGCGCCCAGCAATCGGTACCATCTATTGTCCGAAATGTGGTTGCAGCAAACGACCATTAATTAAAACACGAACCGAACGTTTTGCCCACAATGAATGTGTTGCCTGTTGTCTGCTGAGTTGTTGGCCATTTTGTTTTCTACCCTGTCTTCTATCAGGACAAAATCTTGAGTATTTACATTGTTCCAATTGTAAAAATTTCTTAGGTCTTTATGATCGTAATAAGAATTGTATAAGAGCTAATCGTTTGTTTGCCAATGAAAATCAACAAACTCAAGAAAATGTTAATGCTGCGAGTGGTGATATGGAAAATGATGCTACTGAAAACATTTCAACTAATCCAGAAAATGACTCGCTCCAACAATACCCACTTCCTGGGGATAGTCAAAAATCACCACGGTTACCTTCCATTATTATTGATGGCAAAAAACTGCATCCTGATATGGTGGCCCGTTTGCAAAAATTAAAAAAATATGGTAGTTTAGCTGGCATTGATTTGAATGCTGTTACAGATAAAGAATCTACAAATTCCTCAAAACGTAATATTTCAATTAATGAAAATGTTCATGCATCTGATAAATCTCCCTCTGTTGGTAATACAAGTAAACCAACCTAGCATATTGTTAAATGCTTAAATTGTTTGTAATAAAAACGGATTTTTTAAAAGCTTTTGTATGAGAGCTTTTTTCAATTCAGTTTTTTATGTAAAATTGTAACAAAAATGTTAAACGTTACTGTAAAATTAAAAAAACACACATGAACCTCTGCGCTATATTTGAACAGAATAAATAATCCCATTATTGTGTAATTAACCCTTAAATGCGCCAGATCAACGATTTGCATAAAAATGTATAATTTGCGTTTACGAAATTTTTTTTAAGCAAAAATGTAGGTTTATTAATCTGGGTTTCATACTGAGTTTACCCATTAGTTGCTTATGTTCAATAGTTAACCCTGTATTAAGATGAATCGAAATTCATGATTACGCATCAAACGAATATTTATATAAAAGAATAGCGTTGCTGACTGATTGACTGACTCACACACTTAATTACTTAACATCGCCCAGCCTTCTGCTAAGGCGGAATTTTTGTAAGTTTCTACCAAGAGGAGAAAAAAGGTAAAAAGTCTCCCCTAAAGTCTCCCCCTGCACGACCCCTACACTCTAGATGAGCTAACTCACTTATAAGCATTTTTGGAAATTACTACGAGGAAGGTTAAAATTGGAAAAAGGTTATCCCTTGACTGAGTGGCTTAAAAGCTTTAATTTGAAATATGTGTTTCTTAGAATACGGGCTTAGTACTGATAAGACGAGATTTTGGAAATTTCTACAGTGAGGGGCAAAAACGGCTTCCCCGAACCCCGTTAGCTAAAAACCTTACTCACTTAAAAGGGGAGGAGAAAACCTCTAAATCCAACTAAAAGCCAGCCACCACTAAAACCTGCATTTGACAAAGTAGTTGGTTAACATAATATATAATTCGCAAGTACAATGAGGAATATGATCCTTATTCTGGGCTTTATGTTAGTTTTCTTCTGTCGATTAGCACCGAAGATACTCCGAAACATTTTTGAACATAATCCGAAATCCGGAAATTGGCATAATGTCTGCCAGTCCAAACCTCCTTCAAATTTTAAATATGCGTTTCTTTGAGTATATGCTGACTTATTAATAAGTGATAACACATCGACTGAAAAATACCTAGGATGAAAAATTTAATGACAATTCGTTCATTAGTGAACAAGTTACAGCTGTGTTATTCGAACTCTGCTCTATTGCAACAAATGGTAGAAAATGTTTTTTTTTTTTCTGTTCGCCTAAAAGAGAAGTTGATACCATAAGACATCAAAGGGTGCTCACAGTGCACAACAACAACGTGTCGATAAATCCTAATAAATAATGGCCAAAATTCTCGCTGGAAACAGATTTGGAGCAAATGAAGAGGTGATTGTCGAAACAGAGGCCTATTTGAGGCTAAAAAACTTAATCTATAAAAAATTTATTGAAATGTTAGGAGTAAGAATCATTGTATCGCTCTGGAAGGAGACTTTTTCATAACAAAAAATTTAACTTTAGAATTTAAAAAAAAAATAAAAATTAATTATTGTTTTATTTGTTATACTACAGACTTTTTAGCCGATGGTTACAAAGGTTGCACCTTGTCGGATTGTCCAAACCCCTTTGGCTAGAAATCAGAAATTTTAAATATGGTTTTGGACTTTTCGCCAGGAACGTGGTAAAAATGTAATGTAAAGGCATGATAATGGAACGGCGAATGAGTGGAATTGAAATACTAGATAAGGGGAACGAAATGGAATGGAACGGTGAATAAGTGCAATTAATATACCAGACAATGGCAATGAAATGAAAGAAAACAAATACCGTGTCGAGTTAAACACTAGACAGAGGAACAAAATGGAATGGAACGGGAACGAGATGAATTGAAAAACTAGAAAAGGAAAATAAAATGGAAAGAAAAGTTAAACGAGCAGAATGGAAACATTTGACAAGAGGACAGGGTAATGAAATGGGCAGCGAGTAAAATTGATAGAGCATACAAGGGCATTAAACGCAATGGGGAAGAAGTGAAATAGAAAGAATAAACGAGGGAAATGAGTGAAATTTAAACACTAGGGAAGGTTAAAGAATATAATGAAACAGGAAAATTTTAGTTCGTGGCGAAAATGGGGTTTAAAGGGGAAAAAGTGCCCGCTTAATTACCCCGCCCAAACCGCAAGGCATATAAGTTTCTTCCTCGGCTAAGACATTCACCAAGACCAAATTTTTTGAAAATTTTCCGGGGATACAAGACTCCTTTAACATCCTGACCACACTCCTTCGGCTAGAAAAATGTAAACTAAAGATATGTGAAATAATTTTGAATGTAAAATAATTTAGAATTTGCAATTTAATTGTGAGAAAAATTAGGGTTGACGTGTATGCTGCTAGGGAATAGTTTATGGTTCTGGTCAAACGTCTTCTGAAATGTCCACTAAAATAAGACTTTTGGAATTTTTGTTGAAAAATTGTGCCCACCACAAAAATCCTTGCCTAAGAATCTATCATTTATAATATATGTCGTATGGGGTATGGGCTTATTCACTGTAGAAATACTTCTTGCAATTTTCAATTAATGCGTGGTAAATATGAGTGCAAAAAAGACGAAACTTGTTCTTTTAAATGGCATGCACCAACCTTTTAGCCAAAAATTTGAAACGATATTTAAAAATTCACTACAAAAGGTTAAGAAAATTTATTTAAACCTTTACACCCAAAGAAAAAACAGATTCGTGTTAACAACCGAATTTGTTGCCAATCAAATGGTTCAGTTGCAGCAACAAAATTTTTTGGATGTTATAACCGAATTGCTATTGAGGCAATCGAAATACTGTTGCCACAGTCAAATAACTCAATTCTCAGTTTCTTTTTAGTTGTCACAACCGAAAAATTTGGTTACCACAACGAAACCATTCGATTGACTACAAATTCGGTTGTCAGCACGAATCTGTTTTCTCTGTGTAGAAAAAAGAATTAAATTTTCCGATATTTAAGATTAACGGTACTGAAATATCAGGCTTAAAAGCTAGTCTACCATAAGGCTCGTTCGATTTTTTTTTCAGTCAATTCCATTACTTGCAGAAAATTTTCTAACAAAGTCCGCAAACGGAAAATTTTTGCAACAATTAGAAGTTTGTTAAACAGCTGATAAATGATAAATGCAAAAATAAATTATCATACGGGTTTTATGCTTAAAAATTCTTGTTGGCAGTAAAAATGTACAAACTCTCAACATTGAACTAACATCTAAACAAATTATCCATTAAACAAACGGAACTTTAAAAACAGAAGAATATTAACAAAAACAAATGTCTAAAATTTACACAAATTAAAAAACCTCTAGAATGTCTAATAAAACCCCAAATCTTACCTAATGACCTTAACTGATATTGTTGCGCCATGTATAAACCCAGCAAAAATGAACATTAGCGTGTCAAAGGATGGAAGTATTCAAATGTAGCTACTAGCATTACTCATACTTTACTCTAAGGAAGCAATGCTAATACAATGATTAGATATTCTGATGCATGAGTGGAATATACATATTTATATACTTTGTAATATTTAAGCCTTGATGAAAATTTAATTCATAAGAATGCAGAAAAATAAGTTTAAAGAAGCGAACTTTATGCACTGATAAACAAATATATAATTCTGCTTTAATTCAAAAATTTTAATGATAATTTTCGATAATTTTAAAATTGGTTGGATAATTTTGAATATAATTTTAAATACTTTTTGGACAATTTAAAATAACTTTAACACAATTTTAAATTTATTTTCGATAATTTTAAAATATTTTTACACATTTTTAAAATTATTTTGGAAAATTCTGAATTAAAGCTGGAAATGGTGTAGTGTTAAATAAAATAAAAAGTGTTTGGAGGAAAAAATTATAAGAGGTCTTCAGACTATTTTCAGGTTGAAATTTTTGACTTGAATAAACAGAAGACAATATTTTGAATTAATGCTTTAGATTCAGAAATATACGATATACTCGTACAATCACTTATGCTTTAGAATCAATGAAGAGTGATTTTTTTGTATATGCATCGTCTTTATATCCAAATCACTACATTAAAATATGAACACATGAATTCTTTTGGGAGTTCCTTAGAATAACACCAAAAAATTATAAAAGAATGTGCAAAATAGATCTACTTGGTCGCGGTGCTGGAGATACGGACTACTCAACCCAACTGCATCGTAAATCGTAACTGAAGTTAAGGAAGCAATGATTACCATTTATTTTGCTGAAAGCAGTTTTTGATTTCATAAAAAAACGTTTTTCAAATTTTTGGTTTCAATTACTCATTTTATTTTTTGAAATTTTCATCATCAATTTTAGACGTAATTTGAAAAATTTTAGTTTTTGTAAGCCGCAGTCATCTCCGACCTTACCGGCTTGAACCACCTGGCAGCTAAGCTATTTGACATATAAAAATAGAAAATAAGTGACGGCCCAGAATAAGAACGCGACATACAACGATTGTTGATGTGAGAGAAAACGCGCCTAAAATAACAACGTACGACGGTGACTGCAAAAACTGTCATATTTGTTTTAGTGTAAAGGGTACCGTAGAGATCCTTAACTCTCCAGTATCCTTCTGATACTCCAGTATCCTTCTGATACACTGATCCCCAAAATACATATTTTCGTTTTTTTGAAGTATCGAATTCCATACAAATTTTAAATTGAAAACTTGAAAATTACGAAAATACGTATTTTGGTGCTCAATATGAATGGGGTATTACTAAATACCCATTTTTTAAATTTTAATTTTATGAAAACAATAAAAAGTAATAATTAGATTAATAAAAATTTATAAACGAACATACTAAGTTGGTTAATAATACGTTGCTCATTCGCTAGTATAAAAAGAGACTATGAGAGCCATACAATAACGTATGGAAATTTTACTAATGTGTTTTTTGTTTACAAAAATTTGTTTAAAATGCGGGAGTTCTATTAA
Organism: Eustalomyia histrio; assembly: GCA_949748255.1. Classification (NCBI taxonomy): domain Eukaryota; kingdom Metazoa; phylum Arthropoda; class Insecta; order Diptera; family Anthomyiidae; genus Eustalomyia; species Eustalomyia histrio. Next base: position 62,910,519 of record OX456527.1, on the reverse strand, counting down.
GAGAGTTACAAACAAAAAACAAGAGAATAAGAACAAGCTTTTTATAAATAAAGGAGATTCTTTATGACAATTGTAACGCTCGACACGTTTCAGTGTTCAATTTGTATGGAGAAATACGACACGTTGTTGATCTGGGCCGTCACTAAGGTCTTGAGCGAGGTAGGTAGATAAATTCTAAACTTAATTCAAGTTTCCAAATATCTTAAAATATACAAATATGTTTTAAAACAATTTTAGTTTAGAATTTATTTAGCCACCTCGCATAGAGCCTATATAGAAATTGACAAAAGAATTTAAAATTCCGCTGAATAATATTTTAAAATTTTATAGAAATTTTGAAACTTGAATTTAGTTTGGATTTTATTAAGCCAGTTCTTTAAATTATTTAAAATTATTTCTTATTAGTACAATAACACGCGGATTAGAAGAACCTTGGGACTTAAGTCGACTGCCGCCGAAATTTTGTGTTGGCTTGCATTTTTGCTGAAGAGTTAACAATTGAACAAAATTGAAAATTGATACAAAAAATTACAAACAAAACTACGACAAATTTTTGTTAAGCTGATTGATAATTTCTAATTCTTTACTTCCTTCTGTTTTTCCACTTCTGTCATTTTAGCCTTCTCTTTGGCACGATTTTTTTTTACCCGCTCTCTAGCTTTTTGCATATGTTCGGCACAATCTTTCGGTTTAGTTTTCAAAGTCATGGCATCACTGGCAGCTTTTTTGCGGGCCTGTTTTGAGATACAACGTTCACTGCAACCAATAGCGACATAACGGCCAATAAAGCAGCCACATATGCTACAGTAGTGATTGATATCATAACGGCCTTCGGAAGTTTTGCTAAAACAAAAAAAAAAAAATAAGAAAATTATATTAATCTTATGTAGAGAAAAATACTCCCAACTTTCAAGATACCTTTTATTTAATTTTTTTTCTTTCTTTTTTTCGGGAAATTGCAAAATTAAGAAAGCTGAACTAATTTGTTTACTTAAACTTACCACATATTGGTGGCCTTTAAAATTTTTTGCCAACATGTTACAACTTCCAGACGTACAACACTTAATGATTCTGCCTCACAGGCCGGACAATTAATATACGTGGGATGTTTTTGTAGATATCCAATATTTTTCAATTCAATCGGTTTAAGAACTGGTTGTCCCGGTAATACGATTTCTATACAATTTTCTTCCTCAAAAGCGACCATTGTAAATGGTAGTACGTGATCGTAAAAATTTTAAATAACACTAATTGCAAGTTTTTAAAATTTCATATGTACAACCTAATAAAATGAAGCAAACTGTTGATTGAACTATTTAAGAGTAAATAAAATACTATGAGAACTGTTCATCATCCTTCTCTTTTCTGTGAAATAAACAGAATTTTCATACTCTTGTGTAAAAAAACATTTTTCATTAGTAAAAATATTTGATATTAATTAAGAAAACAAATTGTTGTTAACCTTAATGTCCTACAATAGGCACTGTAAGATTTAAGATTTCTCAAATAAAGAATTTTAATCAATCATTCAATCATTTGTGCTGGGGAAATTTTTCTTTAAATGCCTTGTTCATTTATTATACCTTTTACTGCAGAAATATAGAAATTATAATAGTTCTAAGCCGTGCCATATTTTCTTTCCTAAAATATTTAATCATCGAAATATCACTGAAAAATTCTGTCGCTAAAGCCTTTTACTAATGCAGTTAAAAACAGAAGTAAAAAAATCTCTACATCGACTTATATCTTAAGATAATTTATTAATAGGGAAGTGTGGAGCGAAGTGAACAATGGCCTAAATTGGTAAATATCTATTTTTTCTCACATTTATGCGTTTTCAGAAATTCGAAAAAAATATTAATAAAATAGTATTCCCAAAAAAATGCAGAGATGCGTTAACAAATACATTTTCCACTTGACCCCAATTTTACCATATTAAAAAGTAACTCAGTTCGCTGTAACAATACTGGGGTAAGGAAAATTCTGACTATGAAAAAATATGATAATTAAAAAACATATGATAGTTATGGAACTAAAAAATGCTGACAACAATCAATACAAAATTATAAATCAAATATAACACGACTTTTACATTTACAGTCATAATACTGTCTTGTTTTCAGTTCAGCCACCTATGTAAAAATTATAATATATGATAATTTTCACCTGGGAAGTTTTATTCAATTCATTGTCGTAAAAATACATTGTTAAAAGATTCTTTATAAAGATTTTAAATTTTTAATTCTTCTTAATAAAAACAATAATAACACAGTAAATATGTCAAAATGACACACGAAAACACTGGGATACGTAAACTTAATTTTGGATTGTAGAATTCAGTGACGAACCTCGCTTCGAAAAATTATGTCATATTAAGATATTTAGATTTTAAGTTTTTATTCACTCAAACAATATTTTGATTATATTTTAAAGAAAAAATTTTAAAAATTGTTTTCCAAAGACTTAATTAATTGTTTTTTTTTTAACTTATTTACTATTTATTACTATTATTTTTAAATTAATCTAGAAGGTAAAGAGCTATAATTATTTGTAGTTCAAAAAGTAATGATACCCCAATATTAATACTACACTGGGATGTGTTTAATTCGAGTTAAAGTACACCAATACGTATACGTAATATTATTGTAATAGATTTTAATAACTCTTATGCCGTATTATTTTCTGAACAAAATTTTGATTTATTTAATTTCAAACGAAAAAAATATTAATAAATAGTAAATAATTAAAAAAAAAAATCAATAAATAATGTAATTTCAAAAGAGATCTCTTGATTTTTAACTGATCTTTTAAAACGGAGTATACCACTGTGTTTTGTGGCTCAAAATTAAGTTGGCGTGCCTCGTAAATTTTGTGCGTCATTTCGAAAGTTGAAATTTTACTTACAGTGTAAGTGTAAGTTTTAGAACATATTTAATTCATTTCTTGTGAAATAACGACTTTCTTGCGGTAAGAGTACTCAGAAAATAAATAAAATAATTTTATATCAGATAAAGTCTGTAGAACCCAAGAGTTGTTTTGTACGAAAAAGTGTCTTATACAAAATACTAGATGTCGAGATATATTTCTAATAGAAACATTTTTAGATTTTTATATTTTGCAAACTGTTTTTTAGATACAAATCCATATATTCTTAAAAAAAATAAAATCATAAAATACTCTTAGATACTGAGAACTATACACTCTAAAAAATACTTTGATTCTAAGAACTTTTTTTTTAAAGAAATATTCTTTCTGAGACTCTAAGGACTATCTTATAGAAATCTTAAAAATGTCCTTAGAATTTTTCTACTAGAAAAAGTACATAAAATCTATGTTTTTTTATAAAAAATTCCTTAGAATTTAAAAATTATTTTGAAGTATTTGTCTTTAAAAAGTTCGTAAATAAAAGAAGTTTTCTTGAAAAACTCCTTTATCTCAAAATTTTTCTTTAGGAAACACAATTTTTTAAGGAATATTCTCAAATTTAAAGAATTTATTCATAGTTGTAAATCATAATATAACTGTAGGGACCACATCATGGTTATTTTATTATTGTATCATAATATGATAACTTTATTATAGTACGACTATGATTGGCACAATCAGAATCCCAAAAATAATATGATGCCCTTTGAATATGATTAACCCAACAATGTTTTTTCTCTGCGTGTGGTACCAGTTTTTTGATATTTGTATGACATTATTTACAAAAACAATAAATTGAGAATATTATTCATCATTATTTAGCCAATTTAACCGAAGAAATAAAAAAAATGTACCGATTTAGTCAAAAAAAGGTGATTTTACATCACGATAAACCTCGCATGCACACTTGTGTCATTATGCTGTCACATCTACTTTCGCAGATGACACAGCTTTTATGAGCATTAACTCTGATTGTAAGGTTGCTTCCGCGCTGCTGCAGACTCATGTTCATGAGCTTGAAAAATGGCCAGACAAATGGAAAATTAAAGTTAATCCGACTAAGTGTGTTCACGTAACTTTTGCCCTAAGAAAAAATAATTGTCCTACAATTAAAATAAACAACATAAATATCCCTGAAAGTAGTCACGTCAAATATCTTGGTGTTCATTTGGATCGACGCCTTACATGGTCCCATCATATTGATTGTAAGGTAACCCAGATGAAATTGAAATCTGCTGAACTTAACTGGCTCATTGGGCCCAATTCTGCTTTAGAATTAGATTACAAAGTCCTTTTGTACAAATCGGTAATCAAGCCCATATTGACTTATGGTATTCAAATATGGGGAACGGCTTCGGCTTCGAATGTTGCTAAATTACAGAGAAGACAATCGAAACTTTTACGATTGATAACTGGCGCTCCTTGGTTTGTCAGAAATGACAATATTCATAGGGATTTAAATATTTCCTCAGTACAAGAAGAAATCAAGCGGTTCTGTACAAAATACATCACCAAGCTCCAAGTTCACCCAAATCATCTTGCAAGACAACTCCTGCTCTTTGAAGAACATCAGCGATTAAGAAGGATGGATACTCTGGATCTGGGAAGCTAGGCCCTTTTCTATCTTCCTGTGCTGTGCTTCACACATTGCTCAATTATCTAAGTATTAAGATTTGAATAATTAGAATGGAATTGCAATGGCAACTTCCATTAAGTGTATTTAGTTTAAGATTTGATTACTTATTGTTATTTTCTTATGAGAAAGATTCAATAATAAAAAATCCAATGAAAAAAAAAAAAAAAAATGCTGTCAAAAATACACGAGTTGAGATTATAATTATTACCGCTTCCACCTTATTCTCCAGATTTGGCTCCCAGTGACATTTTTCTGTTTCCAAATTTTAAGAAATGACTCGGCGGTAAAACAATCGTGTTGAATGAGGAGGTCACCGGGGACTAGGTTGAAAAATAAAAAGAATACACCCGCAGGGGTCAGTCCTCGGACTTTTGCTATTCAGTATTTTTGTTAATAATATTTTTGGTGTGTAATCATGCAAAGGTTCATGCATCTGCTGATGACATTCAGATTTATATTGGGAATGATGATAATGATACTTTAGATGTTACATGCAACAAATCAATTTATTCTTGGGTGGAGGCTAACAACTTGAGGCTTAATCCAGGGAAGTTTGTTGTATTAACAGTGAGTAAGAATGATTTGTGTGTTAATCTATTGCCGCCAATAATGCTTGGGGAAACTTCCCTTTCTTATGTTAAGAAAGTTAAATATTTGGTTTCTACATAAATTCTTCACTCTCTTGCATGGTCCCTGTGATACGTAAGATTTGCCTTACACTCCATAACTTGCGTATGTCGTCTAATTATGTGCCGACTGAAATGAAGAGACGTTTAGTTATTCATTTAATACTGCCGATTATAACTTACTCGGCTGAGGTCTATAGTTAGCTAGAATCCGGGTCTTTACAGAAACTACAGGTGTTTTTTAATAATGCTACTCGGTATGTTTATGGGCTGTACAGGTTTAATCATATATCATCGTGGAGAACAAAGGTTCTTGGGTGTGACCTCTTTGACTATCTTCGCATGCGTTACCTATTATTTTTACACAGACTGATAATTCAGAAAAGTTCTTTATATTTGTATGAAAAGATACGATTTGTTCCATCAACTGACTTTGATCCATCCCCCTTACAAACTCTTAAATACCAGAAGAATGTTTTTTATTAACGCCATTAAGCTTTGAAATTCTTTACCTAATCATTTTAAACTCATATCCAGAACTGACAGTTTTAAAAAAGCATTTTTCGATTACATTAATATTAATAGCTAGTTTTCTTATATTATCTTTTATTATATTTTTGTTACTTTACATTTTTTTCTAATACTTTTTATTTATTTATTTTTCTTTTCTTTTATAATTTTATTTTCTAGCATTCTTCTCCCGATTTAATCTATCTTCTATTACTATAAAATAGTTATTTAATTTTCAATAAAATTTAATTTTTGTTTTTTAAACTTAAATATTACAATTACTATTATTTTATAAATATATTTTAGAATTCTATAAACTCTATTTTATTATGTTTGCATGTTTAATCTTTTTAAACATTTTTTTAATAATGACTTGTTTTAATGTAATTTATTTGAACTATACAAGCATTTTATTCTTATAGTTCTTACAATGATAAATCGTAAGTAAATAAAAAAATTTGTTGACCTGCCGTCGTATCTAGTTGGCAATTTTTGTTCAAAATATTAAAACCGCAGTTTATAAAATTATAATTAATTTCTCCTCTAATTCCATTTATGTTTGTCCATTTCTGTTTTCCAGCATAGTTTTCAGTTTTTTTTGTTTTTGTAATTTTCATTCCATTGTTAATGGCTTGAGTTTATGTACAATGTATGTTTTAAATAAAAAAAATATTTTTAATTGTGCGTAGATTGTACTATAAATGACCTCACCCCCAATTGTTAATGAAATTTTTGTTATATTTTTTCAACATGCTATTCAGTTTGTTATTTTAAAATATTTTTTTATTTTTCAAATTCAAGATTTCTATCTGGCATTATTAAGAGCTCTGAACTCATAATTAAATTACTGTTTATTTTGCACATGTCAGTAGTTTCAAAAATGGTCAGCATATAAATCAAATGAACTAAAACTGTAGAAGAGATGTTTGTAATTAATTTAATTGTGGAATTATAAAAATCAACCGCGCAAAGTGTCGAAATTTTAAAGAAAAGGTGTATGGAGGACCCTTGAATTTACCTCTAAGAATGTGTAACTTAATACAGCAAAAACATTTTCTGTGGTGGTATATAAAATTGCCAATCCAAGACGATAATCCAGAGACTATTGGTCACATGCAGTCACCAAAACATGTCTATAATGATAACTGTAAATTTTGCTAATTTGAGTCCAGCCATAATGTTTGCTAATCTTAGCAACACATGTCTGCTGACGTGTAGTACAATGAAATTTGTAGAAAAAATTTGTAGCCGCTTATTAATTTTAGTAAACTTTGTTTAAAGTGGAATTTAAAATAGGTTTGCCAAAATAAGCAAAAAAAATTTACTAAATATTATTAATATTAGTACAATAAAATTAGTGAGCGCTACTAAATTTTAGCAATTTAAAATCGATCTGCCAAAATCAGCTACAAATTTTACTAAATTTAAGCAGCAATGTTAAGAACTTAACATTGCTAAAATTCTGTACAAAGTTTATTAAAATCAATAAGTTAAAATTAACAAAATTGTTTGATAAGTTATCGTGAACTAAACTCAATGCATTGCAAAATATAGAAAAATTTTAATTTATAAAAAAATTATTAAAAATGCACAAATTAAATGAATTATTTTTAAATAAACTTGTTACACTTCACAGAAACTAGTTTCTTTTAAAATTGACTTACGAAAAAAAATCACAAATATTTTTTTTTTTTTTTTGTCGAGCAACAACATTTTTGTTTTTTATAAATATTTTTTTAACAAATATTTTAGACAAAATTAAAAATATTAAAAATATAACAAATTTATTATTTTGTTTTAAAATGTTAATTTTTGTATTGAAAAAAATGCTTAGAGTAAAATTCTTGCATATTAAGTTTAATTGTTTTAAGTGCAGATTTTTAAAACTTTTAGTGCTATTTTAAGTAGATACCCTATTTTCGGACATGAGTTGGTTGTTGTTCCGATCCTTTTTTTTCAACCTATGTAGACAATTTAAGATTGTAAGTACACTCAGAATATTATGTAGTTAACTGTTTGTAGTTTAATAAAAAAGTTTTCCGTTCCATTTAAAAATAAAGGAAGATACATTTAATTTTCAAAGAAACATCTATATTAACTTTTTTATACATTTATTCGAAATAATTTACTATCATTTACCGATTTTTTTCAGTTTCATTTATTTTTTTCATTTGTTTAAAATTTAATAAAAATTTACCCACAAAACGGAAACTTGTGGTTTATTTGTGTCCGTAACAGTTATTACAAATTTAAATTTTGTTTGCTGTCTGTTTCAAAAAAAATATTCAAAAAATTTCAATTTGTTTTTTTATTTAAATTGGTTGTATATATACAAAATTTTTCAATACAATTTACAAGAACTTCATAAACACACATACATATACAAAAAGTGTTTATAGCTTCATATGCATACATACATTTTGTATTGTACGAGTATATTAAAAAAAAAAACAAAAAATACAAAAACGGAAATATTTTCAAATAAATGAAAAAAACATTTATTTTTTAAGGATTGGTGGGTAAAATTTTGACATTTATTTTAACTGATTATATCATTTGTTTCTTACGGATGTATCAGTTGATTAATCAACATTTAAAAATAAATAACAAATGACATTTAATTTAAATGAAAATGAAGTAGACCGGTTTTTAAATGAAATATCATTTCTTTTAAATGATATTTTCAGTTATTTTAACTTACAAACTTTTTTAAGTGTATATATAAGTTGTAATTATTAGAAATAAAATTTCCTTTATATCCACTCTTTTAAAATTAATGAAAATCACCTACACTTCGATTTCTAACGCCAACGCGAGTTTAAAAATTAAAATTTTATAAATCACTACCTCATTGCGTTGGACTTTTACGTTATACACTCAAAAAAAAAAGTTAGTAGAAAAATTTGATAACGGTTTTCAATCCCACTTTCCTATTTTTGTACTAATTTTTAGTAAAATAATTATTATTTAGCAAATCTTTTTGATATTTACATTTTACAAATTACAGAATTTTTACAGGATATCTACAAATTTTCGTTGCTAATTTCAGAAATCATTTTACAAATTTTTGAAAACCGATTTGCTAAAATTAGCAAAAAAAAAATACTAATTTTAAAAAGTCGATATTGATGGACATGTTATTTCTAATAATTTAAACTTATACACACAAACTTAAATTGCCCTAAAATGTTACATAGGATTAAAAAAGGGATTGGAAGTGAAGATACCGACATCCACTTAAAATAGCACTAAAAAGAGTTTTTTAGTTCTAAAAATCAGCCCTAAAAACAATTAAATTTAACCAAATTAAAACAAAATGATAAATTCGTTTATGTTTAACAATTTTTAAGATTTTTAAGCCTTTGATTTTTTTTTTCATTTTGTACAAAACATCTTTTAAAAAATATAATCAACATTTTTGATGCTCGATAAAAAAATAAATCTAAAACTTCGTACTAATATTAATACTATTTAGTAATTTTTTTTTAGCAAACACATTTTAAATTCCATTTTACAAAAAGTCTACTAAAATTTAGTAG